>JARHVA010002490.1:0-600000 GCA_037957365.1 Torreya grandis | reverse complement strand
TATGTCTAAGTCATCATTACTATTATAAAATCTAGTGAATATTTCTACCTTCACATCTTACCATATTGGTAAGCCAGGCCTTTGCACTACCCACCAGTGAGTAGTAATGTTCTTTATGCTATGCACTAGTTCATTGATCGGATCTATTTCTTTAAGGATACATGCTTTGAGGTTAAGGATATATATTTCTATGGGTTGGCTCCTTTCATACTTAGGAATTACTACAAGCATTCCCTTACTTATGTGAAATACCCTTTTCTCTATCCTTATAGCATGAGGAACCCATTTCTTCTTTGGGCACTCAATTCTAAATAGTCCCATCCTTCTTGGTTTTCGCTCGACTATTCACACAAAATTGCACCTTCGAATAGTAACTTCATAAGCCTCTTAGATCCATAGATCATAATCTGTGTCTATTATATTAGAACATGATTTCCCATCATCCCACTTAATCACCCCATGGTTATTGGGGTTAAGCTTATTTATCCCTTATGTCATCATGTTATAGATACGATTAATCTCATCCTCAAGATCAATGCTCTCTACATATGAGGGCCCTTGGTCATTAGATAGAGGGATCACCACCCTCTCCTTGGCATTTTCAAATGTCATGTAACACTTATTAAAACATATGTCAATGTTATTATCATAGCACCATGGCATATCCAATAGTGTAGGATAGTTGTCTTATTATGCCAACTTAATGACCTTGAGATTGGCTCAAAATTTGGTGCCCATGATATCTACAATGGTGCCCTTCAATATCCTAATGGGTTACACTTAGGTTTTGTTTGACATGAACATATAGGGTGAGTGCATCAAGGTTGGTTATCCCATCTTGTCCTAGGTGGTCTTGGTTAGAATATTGACCTCAATGTCAGTGTCTACAAGTACTTCACAAACAAACCACCCATTGATGGTGGCATCAATCAATAACTCTCAGTCATACTTTGCATTTTGAGTATGTATTACTTCACATGCTTGCTCCATATGTAGTATATAAACTTCAATAATTTAAGGCATAGCCTCTTCCTATAGCTTATTCCCTACATGCTTCAATAGTAGATCCTTTGGTAGGTTCAGCATATAGGAGGTACAAGATCTTGGTTAACTCACATATTTTAGCCTCTTGGTTATCATGTCTTCTATGAAAAGTGATGGCTTGTGCCTCTATATCTCTACCTAGCTAAATTTTACCCTACAAATTTTGTATCATGCTTATGGCCTATTACAATATGTCCTTCTATCATGCAGGGTTAGGATAGGGTGCAACATTTGTCTTAGGCCATGTTTTCACTCAATGCAACTTGATTCATCATATTTCTAGTGTATTTCTTGGGTTGATGTAGTGGGTGGTTGAGTGGTGAATCCACTTTGGGTTGTGTCTTGTACTTTAGGCATCTCCTTGCATGGCTTATATAGCTTGATATCCCATCTCTCTTCCTTAGATTTATGCCTAACCATAGCAACACCCTTAGCTATGTTAGGCCAACCTTGAGTTAGTTTTTATACAAATCTATTTAATCCTCAAATATATGTGGTCTTCAATAATACCCACACATTGGGTGCATGGGGCAGTCACATTGGTAATGCTCAATCAACCCACACTTATAACATAATCATAGTGGGAATCTTTCTCCCCCATGCCCACTTCCTCTCCCATGTACACCTTGTTGGTTCCCATAACCCATATTGGGCTAACCATAGCTTTCATTCCCTTAACCTACCTGACCACCAGTTGATATTATCACCTACCTCGCACCCCACTTCATTTTTTGGTGTATCTCATCGATGACTTGGTAGTCTATAGTTGAATGTATATAGGCATCACATAATTTGTAGTAGATGGTTGTGTTCACTTAGATGGCACACTATAATAGAGGGTAGGTCTAAAATTCATGTGGCCCATGATAAACCTCAAAACAAAGGAGTCAGGTACAAACATTTATTCATGAGTAATTATTTTTATTATGCCCCTCCATTTCATAATTGGTGCACCATAACGTGTTATGAGGGTCATGCATTGAGCTAACTACTACTTTTTATAGTTTGGAGGCCATTATTGAAATCTATACCTCCATAAATAGGTTGATCCTAATGTTAGTGCTACCCACTACCTCATCCCAGAGCATGGCTTCAAGTGCTTCATGGGGGTCTGTGAAGGTCTTCATGGATAGCACTCTTCTAAAGGGTACTAACAGGCATCCAATAAACCAATGCACATGTTGGGAGGGGTGGATGTCATATGAAAGCTTAGAGATCAGAGTCTTAAATCATGTGTCATATAATATCATGCTCCTAGATAACCCCTAGCTTATTTCCTTGAGTGTTGTGATGCTATGTTGCTCAAACTCTAGGATATAAAACTCTTTTAGGAAGGCCTCCTTAAGCACATCATAGTCAATCATAGCCTAATTTGGATCAAATTTTTGATACCAGGTTCTGGGCACAATCCAGTAAGGTGGTCATGAATTGAGTCACTTTACACTTGGTTTAAGTGATGCCCCAAGCACACCAATGTATCTCACACTTAAGTACATGCTTAGTGGCATTCTCAACATTATGATACTTGGTCAAATATATCACCATCTCATAGTAAATCTACTAAGGGTTGGTGTCAAGTTATATGGCACTTTCCCCCTTACACCTATATTGGAGGTGGCCCTTTCATGCCTCTAATCATCAGTTTGAGCATTGACCTTGTCACTCTGGGCTGAGTTAATAAACTTGTCATTGTAGTACCACTCAATTTTGATGTTGTGCCACTTCTTATAGGCTACTGCCTAGTTGGCATGGCTGACATCTTTTGTGAAGGAATACTTGCACCTATGTTTGAGGGTCTTGGCTTGGTACTTGCTATATTCATGGTACCTTCACTTAGTTCCTTGTAGGGAATTACTTACTCAATCACAAACTCTTGATCCAAATCTTGAATCTTATCAAAGTCAATATCGATAATAGGGTTAGTTATTATTATTCTATCTTTTGGTAGAAAATTTAGTGCATGAGCTTGTGCATTTGGTTCCAATGAGGTAAGACTCCTTGTGCATCTTCATTTTCCACACATGGTAGGTACCCAAAGAATTTTACACTCAACTATTGAGATTGATCTAGTAAATCCACCTCTCTCTCATGATATAGCTACCATTCAAAGGATCCTTGCCCATGCCATTCCCACTCATTATGAGTCTTCTCATCTCTTCTAATTTTTAGATCCTCTATCATCCTACATCTTTACTTGTTATAAATCTACCTTTGAAGCTCTCAGGTGTCAAGTTGTTAATCCCTATCCATCACACCTCACCTATACATCCCCTTTTCACCTTTGATGTTTTCTCATACATGCAAGGAATTTAGCCTTCCATCCTTAAAGTTTCAATACCATAATCCACTAGTAATTTATTTAACTTGGTGTCAATCCCTCTTATAAACATGCCTCTTGCATCACAAAAAAACTCATACTCTACTTCTTCAAGGCAAGATTAGGTCGATACTAAAAACTCTAATACATAGCTATTCATCACACCACTCCATCACTTCTCTACAACGCACATCCAAACATCATTTAGGCTCTCAAGCCTCTCTAGGCACTATTATGTCCACTCAAAGTGTTGGCTATAGATTTTCCTTCTAGAGTTAGTATAGGTAACCAACCACGGGTATACATGTTTCGGTAGTTCATAGAATAACACCTCAAATAGATCATTCTATAGGTTATCATATACCCATTTCCTTGACTTCTATCCTTTTCATGTAGGATGCTTCTACATGAAACTATCCTCTACTTTCTCAATCCAATGCTTGATGTTATCAAGTGATAGTTATAGCATCACTTTGTTGCACCATTATAGTAACACAATTCAACACGGGTCCTAATAACAAAACCAAAATGTTGTATAAAAGTTCACTAGGTTAACATCTATGCTCAATCATGCATTGAGCTATCAATCCAAGTTAGTTTTGGACTTTATAAAGCTTTATACAAGCATGTAGGGGTCTGACACATAATATTAACACACTATTATGTTGGCATCAATTTCATATAAGGTGCAAGCCTTGTACACACCCAAATTGTAATAGTGAAGGGACCATGCCTGTATTAGGCTAGTTGATACATGGCATAACTTAGTTTCAATGGGGTTTGGTCATTAGTAAGATAGGCTTAGGCAGTTGATCAACACTAGTTTCATCAGTGAGATTTCATTAGGTACAAATCTTCTCAAGGGTATAAGTTTCATGTTTTAAGTTCATAATCAGTCAAATAGATCTTTTCATGGTGAAAATGGGGTTAAGAGTGATTAAGGGCCATTCGGTGCATGGTGGGTCATAAGATAGCTTTGTTCAAGTGTGCTTTCCCTTGGTTAGTGATTTTAGTGTAGGTCTTAAGAACATAACACATTCTAAGTTCATGACTTAGGGTAATTTATAGATCGGTCAAAGTCCTTATGGGGTTTGAGTGCTCCATTAGTGAATAGGGTTTAACCATTATATCAATACACATTCAAGTAAAGACTTAAACCAATTCTATTATTGCTAGTTTATAATTATGTGATCACACTATTTATACTACAAGAATCAACACTTCAATTTTTAAATAGCATCTCTATTAACTTCAAAGTTCATCATATAAAGTTCAAGATATACATAGAAGCAAAGTATATGTTCTTAAATCTATTCATGCCTAGAGGTCTATAGGTGAGCTTGGGATATACATCTGAATCACTAAGATATATTATGCAATATTATAAACATACTAATGTTGGCTCTCAATTTCATGAGGGATTTTCTACATTAGTTATCCTCTCTTGATCTCCAAGTGTAAACCTCTTTTTATATGAAAAGGGGCATCTTTCGGCCATGTTGAATAGTGTACATGAAAGACTGAGCTATCATTGGAGGTTGTTATGCCACCAAATCTATGACTCTGACAACCAAAATTTCTAACTACCACATGAAAATATTCAATAATATTTATTTAATACCTAAGCACTACTCAACTATCTACCAGTTGATATGAGATCACTAAAGATTCCCTAGCTAGTGCTAACAGTTTCAAAAGCACTTGGTTGCAATGGTTGCCATGTGGTAGGATATGTCGAGTAGGTGTGGTTCCTTACCTTAATTACTAAAAAGGGGGACAACAATATTTCTAACCTCCTTTACTTAGTAATAATTTTAGATCAAATCCAATATGTTGTAAACATCTTATATTTCAAATAGTTTTTGTTTGTCTAGGATCAATATACTTATGCCAAAAATAAGCACCACCCATGAATAATGTGACTATCAAATATTTTTAGTGTGGGTTTTTTTTTTCTATTCACCTTGGGGTTTTATCATAGGATACAGACCTTATATTGGTCCCATATTGAGTAAACTTTTTTAATTTTGCATATAAATATTAGGAACGCCACATTTTTATTCACAATGTTCATTTGGTAATTCATCTCCCTCCTTTGTGTGATGAATTAAACTTTGGTATTTATAAGGGTATATGGTAAGCTCTTTTAGATGAGTAAGTATGAATGAATCATATCTATGCACATCCACATATAAATGGGTAAATGACTCATATTATTTGTGCAATGCTCTTTCTTTCAATGTAGAAAGAAGACCTCTACTAAAAATGAATTGTAACTCCAAATCTGAAGGTCTAAATGCTAGCTCATATGATGTACTTTTAAATCAAATAGTAAAATATTAAAGGGATTCATCATCACATTATTTAAAATTGTAAAAATATTCTAATGTAACTTTTGGCACCTTATGGATATTTAAATCCATGAAGAATGAATCTTCTAATTATGCAAAAGTGGTTGACGAACCTTTTGGTAGGCTATAGAACTAATTATGAGCCTCATCAGAAATGCTCATATGGAATAATTTTAGCAATAATTTTTCATATTTTTCCACTATAAAAAATAATGTACATAGTTAATCATGTGGTTTAATGGGTCTTTATGACTCAAAAATAGAGGTAAATCTAGTATTTCAAAATATTTTGAATAAAGATATCCAAGTATACATTATGCAAGAGTTTGATTATTCAATGAGGTAATATTTGCAGTAGTATTATGTAAATACATTCATATTGTAAGTATATAAACCTATTTTTGAATACCCATAATAGTTCTCATCATATAAATAAGATAATCCATGGGAATGGTGGTGCTTGGCATAGGTGTTATCATTCATTCTAATCCACTAACTCTCTTGAATCTAGGCATATAAGTATCATCACCCTCATGGATAACAAGTGCAAGTTCTAAATTATTGAATTTAGGATACTTTATTAATGGTATTTTATCTCTAAATTGTGGTACCTTTGGTATATCATTTGAAGAGTTTGGTTCATTCACCTTTAGTAGAGATATATAAATCGATATTGGAAGGAGATTTTTTAAAGTCACCTCTTTTGGTATGGTATAAACCTTTTGCATTAATTAATATTTTGGGAGATAAATATCCCTTGGTTTAAAGACCTTGGTTACAAGATTTCTAACATTAGGAACCTTTAGCACTTTAGGTTTTCAATTCTTCCCTCTTCTTAATGCCTTTAAGCTACTTGGTAAAGATTCCATGATGTCTTGGTTAACCCTTTGAAAATTCTCAATGTCAAATGAAGGGAAAAAATAATCATCACCCTTGATCAGGGGGACATTATTTGTAAATGTTAGAATTATGGGGGTTTGAATTAATTTATTTAATGAATATTCCCCTCATAAGCAATTTTACAATCAATCATAATTTAATTATGTACTTGTTAGAACTTTTGAGGATCATATGAAGTAAGATCTTTCTCGTATGTGTTTTTTTGTGGTAAAAGGTGCATGAAGGACATGATTAAATGACTTGCCTCATTGGTGACTCATGGATTTTTTTGAAAATCCCAAACCTTACATAGTTGTATTATTATTAATAGATATAGGGTGGGTTATACCTTGTTTGTTTTTCCCAATTCTTATCCTTTATATCCATATTTTAGAAAATATCAAAGGCCAAAATCATATGATGGTAGTGTAGGAAGTATGAGTAAAGTATATTTATCTTCCTTAAGATGGATTAACTCGTCTCTTGAAATGGTGGGATCATGGACCTGATTAGAGGAATGGTAGTTACCACCATTCAAATATTTGAGATTAAATGCCTTAGCATTTGGAATAATACAAGAGTGATCAATTTTCACCCCTTATTTGATATAAATTTGCAGATTTTTGTAATCATAGTCATCAAATCAATAAGTATCATCCATTATAAGAGATAAAGAATATAAACATTAGGACAAAGTAGGTAAGAAACATCCTAAATGATATGCTTAGGTAAGAATGATGCTCCAAGATCAAGTTCACAAAAAATTTAACCCTAAAATATAGATGTGGGAAATCTAATGTTAAAGGGGTAGAGATAGCCTAGGGCACAACGATGGTAGACTATATCTAACTTAGGCTAATTGTTTATAAAACTCAAATAAAACATATACTAAATTTATTATATTTAGATGTTCAAGATAGAAAGTAAATTTATCATAGATATTACAATGATAAATAAAATAAGATACTTAGCTATTGTTTATGTTAATATAGATCTAGATCTAGAATAGGAAAAAAGTGGAGTGGATCTAGATTTTAGAATGGTCACCTGATTCTAAAAATTTGACCTTTGTATCCATGGACATTTATGTCAACATTATTATATGACTTGGATGTATGTGTCCAGTACATAATACCTACTAAAACTATATGGGACCACCTAGCTATTTCTAGGTTTTGTGTCACCCTCACTATAGTGCATTCATATCTAGGTCATAGACTATCACTCCTTGTCAAATATAAAAACCCTAGTTCTTCATCTTCATAGTGTCTATACAAAATATGGGCTAGTGGGCACATAGTTTCGAGCTACCCAAAGACCCTTTTTTCAATGAGCATTCTCTACATATCATATACTCTGAAAAAGGCCTTAGACTTATGCAGTTCTCCCCTATGTGTTAGATTATGTGTGAATCATGCAATGTATGATAAGCAAGTACAAAACTGATCTAGCTTTTAACTTGGAAAATATAACTCTTGAGCTACTTATTCAGTGCTTCATACAAGTAGATGTGTTGTCCCTATGATTAATATGAAAATAGAAGAAAATAGGGAAGCTTTGCTCACTTGAATACTTGATTGAATGCCTTTGGTAAGTTTCCTTATGAGTTATCAAGTGTTTCTAGGTTTTTTCTATGTGAGGAATGAACAAGGATTGGTTTTGTATTTATACCAATCCCCTTGGAGAATATATTAATTTAAATTAGTTACGTCTACCATAAGAATACATTTTTTTGAAAATTAGATAACTTTAGGGAACTGGACACTTACATTGGAATAAGACACTTACATCAATAGAGGTATTTGACTAGGATAAAAGTTTCCAAGTAATTGGAAATAGGTGTAGGTCTAGAACTTATAGAGATGGAAGATAAGAAAGTTTACAATATTCTAGGAAAAGTAGAAGTTATGGGTCATCAAAAACATTGATTGAAAAATGGGAGTAATGGAGATAGAGTAGTGTAGGAGTGAAGATAGGAGGGAAAGAGAAAATTCAAAATTTGTTATTGAATATGAGAAAGGAGATGGTGATGGGGAGAGGAATAGCACATGGGGATGTAGAAAATCATATCTAGATAGGGATAGGGGTCAGATAAATGGAATTTTGGAAGGAGGCCCCAATAGATTTGGCAAAGATGACTCCAAGGAAGTGCCAGGTAAGACTTATTAGAACTCAAAATTAAAGGGGTCTTTGGATAAGAAAGAAATATTTCCCTAGGAATAGATTTAGACCATTAAGGATAGAAAGAAATTTCATATCAAAGTCATAACCTCTCTCATAAACCAAGCCTCTTCTAGAATGGAAAGGCTTAGGTGGGTAAATTCATGGGAGCTAGACCAAATATTGATACTGTTAGAGCTTGGGCCAAGGAAAAATGGAATCCCAAAGGTCATATGGACATCCTAAATATGGTGAATTGTTTTTTTATCATTAGACTCAATAACCCATAACACATATTTTAATAGGGGATCCCTGGTTTTTTGTAAAATCATGTCTCTTTTTAAAAAAATGGCATCTGGGTTTTGATCCAAAAATAGAAAACATCAATTCAATACCTATTTAGGTGCATCTTCCAGGGCCCATAGTGGAATTTTGGGAATAATATATCTTCATTAGCATTGCTAAGACATTTGGTTACCTGATTGCATTTGATTCATCTATAAAAGCTAGATCCATATTGGTTCACATTAACTTTTGTGTAAACACATTTGTTAATCAAGAACTACCTTCATCGATGTATTTGAATACCCCATTTGGAATATCTAATAAAATAATAGACTTTAAAACTTTGGCCCTTATCTATGAGAAATGCCACAAGGTCAGACACTCTTTAAATTTTTGTCTAGAAATTCCTCATTTTAAATTAACTCAAGCCAAGCCCTCTTGTCAAATAAAAGGAGGTATTTCCTTTAAAGAAACTAAAAAGCCTTTGGAGATAGAAGGTATAATAGATATAGACAAAAAAAAAGGTAAAGAGGTTATTCTAGAATCAAAAATTATCATAGAAGAAATAATTATGTAAGTAAATAAGAAGGTTGATGTTAACATGGAAAAGCAATCCAAGGAAATTGATGTTAAAAAGATAACCCAGATGTACAGCCCATTCAATAAGATATCCATTAGAAAATAGGTGGATTCAATTATTTATAATATATAAAATAGGGAGGAGAGTAATCAAAATTAGTATTTCCCAAAAAACCCAAATCAGTTTGAAATTTTAGCGCAGTTGAAAGATGATCATGATTTCTCTCATGATCTAAACAAGAAGATTTCAGGGGAAATTCATAATGCTAAAAGTTTAAATCATCTGATTGATTCATCACCAAAATTTTTTCAAGAAGAAGAGAAACACTCACAAGATATTCTAGTAACTCCCAAGCACAGCATCAAATCGAAGTTCTCATCTTCTATTACCATCGGGAGGGGAAATAAAGGGCCAACTTACAAGATGCCTCATAAAATTGGGAAATAAGTAAAATAAAAAAAAATCAGAAAATTAATTAAGGTGTGAAATGGATTCCCTTGACCTACAATAAAATATATTCAAACTTGGCTTATGATTTTTAGAATGTAAGAGAATTAAAATTAGAATAAATGATTCTCTTTTACTTAGTGTGCAATATAATTTCCAAGTGATTGATAGATGTATTTGGAGAAGCCTTTATTTTTTTATATAGAAAAAATTTTGAATATTTTTAATAATTTACCTTCATAAATTTATGGGAGAGGTTGGGTGCAAAATTTAAAAATTTATCATTTGTAGACATAAAATAAATCATTAAGTGCTTGACAATGTTCATTCTTAACATCCTTACTTTAGTCAGTCTATTCACCATATATCTAACTTGAAATATATAAGAGAGTCTTAAAATTATATAAAACACTACAAATATCATATAATCATCCTTATTTTATCCAATTTTATCCATATTCAAACTACATGCTCCTGTCAAACTTGTCCCTAAAGTCTTTGGTCTTCTAGGATAAGTGTTGACCAATTTTAACCCCCAAGGTCAAAATTTCAACCCTTATACGTGAAAAACATTGGTGATGTCTTGATAAAATATTTCAATTTCTTGTCATTCCTTATATATATATTTCAAAAAGTCTTCATAAAGCCTTATTAGTATTGTTTACGGTTTATTTGGAGAAATTAAGGTAAAGTCCTATAGTGGTCTTGTAGTGGTCTAGTTTGATCATGGAGTGATGGGAGTTAGTAAAGAAGTTTTATAGATCCTTAGGTGTCCTTAAATGTAATTTTATGTCTTAATAACTTTTTTATAACATTTCATATTGATTTAAAAACTTTAAAGCTATTTTATAGACTTTAAGGTAAGCTTAATGGAGAAAAAAGGTGATTTTGCTAAATTTCATGAATGATAAATATTTAAAATGATAATAGTGTATAAAAAATATTTTCCAAGGACCTTAAATTATTTACATAATTTCCACACCTCTCAAAAATTCAAGAAGATGTCAAAATATTGAAATTCAATGCTTTAGAGAAGAGTTTGTCACTTTGATGGACTTGTGAACTCATCTTCCAGGTGAAAATATTTTGTGAAAATCCTTTCATCTTCCATAGGTAATATTACATATTTTTATCATTATTTAGGTCTTACAATTGTATAAAAATCTCTCTTCCATCGCTCCCTTCACAAGCTCATGAAAGCCAAATTCTAATGCATGGTACAGGCCATACAGATAAAGTTGGAGGCTAAGATTTTGGATAGATTTAGGAATCCCTATGGGATTATAATTTATTTAATTTATAATTGGATTTATATCCTTATATTTATGAAAAATAACTAAGGAGTGAAACTACTTTTTGGAGGCTCAAAACCCCACTATCTCAATTTTGGATGACATAGTTATAGGTGTGAATTCATGGAGGCAAGGTGAATATTTTGGAGGTTAATCAGAGGTATAAACAAACCTCATACATAATTATCCATCAACACCTATCCTGTATATATATTGGTCAAGCAATAAAGTTACTTTTCTATATAGTGTGCAAGTATTATTAGAATTTCTATTTATTACAAGGTTCTCAATGTTGAGGTAATAACTAAAGGTTTAATTTCATGTTATAATCCATTTCATGCTCTAAAATACCATCATTTATCCATTTTATAATCCAAAAACACCTTCTCCAAGCAATTCATAATGTTCTCCCATTTTGATGATTGTGTGTGTGCAAGCTGCCTGTAACAATGGAGGAATGTAATGAAGGTGATTTGACAATGGATATATGTGGTGTAAACTAATAAACACCTATGTGACTCTTTAAAAAATCTATTGTATTATTAGGAACATGAACCTTGTGCTAAGCTCCAACTATCAACACAAAAACCTTGCATATAAGTTGACTATACATACAATCCATACTAATAAATAGACATCTTGAGATGTGTACAAAGAAATTTGAGCTCTATGGATTAAATAATGCAATTTAATCACTCAAACATCAAACTAATAGCTAAAGTCTAGATTCATTAATACTAAATATAACTAGATGAATAAACTATTCAATCCTACACTTAAATCCTAAAGCTAAATGCTCTAAACCATGATCAAATAGATGCAAAATTAAGAGGATGGGATTGATTACCTTAGATTCAAAATTTAGACATGGTGATGCTTGATCATGGATGAAATATGAATGGATGGTTAGACATGGATTTTCTATCAATCTTCAAGTTATCTCCAATGGAGGAATAGGTTGGTTTAAATATAAAATGGAGGGAGAGATCAATGGTGGATAATTAAAAGGAATTTAAAATTTCTTGGAAGCCTCTATATTTAGAGGCTTCTAGAGATAAGGGGTAAAAATAGATAAGGTTATAGATTTGGAGGATTTTAGAATCTTTCTTAGGGCTTAATGATTATTAAATGATGGATTAGATAGGGATCATGTGAATAATTAGGTATTAGGGGTGTAAGAGAGCCTAAGAATAGGCTTAGTAGGTGGTTAGGTGGGTCATGGGAATTTAAAATTCCCAAATGATAGATAAGTGGGGATTAGGATAGGATAATGGGGATTTAGGATAAATTATTTATTTGTGGGGATGAATAAGGTGAGTGGATGAAATTATAATAAAATGGAATATTATCTAAATGATTAGGAAGGGGAGGATATTAGAATAGGATTAGTTAGAATAAATTAGATAAGTAAAATTAGTGTCGACCAATAGTTTTATAAGTGACATTAAATAGAGTGAATGGATTTAGGTGCATACATTTTGCCCCTTTTTCAAAGTTCATTGTAATGAGATGAAGTGGATGGAGTAATGGTCTTTCAAATAAAAACCATGTCATGGATGAATGTTAATAAATATGTTAGGGATTATGATGCCCCCTCAAGGGGACATGTGGGGGAAAATGATATGGATGGCCACTTGAAAGAATAAATAAGGGGTGGGATGTGATGAATAGATGAGGGGATGGGATGCCAAATGTGATATATAAAATCAAGAATATGGATTAAAATTGAGCAATTAGTTATAGATTGATGATGCTCCTAGAAAAGACACATGCACAAGGAGTAGAGATGACTTTGTCACAATTGTTGACACATCCCAAATGGGAATCAACTATAACATGATGATGATAATATTAAAAGGATGAAAGCCTTAGATGTATCCCAAGAAAGGATGCATACAAGGGAGATATATAAGCTAGTATAAGATAGTTATTTGATAATATTAATGATGGGTATAACTCAAGGCTAAAGTTGATTGATATAATGTAGGTGATGATAGAGAATAATTGATATGATCAAGTGATTAGAAATTATGAAAAAAATAATTGTATTGCATTACATCAAAGCAATGAGCCATAATGTGATTAATAGTGATTATTCCCCTAGCAAAGACACATTAAAAGGAGTGATAGATGAGATAGTGGCCAAGATATCCTTGGGCACAAAAAAGTGTCTAAGTGTTACCTACATAGTCTGAAAAGACCTCAGGCTGATGTAGTTCTGACTAAAGGATAAGTGACAACTGATGGAGTAGATGATGATGATGATGATAAGGATTAGTGATTAGAATATGATTGGATGTTAGTCAAATAGGTTGAAGGGGTTAGATTAGCTATGGTAAATAAGGATGATGAGATGATTAGATAAATTATGAGGGTGTAGATGATCAATCCATCATAGATGTCATAAGTCTTATCATATTCTAATCAATCCAATAAATATGGAACTTGGTAGTATGCCCCATGATATGAGCATGACCAAGAGGACATGATACCAAATTGCATGGGTAAATAGTGAACTCTACATCTTCAAGGGCACTTATAAGAATTATTATAGCTTTGAGTGTCCTCATAGCATCTTTGTTCATTCCCCAATGGATAAAAAGAGATAAAGATAATCAAATATTTACATGATAAAATAATGCAAACAAGACAAATATAACAAACTAGTATCACACACAAGTATCTACATGTAATGTCATAATGTCTTGTCTAATGATGGGATGCATGATTGGGTGATGGGTTGGATTAGGATTTGATTATGGACTGAAAATAGATGTGGACTAGAGATAGACTAGTGTTGATGATGAAGATTGATTGATGATTTAGATAAAGGTATGGACTTGGATGACAGACTAGGATTAGGATAAGGATGTGAATATGACCAAGGATTATCGAAAGACAAAACCTTGCAAGAGTCCAATCTATAAAAATATTAAGAGATGATGGGATCAAATACCTTCCATACTAGCAAAATCATGATTGGATGGGTGCTAGGTATGGAGAGGCATTGATAGAGAGGTGATGGGACCATATACCTTTCATATTAGCAAATAAGGACAAAATGGGTGATATATATAAAGAGGAAATGGTAAAGAAGTGATGGGTGATAGACTAAATTCTTTGACAAGGTTGTGTATGTCGATAATAACTTTGTCAAAAAGGATGAGGATGAGATATGGATGGGTGACCACTAGGAGTGGGTTCCAAGATGAAATAGAAGATGGATATTAGATGGTTGTTTGGGATGGTGATAAGGATAGTGTGATTTATGGGATGGGTATTGGATGTGGTGTAGGATGGTAAAGTGAATGGTATAATGTGACTAGGGGTTTATCATAAGACAAGACATCATAGACTATTTTTGACTGTTTCAAATTTTATTTTTTTTAGGGATTTTTTTGAATATATATGTACACTATAAAAATGTGGTTACTATCAAAGGGAATACCAAGCCTAGTAACCAAGATTAGGATGTATGGAATGATGAATGAGTGATAAGAGGATAAGGGTGATGTAAAAAAGGGGATGAGGACCAAGGAAGAAGGGACTAGGGATTACCAATGACCACATCATGAAGGAACCAGATATTTAGTTACCTAAATTTCCATTGGAGGATATGCCAAGATTATTTCAAAACATTTCTCAAGACACCTTCTACTTCTTTACGAATGTCAAGATAGGAAGGAATAGTAGATAGGATGGAGGACATGATGGTAGGCAATGGATAGGAAGAATGGATGGAGGGGATGGACAAGGGATGGGTGTGATGGTAAAAAAGGATGGATTATACACCCAAGTATTGAGGTACAATGTGGAAAATAGATTATTTTACCATGATGGCAAAAACTGGTTTTCATCATGGTACTTGTCTAAGCACCAAAAGATTGGTTTTCACCATTGGATGAATGATTTTTTTTATTTTTTTAATGGGCATCTCAATTTATTGGATGAGGGAAAGATGCAAGATGTATTCATTATTTTGATCTTTAGCCAACACCTATTTTAGGGATATGTGATGCCAAGATCATACTATCATCATTATTAGATGTAGTGGGGTATGTGTGTCCTTCATTGATTCTTGATGGTGACCCCTCCAGATATTTGGACTAGGTATCTTCATCACCCCTAGGAGAGACAACATTACTCAGGTGGGTAATGTGAGTTATAGATGTGATTAGATCTTTATGGGGATGGATGGGACTTGTGGATGATAGGATCATGATAGGATGGTATGATGGATGATGGAGGATTAGGACTATCAGTCACATACATTATTAGAGAATTTAGACATTATTCATTTGGTTGGTTCTAATTGATGAAATAATTTAAGAGATTCAAGACACTTTGATTTTGTGGTTCATCTTTGATCTAAGTATTTAATGGATGATCATCCATACTAATAGTGCTATCTAAATTATTTTTATATTTTGAATGGGTTTGATTTTGACTACCCCTTAGTGCCTGATATAGGGCTTCACTAGGGGATATTAATTTTTAACTTGATATATATTTATTATTTTGACCTTAACAGTCCCCTAGTGTTAGATATTGGGCTTCACTAGGAAAGGACATTTTTGTATTAAGCTGATGATTTGATTCTTCTTGATTTTGACTTATAGGATCAAAGATGATTTGATTATTGTGATTGACTTTTTGAATATGGTCTTGGACTTTTGTATTTGTGGCACACACTACATTGCTCAAGGAAGGGTCCAATGATGTATGTTCTTGTCCATCCTTATAGAGGGAGGTGATTAAATGATTGTTAACAGGCAAAAAGGGATCTATGATGGATAAAGATGGTGGAGATGGTATGATTATGTCAATGAGTGGTGATGGGGTAGCATGTTCTTCATAAGGGTTATTAGGAGACTCTTTTCTGACATCAAAGAAAATCTCCTCAAGATCAGCAAAAGGATCTCTAAGAATAGTTATAGTATATGCATCTAAAGTAGGATTAGATTCACTCTAATAATATTCAATAGATAAAGTTTGTAAGAACTCTATTATGAAATCATCATCCTAATTGAGATCCAAAGGTATGTCTGATGATGTATTAGAGGTATCTAGATTAGAGGTATCCTCAAAAAGACAACCAATATCATTATTTGTATCAATATCAAGAAGGGATGATGTTTTTGATGAGAAATCTCATTCAAATATTATTGTTGAACATGATCTTGATGTAGATAAGACTTTTTTTATCTCTAATTATAAATCTGATGTACATGATGCAACACTGCTAGTAGAAGACTCATTATCTATAATTTATCTCTCAATAGGGGGTGTTTGATATGATGGGTGAGAGGGAGATGATGGAATATCAATGGATTCGATAAAGTTAAGCCCATGGGAGGGTTCTTAAGGACTAGGTTCATAAGGGATAGATTCATATTTGATCAAAGATTTATGGGAGATAGGGGGATCATCAAAGGTGTATGCAGTGTCTTAACCTTGGCTTGGAAAGGGAAGGGCTTGATCATGACCAGGAAGGGAATATTGGCATTCATTTGCTTATTCACCCAAGGTTGTAGATACATCTAATTCATCATCAATTACTATGCCACCATGGTCGATGAGTTTTTGAACATAATCTTGGAAAGGTTGACATCAATTAATGGTATGCCCCTAGGTTCGGTGATACAGACAATATTGGTTAGCTTTATACCTAGATGGTGTAGTCTTAGTGGGATCAAGATGTCGTATAGGTGGATAGACCATCATTTTTTTGGTGACTATTTGTTTGAAAAAGGATTTCAAAGTTATAGGAAGGGGAGTATAATGACCTGCTTCACTTTGTGTCTTATATGTGGAAGCATTGGACTTTAGATAAGATGGTGTTTGGCGTGACTAGGTAGATGGATTTGAGGTAGCCAAAATTAGATTCCCTTTATTAGTATGGGAAGGGGTAGACAATGGGTTATGACTAGTAGATGGAGGATTTGTATGGGACTCACATGAAGGGGCTTAGATGGGAGGTGAAATGAGTTGAATGGGATCAACACCTTCAAGAAGTGGAACACCCATCATAATAAGATGCAAGAGGATCTTACCCTTGTTGGTAGATATGTATTGGTAAATGAAATCAGGGTCTATCTCCATGGTGATGGTTGAATAATGATGGATTATGGGAGGGAGGTTTAAGGATTAAGGATGGTTTCTTCAAATAAAGTAGGTCCATACAATCAAGTTAGTATGATAAGTTATGATTAGGATGAAATAGATGAATCGATAAAATACTAGGATAAAATTTTAGATTGATAGTTCAATAGGTTATAACAACCTATCAATGATGCTTAATTTTTAAAGCTAGAAAAAAATTGGGGATTTGATGGGTGCCTAAATTCAAAACTAGTAAAGGGACAATATGATGGATTCTAGTTATGAATAGGTAAGATGATTAGATTAGAGATGATTATTTTGATGATTGATGGGTTTGAGAGATTGAGATAGACAAAGTGATAAGAAGATAAAAAAATACTAACTAGGGTATGAGATCTGACCAAATGATGAGTGATAGTGAACTAGGATGATAGGATAATGTGGATGATAAGACTAGCTCAAAACCTTAGACCAATTTGCTCAAGATTGGATAGGGTATGATGATGTGATGAAGGGGATAGGATAATGGGACAAGGTCAAATATAGATAGGTGATGATGAAATATTTATGGGGTAGTGTAAATTAGATGGGGTTGGTTTATACCATATGTGACCTAAGTAACCTACTTGGATAAGATAGGATATGGTTAGACTAGATGGGTGATGAAGGCAAGGTCAAGACAAGTGACGGACTTAGGACAAGATGTGGATGACAAGATGTGATTAAAATATGTAGATGATTGGAGGGTGACTAGTGATAGGTAGGTCCTACTATTAGGATGTGACAAGAAGGATGTATAAGAGAATGAAGGTATGTACAAGGGAGATGATAAGGATGTTCAAGATGAAAGGATATATGAGATGATGTTTAGGATACATAAATGATGGGTAGGTCTAGTGATAGGATATGACTAGAAGGATTTACAAGAGAATAAAGATATGTATAAGAGGGTAAGATAAGGAAATGCAATATGATATTTAGGATATAAAGAGTGATGGGGTGATGACCAATGGGTGTGGATATAGTTGGGCTAAGAGGAGATTAAGATAAGGTGGTGATGGGAGATAGTATGAGGTGTGTAAGATATAATATATACAATGGGATGATGACTAGTATAGACAAGATGATATGTGCAAAGGGATGATAATATATACAAGATGATAGAAGATATACAAAATGGTATGTGTAAAATACCTAGATAGGTATATAGTTTTGGGTGAAGGCTGACTCAACTCATAAATAGCACTAATTTAGCATGACACACATCCAAACAAGCCACAAAACCTATTATTAGTAAACTTAAGGGTGTGTAACCCAATGCTCACACCATCAAATGAATTCATGGGTGATATTATAGGCCAGTGACCCATTATAAAATTGATTGAACCTTCTCAACCCCATTTGCACATGATGGATAATTAGGAGCTGATACTAACTCTAGTAGTGAGGTGCCTGTTACTGCCAAAGGATCTTATGTTAGGTTTGCACAAGGCGTTTAGGTGTGTCCCCTATATATTTGAAGGTATAGTGGGGCACAAGTCTATATAGTATGCTATCAACCACTTTGTATCTTGGAACTTAAATGCCCCTCATTCCACAAAACCCTTTATGGGGAATTATGCTTTGGTGCCAAATGATAGCTCTCCTAATTTTTAGACTCTATTAAAATATGGAGTTTGGACTAGTGCATGGTGGTGAAATCTATGATCACTAGACCCCTATAAAAAGAAAAAGGGAATGGGATTTATATGTGTTTTTTGATCCTTCAAGAATCACCACTAGGATTCAAGGAGGATAATGTACACCACTATATCCCTTGAGATAAAAATAGGTAGACAAAAATGAGATTAATTGATCGATTATGATTGTGTGATGTATATACAAGATGTAAGATAAGAATATACAAAATAGAGAGATATATACACAACCAAAATTATGATATATACAAGACAAGATGTTTAACATGATATATATAGATAAATTATTAAAATTATTTAAAAATGGTTTATACGTGCCAAAAGGAGTCTTTGACAATCAACCTACAAGCACATGGATAGCATTTTGACTTTGACATGAAAAAGAGGTAACTTGCAATACAAGGATTAGTAGTTTGGTTTATCAATCTTGAGGGGTAACCTACAAGTCAAAATGTTAGACCAAAATATGACCTAAAAAAGTATGATGTTAATTAGAAAAAATATCAACTAGATTTACCCTTGCAAGAGACAAAATGTTAGTCTAATAGGCTTTAAAAAAAATAACCTTAAAAAATCATGATTTGGCTCTACAACTTCTTTAGGTAAACAAGCCATGATGTGAGGCTCTGGGGGTGGTATCCCCCAGTGGGTTCAAGGGGTAAATCCCCTTATGAGGTCCAAGGGTAGCCCACACCAAAGGTAATTTGGGCCTTATGGGAGACCCAGAATGACTCAAATATCACAAAAAATGACTCTAAAAATGCACTCAAAAAAGACTAAATTGAAGGGGGAAAATTATTGTAAAATCACAACTACACAGTGCAAAATCATAACTAGAAATGATAAAATCATAATTATAAGACAATCACATATTTTGAGTTGTGTTTTGTAGCAGTTAGCTTAACCATGATGGTCAGACTACAAAATCATGATAGTTAGACAAAACTATGACTGTAAATGATAAAATCAATATTTACTATAAATCAAGATTTGTGATTTTGTTATAAATTACAAAACCTCAAAATTTTGATTGTGAATAAGAATAGATAATCAAGTAAATGACAACTAGTTACCAAGATGCTCAAAAATGCCTATGTATAGTGACTATGATGGATTCAAATTAAATCATGATATATCAAAATTATTTTAATGGAGATGGTTTATCAAAAATAGATAGAATAAAGGACAATAAAAACATTATTTTCTATTAGATTAGGTCTTATATCTTCTTTATAAGATGATAACCATCAAAAAAATAAGGTAAAATTGATAGAATTAGTTTATAATGGGAAAATCGCTACTAGGGCTATAATAACATGATTCACAGAGCAAAGTCACAACTTCCCAAATTTTTTAATCCATGATTTTGTCGATGATGAAAAATGGAAATGGTAATGTGTTTGTTTTAACTTAAAATGGTCCTCTATGCCTTTGGCCTCTTCCCTACTGAACCTACCAACCAAACAACAAAAACTTACAGAGACAAAATCTTTATTATGAGAATGTGGTTAGACCAAAATTTCTTCTTTTAGACCTAAATGATGTAAACATAATGAAAAATAAGGGTTATTTTAGGATCAAAATGATTTTTTGTCTCCTACAAAATAAACAACATCAATACTAAGCATGTAAGTTAGAGATCAATGATCAACTACTTATTGATTTTATTAAATTTACAAAATCATGACTCTTGACCACAATACCACAATTTGTAGGACAAAGTCACGACTTTTGAAGTCATGATTTTTCTTAAAGACTAAAACTTGAAAAACCCAAAAACCATTAGCATTTAGACAAAATCACTACTACATATACAAAATCGCAACTCTCTATGTAAAGTCATGATTCACGAGTTACAGTATTATCAAAATGCAATAAACCTATCAAGATCAAAGCAAATAGTTAGTGGTAAAGTCAATATATTTAGTGTAAATTCATGAATTTTAGGATAAAACCATAACTACAAGGTTTTTAATACCTTTTTAAAACCTCAACTTCCACATGTGCATGCAAAACATCAAAAATCCAAGATTTTTCATATCCAATTAGACATACAAGCTATCAAAATCACCATTAACAAGCAAAATTATTAAATTGGGAGTGATTATCCCACCATGGTCACAAAAATGTAGTATAAAATTTGATCTTTATGAATTAAACAATGCAAATTAATCACTCAAACATAAAACTACTAGGTAAAGTCTAGAGCCATTAAGACTAAATACAACTAGATGAATAAACTATTCAATCCTACACTTAAATCCTAAATCTAAATTCTATAAACCATGATCAAATGGATGAAAAACCAAGAGGATGGGATTGATTACCTTATACTCAGACTTTGGACATGGTGATGCTTGATAATGGATGAAAGATGAATGGATAGTTGGACATGGATTTGCTATCAATATTAAAGTTAGCTCCAAGGGAGGAATAGGTTGGTTTAAATAGAAAATTGAGGGAGATATCAGTGGTAGAGAATTAAAAAGGATTTAAAATTCCTTGGAATCCTCTATATTTAGATTCTTATAGAGAGGAGGGGTGAGAATACCGAAGGTTCTAGATTTGGAGGATTCTAGTCAAAGGTGGGGAATTTAAAGGAATTTAAAATTTTTTGGAAGCTTTTAGATTTACAAGATTCTAGAGAGGAGGGGTCAAAATAGAGAAGGTTTTAGATTTGAAGGATTATATTATATTTCTTAGGGTTTAATGATGATTAGATGGGAGATTATATAGGGATTAGGTAAATAATTAGGGACTAGGTGTGTAGAAGAGCCTAAGAATAGGCTTAATAGGTGATTAGGTGGGTCATTGAAATTTGAAATTACCAAATAATAGATAAGTGAGGATCAGGATAGGATAATAGGGATTCAGGATAAATTAATTGATTGGTGTGGATGAATAAATTTAGTGGATTAAAGTATAATAAAATAGAATATTAGCTAAATGATTAAAGGAAGGATATTAGAACGAGATTAGTTAGAATAAATTAGATAAGCAAAATTAGTGTCGACTTATAGGAATATTAGTGATATTAAATAGAGTGAAAAAATTTAGGTGCATACATTTTTCCCCTCTTTGAAAATGAATTTTGAGTGGATGAAGTGGAAAGAGTAATGGTATTTCAAATAAAAACCATGTCATGGATGAATTTTAGTAAATGATGTTAGGGGATATGATTAAACAATGGATTAAACAATGCAATTTAATCACTTAAACATCAAACTACTAGGTAAATTCTAGACACATTAAGAACAAATAAAACTACATGAATAAACTAATAAATTCTACACTTAAATCTTAACTTTAAATACTCTAAACTATGATCAAATAGATGAAAAATCAAGAGGATGGGATTGATTACCTTAGACTCAGAATTTGGACATGGTGATGTTTGATCATGGATGAAGGATGAATGGATGGTTGGACATGGATTTGCTATAAATATTAAAGTTAGATCCAATGGAGGAATAGTTTGGTTTAAATATAAAATGGAGGGAGAGATCAATGGTGAAAAATTAAAAGGAATTTAATTTTTTTTGGAAACTAGATTTAGAGGCTTCTAGAGAGGAGAGGTGAGAATAGAGAAGGTTCTAGATTTAGAGGATTTTAGAATCCTTCTTAGGGGTTAATAATGATTAAATGGGGGATTATATATGGATTAGGTGAATAATTAGGGACTATGGGTGTAGGATAACCTAGGAATAGGCTTAGTAGGTAGTTAGGTGGGTCATGGGAATTTAAAATTCTCAAATAATAGATAAGTGGAGATTAAGATGGGATAATAAGGATTTAGGATAAATTAATTGATTGATTGGGATGAATAAGGTTAGTGGATGAACATATAATAAAAGGGGGTATTGGATAAATAATTATGAAGGGAAGGATATTACAATGGGATTAGTTACAATAAATTATATAAGCAGAATTAGTGTCGACTAATAGGAATATTAGTGAAATTAAATAGAGCAAGAGGATTTAGGTGCATACATTTTTCCCATATTTTAAATGTAATTATGAGTGGATAAAGTGGAAGGATTAATGTTATTTCAAATAAAAACCAAGTCATGGATGAATGTTAGTAAATGCTATTAGGGGATATGATTAAACAATGGATTAAACAATGCAATTTAATCAATCAAACATTAAATTACTAAGTAAAGTCTAAAGCCATTAAAATTAAATTCAACAAAATGAATAAAATATTAAATCCTACACTTAAATATTAAATCTAAATTCTCTAAATCATGATCAAATGGATGAAAAATCAAGAGGATGGGATTGATTACCTTAGACTCAAAATTTGGACATGGTGATGCTTGATCATGGATGAAAGATGAATGGATGGTTGGACATGGATTTAATATCAATATTCAAGTTAGCTCCAATGGATGAATAGGTTGTTTTAAATATAAAATTGAGGGAGATATCAATGGTGGATAATTAAAAGTAATTTAAAATTCCTTGGAAGCCTTTATATTTAGAGGTTTTTAGAGAGGAGGGGTGAGAATAGAGAAGGTTCTAGATTTGGAAGATTCTATAGTCCTTCTTAGGGGTTAATGATGATTATATGTGGGATTAGATAGGGATTAGGTTAATAATTAGGGACTAGTGGTGTAGGAGAGCCTAAGAATAGGCTTAAGGTGGTTAGGTGGGTCATGGGAATTTAAAAATCCCAAATAATAGATAAGTGGGGATTAGGATAGGATAATGGGGATTTCAAATAAATTAATTCATTTATGGGAGTGAATAAGGTTATTATATGAAATTATAATAAAATGGGATATTAGATAAATGATTAGGAAGGGGAGGATATTAGAATGGGATTAGTTAGAATAAATTAGATAAGTGAAATTAGTGTCGACTAATAAAAATATTAGTATCATTAAATGGAGAGAGTGGATTTAGGTGCATACAATATGATATAATGTTGATTACAAGTCTATAATCTTGTTGATAGGTGTTAAACAATGGTATAAATTTTGAAAGTGTCACAATGTTGAAAGTGTATAAGAACTCAGGAGGTTGTTTTAGTAGTCCATAGAAGCAAAATGAAGACCTACATGCCCTAGACCTATAGGTCCTCATTTTGGACTCAAACCAACTAATAAAATCAATGTCAAAATAGGAAACCTGACTCAATGTAGATGATGGAAAGGATACAAATCATTTAAAATGCCTAATCATTTTCAAGCCAAGAAAGGGTTATTATGACTGAGTTCACACACCTTAACACTCATACACATGCATGAGTTTGAAGAAGATAATAGGGGTTTGAAAATGCTATGAAAAGTGAAATTGAACCTTGTAGGAAGAAATAAAGAAGTCTCAATGAGGTATGGTTATTTTTAATGTGTCATGGTGTAGTTGAAAAAACCAAGCTTAAGACCACATGATCAGACCCCTCCAATGACCACCTACAGCCACTTTGAGAAGGCAGTCTTGAACAATGTATGTTGGTTAAGTATAAGGATTTTATAAAAGTGAAGGATTACAAGATCCCAATCCTATGACATGGTTTTTTAAGTTTTAAATAATTTAAATGGAGTCTAACAACCCAAAAATGCACTCAAACCTCTATAATGGACATCTACAATTTACAAGATGAATAAGTTAGTTCCAAGCCTAAAGAAGAGTAGAGTACATGAAGAACATTGGGGTCTAATTAAATATAATGGATGGATGATTAAAATAAGTTTAGGATAATGATATATAAGGAGAAAGGTTAGAAATAATATGACTAGGCAATACTCATTGTAACCATACACACTCACACACAGTCATTGATACCTACAAGCCTGCTTAACCTATAGTGGTGAGATGCATATATTATCTTGAAGGAAAGGTATATAGAGAGAAGAGAAATAATATTTAAACCTTTATAAATTTATAACATTAAACTCCCATGTGACTTTCATGGATAATTAATACAGGGTCAAGTTTTGATAAAACATTTTAGGGCTTGTTAAGCCTAAGCATGCACACACAGTCTTGTGTGTCTCTTGTGTGTGAAGACTTTGTTTAAATGAAGGTTACATGAGAAATTGAAAGATTTTTTAAGTTTAATATGTTGTAATATATCCTAAAATATTCATTCATGGATAGTGAAATACATGACTAAACTTTGATAAGTCTGTGAAAGTCTAATAGGCCTGAATTCAAGCAACACATACTTGTATGTATAGGTTGATCAAGGGAAGTCATGAGAAAGTGTTCAGTTGGGTTTTAGTTGATACCATAATAACCATTATTATATTGTGAGTATTATATGAAAATATCCCATGAATTTTATAATCTTTGTGGAGGAAATGGAGAAAACATGGTCAACTAGGGTCTTTTTGGCATACTTGGATACAAACCCTAACCTTAAGTAAATGAAGTTACAGGATACCCAATGGAGAATATGGTGAATATTACCATCATAAGAGATTAGGGTAATCATTACATAACTATATGGTTCATCTTCAAATTATATTAAATACCAAAGTAACTGTAATGAAATTACTTCAAGAATAAAGTATAATAAAAGAATTAGATCCAAATATGACTGAAATATATCCAAATATATGATCATAGATAAGCCACTTCAAGGGGGAAACCTCCACAAGCTTCAATAAGAGAAAAATTCACAATATGATGATAAATAATTACCCACTACCTCCTATATATAGTCTATCTAGGCCATGGTTACTCCATAGGCCGACCTACTAATCAAAGCAAAGCATAAGTAAATGTAATATAACATCAAAGAAGGATAAGTAAGCCACAAGTCGGCTAATACTATTCTCATACATGTGATAGGTTAGGGTCATATCATGCCCTTCCCCTTCAAATTAATTTTGTCCTCAATGTTGAACAACTTTGGATGTTGTTGCAAAAAATATTCACCTTCCCAAGTTGCATCTTCACTGCTCTGGTTTTTCTACTTGGTCAAATACTCCCTAATCTCTCTAATTCTCAACCTCTTAGTACATGTTTGAAGCATCTTCTCTAGTTCCAAAATGACTCATCCTTCTTCATCTAGTTTTGGGAGCTCTGTCTGGGCTAAAACGTTTTGTCCAATGACCTTCTTCAAATAGGAAACATGAAATATTGGGTGTATGTGAGATGAATGAGGTAACTCGAGCTTGTAAGCCACACTTCTAATTTTTTGTAGAACCTAATAAGGGCCATAATACTTAGGAGCAAGTTTTTTGTCCTTTTTCTATTGGTTCAAGGACATATTCTTGTAAGGCTACAAATGAACAAATACCCATCACCCACCTCAAAATTGCACTCACTACGGTGTTGATCTGCTTGTTGCTTCATCCTATTTTGTGCCAAGGCCAAATTCTCTCTCAAACTAGCCAAAACCTCTTGTTGATGTTGAATGTGCTCTTCCACATCTCAAACCTTGGTGTGTACCTTTAATGAAGTAATGAAAGGTGGATGGTAATCATATAGTGCTTGAAATGGAGACATTTTAGAAGAGGTATGGAAAGATGTGTTATACCACCATTTTGCAAGTGGTATCCATTTAACCCAATGTTCTTGTATATTTGATACAAAATAATAGAGATACCCCTCTAAACATTTATTAACCACTTCAATTTGTCCATTAGATTGGGGGTGGTAAAATGAGCTATGAGCTAGATGAGTACCCAAATAAGAAAATAGTTTAGTCCAGAAATTACTAGTGAAAATAGGATCATGATCGCTTACAATTATTTTTGGGGTTCCATGTAATTTGAGAATTGCTTCCATAAAAATCATTGCTATTGTACTTGCTGAAAATGGGTGTGAGAGAGCACAAAAATGGGCATATTTTTTAAGCCTATCCATAATGACCAAGATAACATTCTTGCCTTCAAAACAAGGTAACCCAGTGATAAAATCCATGGAAACCTCCTCCCACCTTTGACTAGGAATTGCTAACGGTTGTAACAGACCTGGGGTCTTAACTATTTCACCTTTATTCTATTGGCATATCAAGAATTTTTCCACAAACTTTTGTACATCTCCCTTGATTCCTTCCCAAAATAGTTCTTTCTTAATTCTATGATAAGTTTTCAAGAACCCTGAGTGTCCCCCAATTAGAGATGCATGCAACTCTGCAAGAATCTTATGCTTAAGCTCTGAATTTTTGCACAAGTATAATCTGCCCTTATACCATAGGACATTACCTTTCCATTCAAATTTTTTAGAGGCTAAATTACCTTGCTGGAGATTCTGAATTAGAACCTGTGTATCCTTGTCTTGCTCCCATTCTAACCTAGCTTCATCCACCCAATCTGCTTGCAACATGGACATTGCACAAAGTAATGCTTATATGGAAGCATCCCTTTTGGATAGTGCATCTGCTACTATATTATCTTTACCCTTCTTGTAGATGATTTTAAAATCATAACACAACATTTTGGTTACCCATTTTTGTTGTTCCTCAGATGATAATCTTTGCTCCAAAAATTATTTGAGACTATCATGATCCGTTTTCACCTTAAAGTGTCTACCCATAAAATAAGGCCTCCATTGTTTAACTGCATGAACAATAGCCATCATTTCTTTTTCATAGATAGGTTTTTTTAGATTCTTACCTTTGAATTGATGAATTTCAAATGCAATGGGTCTTCCTTCCTGCATTAGTACTTCCCCCAATCCAGACCCAGAAGCATCACATTCAACAGTGAATGTCTATGAGAAGTCTAGAGTAGCCAAAACTAGAGTGGTGCACATAGTTACTTTTAGTTTCTCAAATGCTTTGGTGGCATCATCATTCCAATGGAAAGCATCCTTATTTAGCAATGCAATGAGTGGAGATGCTATGCTGCCATAACCTTTCACAAATCTTCTATAGTAACCTGTTAGTCCAAGGTACCCTTGAAGGTTTTTGAGAGTTTTTGGCATCGGCCATTCCATTATCGCTTTGATCTTTTGGGGATCAACTTTGACACCTTCATGGGAAACAATGTGATTGAGGTACTCTACCTCCTGTACTCCAAAAGCACATTTAGATGGCTTCACATAAAGTTGGTGCTTCTCCAAAACTATCAACACATGTTGCAGATGTGCTTCCCATGTCTAACTATAAATCAATATGTCATCAAAGAAAATTATCACAAACTTCCTTAAAAAAGGCCTAAAAATAGTGTTCATCAAGCTCTGAAAAGTAGATGGTGCATTTATAAGACCAAAGGGCATTACCAAAAACTCATAATGGCCCTCATGTGTTCTAAAAGTATTTTATGAACATCTTCATCCTTGATTCTAATTTGAAGGTACCCTGAGCGAAGATCCAATTTTGTGAAATAATTAGCACCATGCAACTCATCAAGTAAATCGTCAATTACTAGAATAGGAAACTTATCTTTGATGGTGTACTTGTTGAGTCCCCTATAATCTGGGCACATCCTCCATGTGTCATCCTTCTTTCTCACCATGACCACTAGTGATGAATATGCACTTTGGCTATGCTTGATGATCCCAGCCTCTAGCATCTCATGGACCATATTTTCAATTTCACTCTTTTGTGCATATGGATATCTATAGAGCCTAATATTTGGTGGTTGACTACCTGGAATTAGTTGAATGGCATGATCATGTTCTCTTTTTGGTGGTAGTCCTTTTGGCATGGCCCAAAAAATAGATGAGTGGTCCTCAAGAATTATCTGTAGATCAAGATGTGTAGATGCCTATGTGGGTTAAACTTCTATGGATCATAATCATGTAATAATTCCCTCTACCCCCTTTTTTAGCATCTTGGTCATCTAATGTGAACTAATCAATTGTGGAGATTTTGCATGTAATCCATGTAGTTCAATTTTCTTACCTTCAAAATGAAAGCGCATAAATAGTTCTTCGAAGTTCATCTCAATGGTACCTAAGGTTATGAGCCATTGGACTCCCAAAACAATGTCTGTGTTACCAATGGGAATAAAAAACATAAGAGAGTCAAGATTTTACCCACCCATAGTAAGCTTAATACTATGGCATTTTCTTGAACAATTAATTGTGCCACCATCTGCAATCATGACCTAAAATTCTAGTGTTGGGTAGATGAAATAGTTCAACCGAGTGGCCAACTTATGGTTTATAAAGTTATGTGTGCTCCCTAAATCAATCAACACTATCACCTTCTATTTTTTTAGGAAACCCACCACCTTAAGAGTTTGTGGAGTGCTAATACCTGCAAGTGCATGACAAGAGATTGTAGGTTGGGAATCTTCAGGTACCTCCTCTATATCTTCCTCATCATCATTAGAGGCATCATTTACTTCTTCATCTTCATTTGGTCCCTCAATGTATAATAACTTCTTCTCATCACATCTATGTCCTTTACTCCACTTGTTGTCACAACTGAAACATAATCCTTTTGCACGCTTCTCTTCAATTTGCTGAGGGGTCAATCTAGTAGGTGGAGGAAATTTGGTGATGATATGCTACGATCTTTGAAGTGAGTGAATGGTTGCTTCTTGTTGGATATGAATTTTTCCTCAACTCTATGTGCCATGATAATAGAATCAAAAATATTGAGTGGATTAAACATGCATACCTCATGTTGAATGTGGTCCTTGAGTCCACCCAAAAATAGGTCATTTAAGTTTGCTTCAAAAATTGTCTCCACATGTAAGGACAAGTTCTAAAAATGATGAATATAATCCTTGACAGAGCTAGTTTTTTGTAATTTTTCTAGTTGGCTAAAGTAATTCTCTGTCACACTACTGTCATAGTGTAATTGCAGCTCCTTTGTAAAAATTGACTAGGTGACATTGAGAGTCATCTTTTTCTTTTGAGCACACAACCATCGATACCAAATGAATTGATCAAGTTCAAGATACAAGGATGCCATGGTAACCTTCTATCCACCTAGAATTTGATGTAGGTCAAAAAAATTCTCCATTTGGTTTATCCAATTGAGTGGATCTTTTCCATCAAATTTGTGCATATCCACCTTTGGTAATAGGTTCCTCTGTGGCCATGGATTTAGATTTGAAGTAGACTGGTTAGGAGAACCACCCTGGTGGGGTAGTGAAATAGAGTTAGCTTGATGATTTTATTGATTAATTTTTAAATCCATTATGATATCTCCCAAACTATCTTGTATGGATTGCATATTAGATTGTATGCCTTGCGCCTCACTCTGAATGCCTTGCACACTATAGTCAAGTTGGCTCACTTTGTGATCTATGTCAGAAAACCCTGGTATAAATGGTCTAGTACATTCCCCTTCTAACTCCATCTCTTCCCTTTTAGTATTTTCACCTGGATTTTCAGCACCCTTTCCTCAGCGTTGAGTTTGTGGACCTGCCATAAAAGGGTTTTACGATGTCGACCCTTACTAGCACTTTTGACCCAACTTTGACCAAGCGATTTTGGAATTATGTCGGCCTCAAACAAAAATATACAAAGAACATACCATATCTAAATTTTTATAATATTTATAAAAATGTAAATAACTTAGAAAAATTCTTTGAATTTTGCACTATAGAGCAATTTTATTAAAAACCATAAAATAGCGATAACTTTTGTAAAATAGATCCAAATGAGCTGAAATTTTAATGGAAACTTAATTTGATTATTTTTCACCTCCAATGAAAATTTTGAAGATAAATTAGTAACCATTTTTATATATCACAAAATTTAAAAATTTAGTGTTTCGCCCACAAGATTGCCCAAATTGCAGCTCTAATACCACTTGTAATGAAATTACTTCAAGAATAGAGCATAATATCAGAATTAGATCCAAATATGACTGAAATATATCCAAATATATGATAATATATAATCCACTTCGAGGGGGCAACCTCCACAAGCTTCAATAAGAGAAAAATTCATAATATGATGATAAATAATTACCCACTACCTCCTATATATAGTCTATCTAGGCCATGGTTACTCCATAGGCAGACCTAATAATCATAAAAAAGCATAGATAAATATAATATAAAATCAAAGAAGGATAATTAAGCCATAATTCAGCTAATACTATCCTCATACATGTGATAGGTTAGGGGCATAGCAGTAACACTTTCAAACCTATTTTCTTTCTAGGCATCACAGAATGCAGTCTACTAGCCAAATTTATTCTAAACTTGCTCATATATTTCCTAAAAAGATGCATGGTAGAAAAAAGAGTTTTCATGTGTTGTATAGGCTCATAAACTTCCATATTTGAAAAAAAAATCTTAATTTGGTGGACTGTACTATATAAATCATTATTAAGAGCCTAACCCACCTACAGGCTACTTAGAAGACCAAATCTGACCTAATGAGAGAGAAAATAATTATAATACCACTAGATGAGTTGGGTTACCTATGAAATAACCTGAATCATGTCTAAAACTATTTTAAGCATCACCTCATGCCATTTTTTGGTACTTTTAGGTATAGAATATACAAAATAGACCAAAAGGACTATTTTAAGCTACTTAGGAGGTTCATACAGGGTGTTATAATTTCAAAATTGACATGGATGATCTTCAAGAGGTTATAAATTTTAATCACACATTTATTTCAGGTTTCTCATGTGTGTAAATCCTATGGAAACAAATTTTAGTCTCTAGGTAGGGAGGCCTAATTGAGATCTAGTTAGGAGAGAGAAATAGATGAAGAGGATGATTTAACTCACTCTTAGGACCTAAAATTGGCATGGATATATGAATTCATATTGGGTTATAAATATGCTTTCATTTTCCTAATTTCATCTATACACTTCTCTACACAAGGAGGTTTTCATGATTTTAGGGTTACAAGGAATGAGGCCAAATGGAGATTTTGGTGTAAAATGAGTTATTGAGGTTAGCTTGAGACCTATAAATTACTTATTTTAGGTTTAATATGATTTTAATATACCATCCATGGAGATATAACAAGTTTTAGAATATGAATTCAAGTTTTGACACTTGTAAGCAAGATTGACCTAGTGAGGTGAAGAGATTTTTAGACACCTAGCAAGAGAATGAAGTGATGTGTCAAAGATAAATTGAAGAGATAAGTTGAGAGGTGTCAATAGTAGATAAAATATGTAAATAAACATTATTTGACCATAAATAAGGCCACTTGTCATTCTACAATCCAAGGCAAAGGGAAGTTTTAGAGAGTTAGTTAAGGCGTCAAGCAAAGTTTAAAACTTCTACACCACTTGGAAAAAAATAACATCTTAAAAATACTAACACTTATCTTTGAAGACCTAATGGGTAAATTTAAAACTCCTTTATTATTGTAACTCCTTTTGGATACTTGTATTTCTCTCTCTCCTACGCCTTCTCTCCTTTTCTCTCACTTTATATGTTGAACCTTAAATGGCTAAGTTGGGATCCTTTACCTAGGTATGTAAAATCCCTACCAATTTATATCCTTTGATAAAGGAAGAATAACATAATTTTACCTTCTCCATGGACTGGTTTAAATATGCATGCTTGATTAGTTAATCTTGTTAAGTCATAGTCTTACTTCTTTGTCATGTTTGTCCTTGTTTAGCATTCATATTCATTTTGGAATCATTTTTAAAGGTATCTTGAAGTGTTAACATGGAGTGTGTATGGTTTTATTGAGTTTTCTTTCATTAATGTCATGTTATTACCTCTTGAATTTTCTTCCTAGCTCAAGTGTGCTTCACAAACCTTCATCAAAAACATTGATGTAGAGAGGCAGATTTGGATTAGTGTCATGTGCAAGTTAGTCCCTTGTTTGAAGGGAAAATGTATATGGTTTTTAGTAATTAGATATATTTTATGCATCACCTATATTATATTATGTTTCTCTCCCTTTTCCTATCAAGTAGTAGATTAGTTTTTTAGCCTAAGTGATTCATCAAGGGGAGCTAGCTCTTTAATGTAGACATTCACCTCTCTAATAGGGTACCCACAACCTTGAGGTGTTTCCATGTTATATCATTTTTTTAAGGCTTGAACTACCTTCCAAATGGTTAAAATTTGATTGATAATAATAAGTTTGTGCTAGGTTGGACAAGATTATACTATAAACTTGTCCACTAGTGTGACCCCATCCCCCACACTCTAACAGTTACTTTTTCAAATTGATATGTTTCATAATGGATCTCCTACACATATTTTAAACTTGGTTAGTGAAAAAACTCAAAATATTCCCCTATAAAATCATATCAATGAATTACTTTAACCTTGCTAGCAAGTTGATTTCAATTCACTACACATTGAGCAAAATAACACTATCTCTTCCAATTCTAATTTTGGTACATTCTAATAGTCATAGGCCAAGTATGAATATTATTTATTTAAGGTTAAGGGCATTGATGTTCAAAAATTTCAATTAGCCTTATATCTATAGTCATATAGTTACACAATCATAAATCACACAATCACCCTAGGAGAGAGAACTACATCGGCTTGAATCTTATTTAGGATATGTAGGCAACACTCAAATTACATGAAGTTTTCTAAGAATGTCTCAGTTATTCTCCTAACCCTATTACACCCTCTTGAATTTTATATCTATTGTGTTTATTGTGAATGAATAAGTGTTTTTCTTTTATAGGATTTTTGTATGGCATATTAGCACATAGAAACCACGAAAAAACCCTTGCATATTGTTGAATAGACCCAAATCAATAAATTAGGCACATAGTCAATAAAGACATGGCTAAATTCATCATATAAGGCCATTATGAACCCTTATCCTCCTCTTTTAGACTTATCCAATTCGACAGTTAATTATTGTATTTGGTTATGACATAGTGCACAAGACTTATCAAGTAGTTTTTAGTCATAATCAACCTACACAGTCAGCAAAATATCTATTTTATGGAGGATTTTATATTTGTAGGCCCTTTTTACTATTTTTGGCAAATTTTAAATTCTGTAAAATTTTGTAACATATTATATATTAGATTTTTATATTTGAATATTTTAATTTCAATAGTTTAATATATATTAGTTGGAGTTCATTCAATTAAATAGATAAAAAATTCTAGTGAACCAACATTTTATTTCAAACATTGATTTTTGTTTACTTGATTTATGCCCTAGGATTTCATCAAATTTTAGTAAATTCCTCACATTAAATAAAATAACTTTTAACCTTGGTTATAAATATGACACAATGATTCAACTTCTTCGACCTTAGATTTAATCCAACACTGAATAAGTTTATCTTATCACCTTGGATAAATATAACATTGAAGCTATTTATTTTGACCTCAGGTTGAAATTTATTCATCTCTATACGCAAAAAAAATTCACCTTTTTCTCATTAATTTTTTAATTTGTGCTTGTTTTAGAAACTATGTTTTGATAGTTTGAAGATATTTAATGATCATGAAGGGATATACAATGTTTTATTTATAGACATATTGGCATGAGTGGTGTACCCTGATATGCATAAGCATTATACATCACTAAACACATACTTTTATTTCCATGTACCTAATGACATATCAAAAATTCTTAGGATCCCTTGTTTATACCATATAAAGCCCTTTTATCCATTTGATTTATGGAGTGCCTGATAGGAGCATATCGTCCAAGGAATTTACCCTCACCATACCCTTAGAAATTGGGTTAGTGTATTATAGGCATGGTTCTACCTTTGTAGTTAATTTTCTAAAATATTAGGCATACATTAATCAATCAATGAACAAGTATATTTGAGATCCAACATAATCATTCAAACCCTTATTGATATCACCCTCATACCTTTATTTTTACTTGTATTATATTCATATTCATTAGAATTATTTAGTTAATATTATCTTGTATGCCTCTAAGGCATAGTGGTAAATTAAATGATATTTTTATTTCACATATGTGTCTTCCTTTGGTCTCTTATACAATGGCAAGTTGTGATATTTTTTCTCAAACTCATAATGCTACTATTCAAATTCCTTAGTCTCCAAAAAATGAGTTTCACCTTAAAATTGATAATGAAATTAATGGAAAGGACCATGATAATGAGAATGAAACTCATATTTATCCACACGATCTTAATGAAGTGTTTTAAATACAAGTGTAAAAATTATCTAAATTTCAACAAGATCTCAAAGAGAATTGCCAAGACATGAATAAGATCATTAGTCTCCTTATAACAAAAAAATATAAGCATCAAGTTAAATTAGCCACATCTATACCATAATAGTTGAATTTTTAGATTTTCAAAACCCTATTTCTAATTTTTCTACTTTTAATATTGCATCCATTCCTATTTTTACACTTATAACATCATCTCTTGGTTTGGAACATCATTTGGTCTCCAAAATATAACCATGTTTGTGCCTAATCATACTACTTACACTCCTCCAATTACCTTTACAAATGCTACTCTTGAGAATATCATTATTTCCTTACAAGTTAAGATATCTCAAATTAAGAAAATTATCTCTCATGTTATCCCTTACATGGACTCATGTTCCTTATTGCATAACCCTTTAGCACCTAAAATTGCACCTTGTCCATGACTACTTGGTTATGTGGATCCTAAGATCCTCTATATGAAGGAAAAGGTGATAGTGAATATCATTTATGTGTATTTCATGTATCTTGTCTAGATTATGTAGATAATGGAAAATTGCTAACAAAGTTCTTTCCAAAAAGTCTAAAACAATATACTCTTAAATGGTTCTATGATCTTCCTCTTCAATTATTAAAAACTTTAACCCTTTGTAAAATCAATTTTTAACACATTTTTTATCAACATTGGTGAAAATTTATCATATGCTTAAATTATAAAGCTTAAATAATGGTCTAATAAAAAAATCAGTGAATATGTGCTAAGATAGAAAACTATTCTTGTAAAAAAGACAAATCAAATCATTGATATTGAGCTTCAAGATATGTTCACTCAAAGTTTTTTATCTCCACTTCATGATTTAATTATGTTTGATACATTCAAATATTTTTATGAAATATGCCATACAATCAAAGAGTATGAGGTTAAATTGCTTACTTTGAACAAGCTAAAGTATGTTTCAAATGTTCCTTCTACTTCAAATGTTAAGTCTAAAAGAAAGCTAAATTATAAGAGTAAAATAAATGAAATCAATAATGAATATAAGGTTATAATTAATGTTATCTCAAAACCACCAAAAAAGCTTCAATTACAAGCTCTATCAAGGAGGTAATTCTCAAGGAAACATTCACCTCCTCATGTGTTTTTGCAAAAGTTCATTTAATGCAATCATCACTCTTCATCCACTAATGGAAGTTGACATGTCTTGGCCACGATCTAAAAATTTTGATATAAATGCATATTTTGATAATAATAGATATACTGGGCATTCTAAAAATAGATGTTTCAATCCCAAACACAAGATTCAAGATCTTATTGATGATAACATTATTGATATTGGTACACTTGCTGAAGGGGCTAAACCACAAGCAAATGACAATGCAAAGCTTAAAATGTAAAAATATCCTTTTCCAAATCATGAATCAAATAAAAAGGATAACAATGAAGTCTATTATGCATATAATGCTCATCCTCCTCCTTCTACATATGGAAATTCACTTGTTGGCATTATTGGTACATTTATAAGTAAACAAGCAACATGTCCTATGATTGTAAATGATGATAGTGAAATTGTTGATAATAATTTAGATAGGCACACACTCTTCATTCGATTATATGTTCATAAATAATCCATCCATAGTGTTATGATATATAATGAATCAAGTGAAAATGTATGCACCAAAACACTTCTCTACTTTCTTGGTTACATATAGCAAGATTTACATGATACTTTTAGAGTTGTCAAAGTATTTGATGGTCATACATAGAATACTCTTGAACATATAATGTTAGAATTATAAGTGGCACCTCTTATAATGACCACTTTAATACTATTCCTACCAAGCATAGAGGTCTTTGATATGCTATTAGGATGCCTTTAGATACAAAAGTTAAGAGCAGTACCTTCTATAGTGCTTAAATGTCTCAAATATATTCATGATAATCAGGTGGTCAAAATTCTAGTAATTCAATATGAATATTATTTGGCACCAATCATGTTTAATTATCTTATAAAAAAACTTTTTGACATAATCATTGAGCAACATGGTGATAAATAGTCTACAAACCTACTCAATATCATGATTTACATATCCAAAGCACATTATAGTTTCTTTATCTACCAGTGAACATGAGCATATTACATAATCAATTTCTCCATCTATTTATGAGCATGAATATATTATAGAATCAATTTATCCATCTCATTATAAGTATGATATAGTTTCATGTGGGCATGTTTAGTTAATTTAAAAGAGCATTGATTAGTCATCTACATATTTCTATTTATACATAGATTATTTAATTTTACTTCCTTGTTAACTCTTTTATCCCTTATCCAAGCATTCTTCTAGCCTTGGATTTATTTTCACTTTGGTCACTTGCCCTCTTGATTTTCAAAAATTGATTAAAATAATCTAACACACTTATCTCTATGGCACTTCACTTACTTACTACTACATTCCTATCATACCATTTAATTTTCACATAAGCACATATAACCTCTTCCCCATTTGAGGAGTATGTACATTCTTATCTATCTCAATCATTTGAGATACATTGTTACAATTCATTTACACATAAATTGGGGGAATTTTTATTACCTCTCCCTCTTATCATTATATTGATTCTTACATCTTGTTATGGATTATTCAAATCCCTCTCACTTCTTTTATTTTCAAAGCTCTACTTTTTAGTGTTTTATCAAATTTTGGAAAAATAGAAAATAAATTACTTAAATGTGATAAATTTATGTGTAAAATAAGAATGCTAAAAATATGTAATAAATGATACTAATTAATTTATAACTTTTAAAATTTATAAATATGTTAAAAGGGGAAAGTACTAAATAAATACAACTAGCTAGAAAACTAGAATGCGTGATTATGACTAAGACTAAGAAATAGGTTGTGTGTCTATGATGATTTACTATGGATTTTTAATAGATTTTTTGGGAATATCTAGACAATGCTACTAGATCTAGATAAGGGAACAATGCATTGGTGTCCTTAATAAGCAATGGTGTCATGTATGTGATAGGTCTCTGAAACTACTATGACATGTTCTCCTTCACATATGTGTTATGTTTTCTTGTGTGATAACTTTTGATCTATTTTAAAAACCATTGTGTATCTTCTTCTTCACTTGTAACTCTAATTTAATGGATCAATATGGAAAATGAAATCATATAATAAAAAAGGGTTAGTGGTTGAAGTTTTGCTTGACCTCAACACCATATGTGTTGAGTGTTACCTACATACCAATACTCTGAAGAGTGATCAAACTCCATGTAGTTCTCCCATCCTATTGTGATGTGTCTAAAATATTAGTGTATATTATATTCTAGTGTAATTTTTATGTGATTAAGTTCTTCAACCATGACTCGTGACCTTAGAAGGGTACTTAGGCTTTAGCTCATGGTTACTAGGATTGTATGTATTCATAATTAAGAGAAATAAGGAACTTACTCTTAATGTATAATTATAATTCTATTATTTTTCAATATGGAAGTCTCTTATGTGAAAAAATGGTTTAAAATGTTAATTTATAGTGATATTTCTGGAATTCATTTAGATGGGGCTTGTTAAACTTATGGGATGACTTGTTACATGAATTGAAAATTGAGCAACTAGTCATTATTTGGTGGGATAATTTTATTGGTGGAACTAGATGATAGTAGGGAATAGGATTGTCATCAATTTTTTGGATAATAACATTTTAGTTATATAATATATATTCAATCTCATAATCATTGGGTGCTTTTATTTACAGATGAAACTGATGGTAAGCTATGAATTTTTAATAACATATATGCACCTAATTTTATAGCTCCTTGTAGAATTTTATGGGAAGAGATAAGAGTTTTTATAAATACTTGTCAAAATTTATCTTAGATCAAGGCTAGAGATTCAATTCTCCATTATATCAAGGAGATAAAAAAAGGTGGAAATAAATTCATTTCAGATAGTATGGAGGATTTTCTCTCTCTAATTTCAGATATAAGGATGATAGATATGGAATTAAAAGGTTATAAATTTACTTGGAGAAATAAGAGGTTGGGTAAAAACCTTAATAAATGTAGATTAGATAGAATTTTCACTTCAATGGACTAGTTGACACAAAATTATATGATGTTAAATGCCCTCCCTCGGGTTGGATTGGATCATAATCTTCTTTAGCTAAGTTTAGTGGAAAATTCTACCAATGAAAATAGGTGTCTATTTAAAATAAAATATATGTAGTTTTCTCATCTGAAAATCCATGATAAGGTGTTAAAATAGTGGTCTCCAAGTGTGAATGGCTCAGCCATGTTCAAGTTGGATGAAAAAATGACAAATGTTAAAGTAAAAATAAAATAGTGGAATAAACAATTATTTGGTAATGTTCATATGTAGAAAAAAGAGTTAAAATCAGAAATCGCTCTACTTGAAGGTGAGATAGAAAGAAATGGATATGATTTAGACACTCAAAATAAGTATAAATATATTATTTGTGAGTATCACACTATATTTGAAAGGGAAGAGAGCCTATGGAGATAAAATCAAGAAATATATGGCTCAAGGAAGGGGATAGGAACACCCACTTCTTCCAAAATTCAACATTGAAACATAGAGCCAACAACACCATCAAGGAAATTTCAGATAGTGAATTCCAAATCACTTATGACATAGATCTCATTAATTATGAGAGTGTAAACTTATTCAAAAAAAAATTTAATAATTACATCAAAATAAATATTAGCTTTGAACAAAAATTTCTCCATGTTATTCTCGATTTGGCTACACATGGATATAGTGAAGTACTTATTGTAGCTACATCCAATAAAGACCTCAAATTTATTATCTCCAAAATGAATTCATACAAAGCTCCTGGCCTTTATGGTTTCCCTATAGTCTTTCTTTATAAATTTTGGTACATCATTTGAGATGATGTGGTTGATGTGATCAACAAATTCATAGATTCAGCTCAAATGTTAAAAGAATTTAATCATTTTTCCTTATTTTAATTCCCAAGAAGGATGGAGTGGTGAAATTATTTGATTTATGTCCTATCAGATTATGCAATTTCATCTATAATATTATCACTGAGTTATTTTATATTTGGTTATAGCCAATTATGAAGGTAATTATCAAGACTCAACAAGGGGGTTTTATCCCAGGAAGACAAATTCAAGACATGATTATTATTGTTCATGAATCAATCTACTCCATAGATAAGATAAATAGTGATGGAATGGTGTTAAAATTAGATATGGATAAGGCTTATGAAAGATATTATTGGAATTTTTTAGATATATTCATGAACTAATTTGGATTTTATGATAAATTCAAAAAAAATATCAGGTCTTGTATGTCCTCTTGTATATTTTTAGTTCTTGTGAATAAAGTTGCTCAAGGTTTTTTTAGGAGTTACAAGGAAGTGAGATGGGGGGATTCCATATCCCCCTTCCTTTTCATCATAATAGCAAAAAAAATTAGTATATTTATCTCCAATGTAGTCGCAATAGAAGATCCAAAAGGCTTCAAACTAGATAGGAATGTTGATCCGATCTCTTATTAATAATTCATTGGTGATACATTTTATTGGTAGAGGATTCTATACAAGAATAAAGGGTGTTAAAAAAAAATATTGTTATGTATGAGCAAGCTTCAAATTAGAAGGTAAACTTTGACAAGAGTTCTATATATTTTTATAACACACCTTTGGCCAGGCAAACTAGAATTACTCAAATCTTGGGTTACCAAATAAAGCATATACCTTCTTCATATCTAGGCATGCCTCTTTTTATAAATAATATATCCATTAATACCTATAATCCATTATTGTAAATATTTCAAATAAATTTATTGGGTTGGAGAACAAAACTTCTCTCTCAAGCAGGCAAATTATTACTTATCAAGATCATTTTTTAGAGTCTCCCAATTTACCTTCTATCTCTTTTCATCCCTCCTAATATTATTGAATAAAAACTTAATAAAATCCAAAGTAAATTTTTATTAAAATTCTTATAAGAGAGAAATATATTTCATTTGGTGGCCTAGGATAAATTTTGCATTGAAAAAAAGTATGGAGGCCTAGGCATTCGGAGACTACACTGGATGAATAAAGTTCTCCTTTCCAAATATGTTTGGATATATCTTAAAGTAAATAGTATGTGGGCCACTATTCTAAGATTCAAATATTTATAAGTCATAAATCATATATTTATTTTTTAATATGATCAATTTGTTAGAGGTTTTCACTTCTATAATTTCCTAAACTCTAACAAGGATCTAATCTCCTCAGGCTCAAATGGTAGATTGGTAATGGTATGAAGGATAATTTTTGGAAATATTCTTGGATTTTATATCAGCATCTCCATTTTTTATAACCTTGGAAACATTTTCATGAACTCATTTAAAACATATATGGTAGCAAGGTCCACAAGTATCGGCAGATTACTGAAGTCATTAAAAGATGAAATCCCTATGTATAGACAATTTAAATCATGAGGACAACATCATTGTGTCTAATTTAAATAACTTATTAAGAACTTATAATTTTTTGGTTGCCAATAATGAATACTATATGGTTTGAAAATAATATTTTGATGACCAATATTAAGTGAAATCTAGGTATAACTTGATGGCTCAGGTTCTTAGCAATATGGTTAAATGGGATAGGTTATTGGACAATTTTTGACCCCCAAAGTCAATTTATTTTTGTGGTTGGAAGTTCAAAACAAAATATTAACCATGGATAATTTAATAAAAAGAGGTATCATCTTGATCAATAGATGCCCCCTATGTGAAAATGATAATGAAACTATTTTTCACTTACTTGTGGATTGTCCTTATGCTTAGGAAGTTTGGAACCTCTTTATCAATAAATTTAATGTTATCTAGGTGTTCATTGGATCTTATTTTTACTTGTGGTAGGAATGGGATAGTCCTTTTCATAATATCCTTTTAAATAAAATTTTATATCTCTCATTCCCTCACACCATCTGGGGAATCTAGGGTGAATGAAACAATAAAATCTTTAGGAATAAAAAAATGCACAAGTAGAATTCTCTCTAAAAGGATTTTTGAGGATATTGTAGAAAATTTAAATATATTTCCCAATGAAAAAGACAAAAGTATGTTAATGTATGAAAAAAAAACCAACACTTAATTGGAAAATTGATCCTACTTACTTAGGTAAGAGTGATTCTAGAGAGGAAATTAGAAGAAGGACCAAATTAAAACCTTCATCTATGGGTTAGTTAAAGCTTAACTTTGATGGGTAATCCAAAGGAAATCTAGGACCCTCAAGAGGAGGAGGTATTTTAAGGGATCATCAAGGAATGTTTGTGTCAACTTATGCAAGGGACATGGGGATCAAATAAAACCATTGGGTAGAAGCCCTTACTACTTTGTAGGGATTAAAGTAGCCAAATAACTTTGAGTTTAGATTCTCATTGTGATCATAGGAATCCAAGAAGGGAGGTTAGTATAGTGTTAGTTAAAATAACAAAACTCAAATAAAAACACACTAACACTTACACTCAAATCCTAAAACTTAGGGGGAGCTTTGTAACAAAAGATAAATGAAAGTATAACTAAAATTCAAAAGACACAAATCCTTTACCTTCCTTGAGAGCTCCAAATGCTTTGTTAAGTGGCTTGCTCAGATTGTACATCAAAGAGTCTTTAGAAAATTAATCTTGTTGGCTCCTTCTCTCCTTGGCACCATCGATTTAATGAGGCTTGATGTTGTTATGGCTCAATATTTTGGCATTATAACACTACTTGTAACAAAATAGCTTATGTCTCTCAACTTATGAAATATTAAAAAATGAAGAGACATGGCATTATATTTATATCCTAAGAATTTAACTCTCACCCAAGGAGAGTCAGGGTGGAGTTAAGGCTTGGAATGGGTTAAAACCTAACCTAGGTGAGTCAAATATAACCCTATTAGAGTGAATAGTTATCAAGTAATCATGATTTGCAATTATTAGGCATGGGTCTCCAAAATAAATATTTTAGGATATCTTCAAAGAGATTGACAACTCATAAAGGCAATGATGAAAGGCTAGGATATTTGAAATTTTTTAATTTCCTTTTTTAATTATTCATTAATTTTAAAAGGATAATTAAACTAGGCTTTTAATTTAGTTTAGATTGTTACTTAATTTTGATTAAGCTTTTAGCATTTCCAAGATTTATTTTTTGTTCATGTGCCCCAATTAATAGGTCCATAGGCCAAATTGATTTTTGTAATACTATAGAATGATTAGAGATGAATTTGTGAGATATTATTATTGTATACAGTAGGATACCTCAATTAGGGATGCCTCAACATGTTTTCAAGAATTAATGAATGATGCATAAGCAAAATTGGTATATTTAGTGATTCTTAGGCTTAATTTACAATAGTTGGTAGGAATCGGTCTGAGGTCCAGTTGAAATCTAGTTGTGGCCATTGTTAGGTGTCTACACTCATCATAAATGAGGATTCTTTGAATATAGTAAATTATCTATCTAGAAAAAAATTCATTTACGTGGACTATCAAACAAGTGGTGGATGAGGCTATCTCAATCTTAGACTCTAAGCAAGAAGTGGTTATTCAATATGTGTATATGGAAAAAAAAAAGATAGCAGACTAGTTCACTAATAGGGGTGTTGGCTCATCAGAATTTTCTAATTGGACTTCTACTGAAGATTTATCTCAAGACATTGGACAAAGAATTAATGAGGAAGTGGTTCTTAATGAAAAAAAAAATTGATTTTGTGGGGGTCTTCCTAGCATGTTTTTATATAGTCCTTTAAAACTTTATGACTTCATTTTATTGGTTTAGTTTTTATTTGGTTAAATCCTTTTCCCTCTCTAATGATTCTAAAGAGATGCTTCTAGATATGTGGAGTAGTAGGTAGGGTTGGAGTTATTCTATAGAAGGGATTAAGTGGGTTGCTTTCAAACTTTTTTGGCAAACTATATGTTGGATTTAGGAGAGTTTGATTATCCCATGCTTCAATGATAAGGGTTACAGTCAATTAATTTTTTTATACATGGGGTTGCATAATAGGACTAAGCCTAAAATGTTTGAGGAAGTCAAAAAAAATGAATACATATGGGAAGCTCTATAGACAAGGGGTTTTTGTAGGATCATGCAAAGAATTGAAGGACATAATAAGCCTGTGTTAACCTTAATTTCAAGTTATTAGAATAGCATAACCTTAAATATTAATGGGGTTTTCTTGGAGGTATCTAAAAAGATGATAGTTCATGTTACATGATTGGAGTTAGAGGTGACTAAAATTTATAAAATGAGTAGGGACTTCAAGAAAGAGGAGAGTTTCTTGCTATAAGGTGAAACACTAGATGTTTTACACAATGGGTTCGACTGGAAATCCTTTTCAAGGCATTTAAAAGAAGTGGTGTTCCACATAATTTAGTACATTACCCTTGAAGGTAGGTTCAATGTGGTTCACTAATCTTTATTTGTGTTTTTAAACTATTTCAAGCATGTCATTCCCCTAAGTCTCCCATTTTATATTTTGTTCTCTTTGGATTCTTCCATTGTGATATTCAATAAGGGTAAATATTATGCACCTAGACATGAAGGGGTTATCTTTATAATTCACAATTATTTCAAGGGGTGAATCAGATTACACCTAAAATCCCTAATCCCTAGAGAACAAAGATGATGGTAAATCTATGGATATTAGAAAAGTAAAGCAAATATGGATCAAATATGTTGGTAATAATTATTCTAAGGATAAAATTCTTAATGCTACCAATGCTACTCAAAAACATCAATAAATTAGTATTAAGACTCATTTGAGAAGTGAAGTTAAGGAGCCACCTGCTTCTAGTAAGAAATTAGTTCAAATTGGTAAAATAGGGTAAAATACTAGGGACTCTATTTTGGTTGAGGAAGAGAATGTTGGAAAAGAGGTCTTCAATAATTATAAGGAACTATAAAGTGATAACATTATTATCCTTTCTAAGAAAATGTATTCAAGAAATAGGAAAACAAGGGAGGATCCCAAGGAAAAAGAAAAGGATTATTTAGGTATGCATCCTCAGGACCCAAATAAAAATTTCAATATTTTGGTAGGTTATTTGAAAGGTAAACAAATCACAAATAATATGGAGTAAAAACTTGATTGGTAAAAATGAATTATAATATGGTTCACTATGGAGATGATTGATCTTAAAGGTAAATTTAAAAATCTGAGGAGAATGAAAGACTAGCACAAAAAAATCCTAAGGATGATCTCAATCGACAAAGTCAAGGACTTCAAGAGAGGGTTAGCATTCTTGAAAATAAAAATGAAAAACTCAAAAATAATATCAACTTCTTAGTTAACTATAGTAAGGTGTCTATCCATGAAGGGATCCAAAATGTATAAAACTTAAGAGCTCATTTGGTAGATCTATTTGATACTAGTTCTGCGGCTAAAGTCAAAGGTAAACAAATTCAATGCAGTGAATGTCATAACGATGTTGATAAGGAAAAGATACTCTTCCAAATTAATTAAAATCTTAAATGTATAAAGAGTTTTTAGGAAGATGTATCTATAAATTTAGACATGGAGTACGTTTTTGGTACTCTTCTAACTACTTTTTACTCCTAGAGTCTCTTTTATTGCTTTTGAGATGTATTTGAGTAGTTTTGTAGTTGCTTATATTTCTATTTTGTTATATCTCTTTTGAGGACTTGGTGGATCCTATGGTCTCTTTTTTTATACTTCTTCTAGGGTTTGGGGATCTTAGTTGAAAAAATCCCACTTTTAACCTTAATAAATAAAATGACATTGGTTGAAAAAAGAGATAAGAAATTAGGCATACAGAGATAGTGTATATGAACTTTTTGGTAGTAGGAAAGGTCTAAAAACTAAAGGTACATCCATAATATGTATTTTACAAGTGTATAAGAGTGAAGTGTTATATAATTCAAAAATAGTGTCTACAGTAAGAGCTAGGTTTTGGGTTTTATAGGTATTTTATGTGTCAAATCAAGACAGAATTAATTAAAAAACCTCATAGGTAGTTACAAAAACTAGATTAAAAAATTAGGCATATATTCAATTAGGATGTAATTACATTCAATAGACAAGGTCATAGTGTACCCTTGTCCTCCTTTTGTAGACTTACCCAATGTAGTTTGAATCTATGTTTTTAGATCTGATAGTTTGTGTGATCAATAATAATCCAAGAAGGGAGATTAGTATGGTGTTAGTATGATCAAAATCAAGTGAAACCACACTAATGAAACTTACACCTCTAGCCTACACTCTTAAAGAGTAATAAAATTATACAAGTAACTATCAAATGAAGACAAAATAAATAATTTTACCTTCTATGAGAGCAAAAGTTGTATGTTGTCAATTAATTGATGTGCTTAGTTGTATAATCAAGAATTCTATGGCAATAGAGATTCTTGCACCACCTCTCCTTATCACCTTGGTAATGTTGGACTTGGATTTAAATTTAGCTTGGCTTGGATTAGCTTACCAAATGGACATTATAACATTATACCAATGGGTTATTTGAAAGCATTTTATCATCATAACATTACACAAAATATACGTATGCATCAATGGGTGAGGTCTTGTATTTATAGCCTTCCAAACTAACTCTAACCCAAGTGTGGTTAGGTTAGAGTTAACCATAGTTGATTTTGAACTAACCCTAGTTGAGTTAAGGAGGTAACATGCAATTAATGTTTGAGATAGATATCCAATTTATTACGCATGGCCATCTATTTCTAAATTTAAAGCATTTAGAGAGATATTTTCAATTCTTTAACTTTGAGGATGATGACATCATCATGACCTCATTTTTATTGAAATTTCATTTTTTTAAATTAAATTTCACTAATTGCACATGGAAATTCCACTTAAACATTTTTTTTGATTTGATTAGTTAATTCATTTTGCTTAGCATTTGTGCACTTTAGGAATTGTTCAAGTGTCTCGTTTAATGGGTCTAAAGGCTAATCTGTCAATTTACTAGGTTGCAAGTTGACTAGAGATGAATCCATGAGATTATATTGTTTGTTAGTGTAAAAATTTTCCCTTAATATATGATACCTTTCCAGGGCCTTTTTCTCACTTCCCAATGTGAAAAGGTTTATTCCCCTAACCGATTACATCACTTAGAACTTTTCACACTTACATAAGCTTACTTTGGGTTTTTTTTATTTTATCCCACATTTCATATGTTATTAGTCTCCAAGGTGGTATATCATATATACACTAACCTCATTCTCTCTTTTTAGAAATATAAAAACATGTGAAGGCTTTGTATTAGAATTTATGTTGAATAGCATATAGTTTATCCTATCAATTCTAGTTTCCTTGGTATGTTTTCTTTTCACTCATTTTGATTCTTGGGTGGCATTTTAGCCAAATATTACATGGTACCATAGTGATTTTGAGTTGTAGGATAAATTTATAGAATATTTAAGAGTGCATATCTACTATTTTCCATAGAAAATGAATATGCTCTTCTCTTGCATCCTTGAATGATCTATAGAATCAGAAAGTCATGAAAGAAATACTAGATTTTAGGGGGGTTATTTATCTATTTATCAATAGTAGGTGATTTTTGAAGTGTCTTTGAGAAAATTTGGAGCTCACTACCATAATAAGATCATCCAAGAAAGATATTAGCATTCCCATATTTATTTTGGTGGAATATTAGAGGCTCCATCTACATGTGGTTTTACAATGATTCTACATGAATCTGTAGAATTTTGAAGTGAATTTGAAGGTTTTTTCTCAAAATACATTTTATTTAACCTTCAATAGCATATATGAGTTTTCCATTGCATTTAGGGTGTCTAAAAAAGTTAGATCTACCTATTTTTTCCCAGTTGGACATTTGAAATCAGATCTACCATTTACAAATGTAGATTTAAATTTTTTAATCAAAAAACATGTTTATTCCTATTCACACATATCTCTGATCGTAATAAATAACTCAAAATAATTTTTGGGTTTTGTGCACCTCATTTACAATTTTCCATTACTTTTTGAATTTACAAATTTCATTGTATAATAAAAATGTTATTATAGTTTTACTAATTGCTATTCAGGAGAAAAAAATCAGATTGTTTTTTAAGTTTTTAAAAAAATATATTATCCTCCCTTGCCTCAACCTATATGCCACTACACTTGGAAACTTTAATTGCACTAAATATGAAGTTCCAAATCATTTTATTTATAGGGGTACTCTTTTGGCCATCCTTTATTTGATTGTTATAATCATGGATCCTAATCTTTAGAAAATTAAATTTGATTACTGTGGGAAGAAAATGCATACCATAGATGATTGCATATAAAATCAATTTTATGATTTAAAGTTACAAGTTCAACTTCAATAATTGAGGCAAATTTGTATTAGTATGGTTAAAATCAATCAAAAACACACTAATGAAACTTACACCTCTAGCTTAGACACTCAAAGAGCAAGAAAATATACAAGTAACTATCAAATGAAGATAAAACAAATAATTTTACCTTCCATGACAGCAAGAGTTATATGTTGGCAATGAATTGATGTGATTGATTATGTGATCAAGAATTATTTAGTAATGGAGCTTCTTACACCACCTCTCCTTGTCCCCTTGGTAATGTTGGGCTTGGCTTTGGCTTTGGTTTGGCTTGGATTATAAAATGGGCATGATAACATTATACCAATGGGATCCTTGAAAGAATTTTAGCATCATAACATCACATAAAATAAGCTTATGAATCAATGGATGAGGCCTTGTATTTAGTCTTCCAAACTAACTCTAACCCAAGTGTAGTTGGGTTAGATTTAATCGTAGTTGAGCTCAAACTAATCCTAACTAAGTAAAATTAGGAACATGTAGTTAATATTTGGGATAGAGATCCCATTTAATAGGTATGGCTCTCTACTTTTAAATTCAAGGCATTTAGGGAGATATTTTCAATTCCTTGACTTTGAGGATAATGACATCATCATGACCTCATTTTTATTAAAATTTATTTTTTGAAAAAATAAATTTCACTAATCATACATGAAAATTCCACTTAAGCATTTTATTTTGATTAGTTGATTCATTCTGCTTAGCATTTTTGCACTTTAGAAATTGTTCAAGTGCCTCGCTTAATGGGTCTAAAGGCCAATCTATCAATTTTTTAGGTTTCAAGTTTAATAGATATGAATCCCTAAGAATTTATTGTTGTGTACAGGATAATACCCTAAATAGGAATGCCTCGACCTAATTTGAAGCACTAATGTCTGATATGCAAATGAAATTGGGACATTCAATGATTTTTAGGCTTAATTTCATTTGTTTGGTAGAAATCAATTTGAAGTCTAGATGGAAGCCAATTATGGCTAAAATGGGGTTTCTATAGTTTGCCCCTGGTGACAAGGTAAGGTAAATGGCAGGGTATGAAACAATGATAAGGAGAATGGAAAATGGAAATGTATGAAATAATGGTAAAACAAATAGAAAATGGAAAAGGCAAAGTAAATGTAAAGGTAAGGTAAATGGCTAGTAAATGATTTTATTGTTCCTACTACTATGGAGATGTTCATCCTAATCAACATATGATATAACTAAAATAGTCAATTATTTAAATTGCTAGCCTGCACCCTTTCTAAATAATTGTTTTTTTAAGACCTTGGTTCTAATTTGGACTCTAATAATATTATTATGATCTTTGTTGGTCATTGATTATGTTTCCTACAAAATTCCAGACAAGATGTCTTTGTAGCCTCTATAAAGGAAAGTACATCCAAGGATGGTAAATAAGGATAAATATTAGTTGATGGGTCTAATTTGGCAATGCAATATAGGTTTTTAATGAATAAATAGATCATAATATAATGTATAATGGTTAGGTAATAAATGATGATTGGGATTTTCAGGCACACACTATGTTGTTGATTTTAGATTTGATATAGGTTTAGTTGTGATGGGCTCAAATAATTTTGAATATGTTCTCAATAAGACCACCATATTATTATACTATTTGGGCCTAAGAGTAGCTACCATATAATTATGTTGTAGAATAGAAATTATACTGATGTTATCTTTAATAATGTCTTCATCAGGTAGTAGATAAATATTGTGCTCAGCTATCATTGCCTTGAAGAGGTTTTCAGCAATGAAGTTGTCTTGATTGTCCCATAACACCTCTGATAAGGTTTCACTAAGGAACGTTGACTTTTGAATTTGATTATCTTCTAGAACCTCAAAAAAGGTTTCAATATAAGATGTTGATTTTGGACTTTAATTGCCCATAGTGCCACTAAAAAGGTTTTACTAATATATTATTCTCCTTCTACATGAATTTAGTCTTGGTCCCCCTGATATTATGCAATTGGTATATCAACATGGATGCATTTCAACAAGACATGGTCCTATAAATCCCAATCAACACTTGTGGGATGTGGAATGTCAATATAATGGCTATATTTTTTGGTGTTAATGGCATGAAGAATGGTAATGTATTGGGAAGAAGCAACATAATCTTCGTAGGAGATACTAGGAAAACTTGTGTTGATGTTGAAGCAATCATCCTCAAAAATTATGGAAGGATTGCAAATGTATTTAAATTTATTTTTAAGGCATGTGTAATCAATGTTGTAACAACTATGAATGTATTATGATTCTAAAGTTGAGTTTGACTCAACAAACTCTAAATCTAATGTTGAGACTAATGTTGATTCTACTTATGATGCTAAATATGATATCAGTTCAAAAATAGAACATAATTTTAATGTTGATTCTTTATTTGGTGTTCTAGTAAAGATACTATGTTGAATACTTGGTATTGAATGAGTAATGGTCTAGGGTTGAATAATGGGCTCTTCAAAAATAGGTTTAGATAAGAAAGATTCCACAAAGACTCTATTGTCAAAGTGAGGCTCCTTAAAAATAGGGCAATGGTTGAAATAATTATATGCCCAAAGGTTATTATAATCATTAAGGGGTGACTCAATAAAGACTAGCTTGTCAAAGTGAGACTCCTCAACCAAAGGGAAAGGGTCAGCAGGTAACTCTATAGAGACTAGATTGTCAAAATGAGGCTTCTTAAAAATATGGCAATGGTCAAAGGGTGATTCAACATAGGTTAACTTGTCATAAATATATTTTTCAACAAAAACATCATAGAATAGTTGGTTCTCTTGGCCTTGGTTTATAATTATTTGTAAAATACCATTTTTGGACAAGTCTTGATCTTTAAATGATGGATCTTAAAAAGGTAATGATTGGCTCCAATGTAGATCAAAGACCAACTTAGTTTTTATAAAGTGGGGGAAGGTAGGAAATGGATAAGGAATGACTTGTGGTTCAATAATGAGCTCTTTGTAAATAGGTTCATCAAAGATGGGATCAAAAAAGATTAGTTGTGGGTCTAGGACGGTAACTATGACCCCTCTAGTCATAATTATTTAACCTTGTTAGGATAATAAGCTACCATATTTAAAAGGGCCTAGAATGGTAATGAATGGGTGTTATGGAGCTTGGTTGGTAATGCAAGCTAAAAGATGAGGGCCTGGAATGATAATGAATGGGCACTACAAAGCTTGGTTGTTGATCCAAGCTAAAGGATGAGAGCCTGGAATGGTAATGAATGGGCACCGTAAATCTTGGTTGCTAACGTAGGCTAAAGGAGGAGAGCCTAGAATGATAATGAAAGGGTGTTGTTAAACTTGGTTACTAGTGAAAACCAAATGAGGATTCTTGGCATCGGTATGGGATTGGGTAATATTATAATTAAAAGGGAAAACTTGGTACTTTAATTATCCCAAAGAAAGTAAATATTGACATATGATAACTGACATGGATGGGTTTGAAAATTATCCCAAAGAGAGTGGTCTTGGTATATAAAAATGGTCTAGATCTAGGTCTAGGTTTGAAAGCAGCATTGGTCTAGGAATAAGTCTTTAATCTATCACTGTAAATGGTTTAAAATTGGCCTAGAATAGAGATCTTATCCAAAATCATCAATGATAAGCTTAGTATCAAATGTCTTCAAGGTCTAATGTCTTTCACAAAAATTGTCAAATTAATGGTAAGTTTGAATCCTAGTTTTGGCAAAGTGTTTCGAACAAAAACTAATCTAGGTCTAAAACAAAAATGGTGATAGATATCTGGGAACAAGGAACAAATATAAGCTCAAAATGTATGAACAAAATCTAAAAACTAATTAAAATTCTAGGTCTTTTTAAATAAGGCACAAATCTAGACTTTAAAACAAACTTGGTCTAAAAATTAAAGGGTTAATTTTAGGTCTTTGGAAATAAGGCACAAAGCTAGACTTAAAAACACACTTGGTTGAGGTAAAAGCTAAAGGTAATTAATATAAAAATTTAAAACACTTGGACTTAAATTAGGCACATGGATTCAAACACAAACTTGACCTTGGCATAAAACATTCTCCTTAGGCACATGCCTAAATCTAATTTGTAAATTCAATCACAAGTAAGAATAAGCACAAAGGGTAAAGCATTTGAGCCCAAGTGATAAGTAACACTCAAATGTAAACTAATCATGCTTAATATTTTACTTGATAAAGATATTTTTGACCTTATTTATAAGTAATAAAATAGATGTGATGCACATGAAAAATGGACCACTTCCTAAATCTAGGCAAAAAGATCTTCAAAGAAATCAAAGAATTAGTCCAAGTTGCACAATTCAAAAGTAAGAGGTAATCACCAAAGCCAAAATTAATTAATGCATAGGTATAAACCACTCACTTTTTGAATATAAAATTCATAATACAAATTTTGAACTTGGTTTAAAATACTTGGGTTCTCAAATAGACAAGATTCTAGACCCAAATTGATGGCATAATGATACCAATTGTAGACCAAAAGATATACATGGTTTTGAACTCAATTTGATACAAGGCAAAGTTTTGAAATAATATGAGCAATGTAATCATGTTATCTCATTAAAAATGTATGATAATGGTTTTTGTTTCAAAACTCCAAGGCAAAAACCTAGGATCAAATGGGAAGTGTAACAATGCCCCTTTTAAACAAGTGACACACACACAAATGTTTTGAAATTTTCTAAGGCAAAGTGATCTAGTATCAAATGGACAGAATAACACCTCTTTAGGTTAAAAGTGGTGTAAAAATATGTGATTGGTCTTAGAATTTTTTATGTGTTTTTGACAAACAAAATATATTTAAACTCAAAATAATGTAAGTAAAATCAATAGACACAAAAATACCTAAGTGTATCATCCTATCTCTAAAAATTGACAAGGTTGCTTTGTATTACCAAATTTAATCAATATATCCCTTGAGATAAAATAATTTGTTGATTTGATTAATTTATATGCACATGAAAATTAGGGTTTTTTTAGGCACCTTATTCTCTCAAAAATTTGTATGGTGACATGGAACTTTAGGCTACTCACCCTACATTGATAATATTTCTATAGTAAGTGGGGTTTATCTAAAAACTATAAGTTTTACACATTCTATATGGTTGTAAGTATGGTTAACACTAGAGATGAAACCACATAAATTGAGTTAATACTAGATACCTTATTATGAAAGGGTATATTCCTTTTCATAATGACTCCATCTATGTATTTCTTAGTGCAGTTTGATGTTTAGCCAGACCTAACTTGGGTTTTCATTAAGATCAGAGAGGCTAACCACTTAGCCCCCTAACAATTGTAGAATCACATGACCTAATTTATATACCCACCATAGAACAAGGTTGAAATGATGCTATAAGATAAAATTTTGGGTCAATACTTCACTAAATAACTTATGGAGAGGTGATGAAACCCTGCCCACAAGCTAAGTTCATAAAATAAATAAACGAAACTAGAAGGAATTTAAAGGTTATTTTTTGAATCACCCAAGTTATTTGAACTAGGGAAGAGCATAGATGACATTCCTTATAGGCTTGGACTAAGAAACAATATCATGAAAAAATCACTTTTGGTCACCTAAGTTCCTTAAAAGGGATAGGGAGAGCATATGCATAAGGTCCAATTTGCAAATAAACAACACAAAAAAAAACAATAAACAAAAATAAAGCTATTAAGAGCATTTAATCTAATATTTGTGTTGTTTTTAAAGAAATAAATGAGATGTGAAATGAAATTTTTCCCTTTGGCTTTTTTTTTATATTTGTAAACTTTGGAAAATAAAATTAAGGTTGTTAGATGGTTTTTATGTAAATAGTATGGTTAACACTAGAGATGAAACCACATAAATTGAGTTCATACTAGATACCTTATTATGAAAGGGTATATTCCTTTTCATAATGACTCCATCTATGTATTTCTTAGTGCAGTTTGATGTTTAGCCAGACCTAACTTGGGTTTTCATTAAGATCAGAGAGGCTAACCACTTAGCCCCCTAACAATTGTAGAATAGCATGACCTAATTTATATACCCACCATAGAAAAAGGTTGAAATGATGCTATAAGATAAAATTTTGGGTCAATAATTCACTAAATAACTTATGGAGAGGTGATGAAACCCTGCCCACAAGCCAAGTTCATAAAATAAATAAATGAAACTGGAAGGAATTTAAAGGTTATTTTTTGAATCACCCAACTTACTTGAACTTGGGAAGAGCATAGACGACATTCCTTATAGGCTTGGACTAAGAAACAATATCATGAAAAAATCACTTTTGGTCACCTAAGTTCCTTAAAAGGGATAGGGAGAGCATACGCATAAGGTCCAATTTGCAAATAAACAACACAAAAAAAACAATAAACAAAAATAAAGCTATTAAGAGCATTTAATCTAATATTTGTGTTATTTTTAAAGAACTAAATGAGATGTGAAATGAAATTTTTCCCTTTGGCTTTTTTTTTATATTTGTAAACTTTGGAAAATAAAATTAAGGTTGTTAGATGGTTTTTATGTACCAAATGTAAATGTGAATGAAATTTCAAAGTGTTTAAAACCTCCTTTCTTGGCCTTGGGTCTTGTAAAAAGTGTTAGGGGGTTTATTTTGTGATTTAAGCTAAGGTGATATCCCTAAAAATTAACTCAATAAAAATGCAAAATCAACTCTCTAAAATGATTTCATAGTTATGCAATAAACTATGAACTGCAAAATTGTTTAGGCATATGAAAACATAAAAAACCAGATAAGTAAAAACATACAATGGATGACTTAAATATTTTAAAATAATTTCAAAACTCTATTCAATAATTTTTTAACTCAGGCAAAATATTTCACAACTTAAGTTTGTAATTTTTTAACTTGATTATTTTGTAACTTCAAGAAATAATTTCGCAACTCCTGTAACAATTTTACAACTCAGGTGAATGATTTCACAACTTTGTGATTTTACAACTTACGTCTATAATTTCATAACTAAGGTCTGAAATTTGACAACTATCTCAAACCTTCAAGAAAAACATCAAAATTGATAAAGGATTTCACAATTCAAGGGTACAATTTTGCTAGTAAGTGTCCCAAATTCACAAATAGCCAATAAAATCATGAAAACACATTAAACAAAGAATGATTTCACAATTAAAATAAATGTTTTCATAATTAAAATGACAATTTCATAATTAAATTATATGATTTCATAATTAAAATAATAATTTTACAATTAAACTCTATGAATTCATAATTTTGCATATAAATTAAAAAAACATTAAAACTACGGAACCAAATCATAATTTTTCTTCACAATTTGGCAACTTTTTCTATTGATTTCAAGATTTCATAGAGTTGAGGATAAACTAGAGTGATTTCATAGTTTTCTAGGATGAATTCATAGATTTCATTAATGATTTTATGGTTTACCTCATCAAATTTGCAATTAGGCAATCACAAAATCATGATTTGTAGTCACAAGTCAAACATGAAAAAGTTAGCAAGAAATCAAGAAATTAAGCTCTAGAATGAAATCTTATTCTATCCAAAAATCTCCCAAGATACTTTATTTATGCTTATAGAGTACATGGTCCCATCGAACATACCACTATGTGATCAATAGAAATTTTAAAGGGGAGATTAGTATCGTGTTAGTATGATTAAAATCAAGAAAAAACACACTAATGAAACTTACACCTCTAACCTAGACACTCAAAGAGCAAGAGAACTATGCAAGTAACTATCAAATGAAGACAAAACAAACAATTTTACCTTCCATGAGAGCAAGAGTTGTATGTTGGCAATGAATTTATATGCTCAATTGTGTGATCAATAATTCTTTGGCAATGGAGCTTCTTGCACCACCTCTCCTTGTCACCTTGGTAAAGTTAGGCTTGGCTTTGGCTTTGGCTTGGCTTTGCTTAGTAAATGGGCATGATAACATTATACCAATAGGATCCTTGAAATTATTTTAGCATCATAACATTACACAAAATAAGCTTATGATTCAATGGGTGAGGCCTTGTATTTATAGCCTTAAAAACTAACTCTAACCCAAGTGTAGTTAGGTTAGAGTTAATTATGATCGAGTTCAAACTAACCCTAGTTGAATTAAAGAGGGTATATGTGATTAATATTTGGAATAGATATTCCATTTATTAGGCATGGCTCTCTATTTTTTAATTTAAGGCATTTATGGAGATATTTTTAATTCCTTAACTTTGAGGATGATGACATCATCATCACCTAATTTTTATTGAAATTATTTTTTAAAAATTTAGCTTCACTAATTTCACATGGAAATTCCTCTTAATAATTTAATTTGATTTGATTATTTAATTCATTCTACTTAAAAAAATTTCACTTTAAGAATTGTTTAATTCCCCCTCTTAATGGGTCCAAAGGCCAATCTATCAATTTACTAGGTCATAAGTTGACTGAAGATGAATCCATGAGAGGTGACTATTACATATAGGATAATACCCCAAATAGGGATGTCTCAACATGATTTTGAGCACTAACATTTGATGTGCAAATAAAATTGGGGCATTCAATGATTTTTAGGCTTAATTTGTATCATTTGGTATAAATCAATCTGAAGTCTAATTAGAAGCTAGTTATTGCCAAAATGGGGTGTCTATAGTTTATAGGTTATATCAGCCAACTTCCAATCACAATCAGCCTAAACAATCAACATAATATATATTTTAAGGATATTATCATATTTATAGGTTCATTTTCTATTTTTAGCTAATTTTTAATTTTATAAATTTTGTATTTCACTTCCAGATTTGTATATTTATTATATATTAATTTAAATAGTTTGGATCTATAATGTTGATTTATTTCAATTCAAAATAGATAAAACATTCCATATAATTATTTAATTATAAGTGTAGACATTCAATTCCTAACACCATTATGTTGAAAATTGCCAATCTTACTCGAAATTTACTCAAATGCATAATTTGGGCCAAAATCACTAAAACATGATGAATGGTTCGAGCTTATCATATATAAATGTTGATTTAAGCTAATATATCCTTAAACAGGGCAATGAATTTTATGTGACTATTAACTTTTCTCAGATAATTTTGAGTCAAAATGATAAAAATGCAATTTGACACTCTGAATCAATGAATTCTTTTAATTCAGAAGCACACGACAAGTGCATGTGTTATTTTATGTCAACAATGTCCTAAATAGGATATTGGTCTATATGTAACTAACACCTTCTTCCAATTATGCTCCAGTCAAATTACAACCCAGTAACTTGATATTTTGAATAGTTTGATTGAGTGTGCAACCAATTTCCAAAAAATTGCATAAATGTTGATTAATCTCACTTAGGCAAATTAATTCAAATCAAAGGCTTAAGTGGAAAATCCATGAAATTTATTGAATATTTCTTAATTAAAAATTAATTTATAATAACTACATCATTAGGTGACATCATTTGTGAGGTGGCATCTATAAGCCATAAATATAACAAATATCAGGTTTAAGGCCTTCCATGCCTCTTTAATGCCCCTTACTTCCAAATATTAATGGGGATATTTATGGATATTACCTCTTAAATTAAATTAATTTATGGCCAAACATCTTGATCTCAATATGGATAGTCATGATTGATTCTGATCAAATTCAAAAATCTATAAATAGGAGGGCCAAGGCCATTTAAGCTCTTTTGGTTTAATCTTATTATTCAAAATTATCTCCATAAGTCATCTTTGTGTAGTGTTATTATGCTTAATTTGAAATAGCATAACTTCACTATAGGCATAACATTCATCAAATTTCATGAGCCTAGTTTCATTGATGTACTTGAAATGATGGATAAGTATCATCATTCATCATTGACAAAGACTTGAGCATCAAATCAAGGGAAAAATCATGTTTTGAGTTGCATTTAGAGATGGGATGCTCTTAGGAAGGTTTTTTGGTACATTCCTTATTTAAATATCTCTTAATGTTCATTTTTAAACCCCATTGAAAGAGTTGTCTTAGTTATATTTTTATGCATTTTCTTGAGTTTTATTGACTAATGCTTGATCTAACACACTTTGGATTCCATATCTACATCTTGGCATGCCCGATGGGACCACACATCCCATAAAATCAAGGAAAACAATTTAACACTTATATTTTCTAAAAAAATGCTTTAAAATCTCTAAAAATCAAGTTTTATCATTATTTTCCCAATGTTTTTTGTGTTTTTATTGACACACAGTTTACATAGTGACCATTATCGATTTACCTTAACTGGTAATGGTCCTACCTAACTGACATTGGTCTCTATGTATAGGTATAACACAATAAAAAAATTTGGTTTTTAAGTTTTCTTGAAGATTGCAAGTTTTCATTTGTGATTATAAAACTTCATAGGTCTCTATCTAATCATCTTGTTGTAGGATCCAGAGGTTTTCTAGAGATTTTATACTATTTTGGGATAACTAATATCTTTCTAAAAAATGCTTTTTTCCTAAGGTTTCATAGGTAATTGACATCAATTCTATTTTGACTGGCATTGATTTTGTTCTAACTACCATCAATCTTATTACAATTGGCATTGGTCACTTTGGACCAATGTCTATCTCTATGTAATAAAAATAGAGAAACCTGAGAGAAAGTTTTCAAATCTTGTTTTTCTCATTCAAAATTATGCTTCAAAGTAGAATTAAACCCTCTAAAAATTGTAGGTCATAAGTTGGAAAAAGGTACAAATTTGACAATGCTTAAAATGAATTTAGAGGTTTTATACTTAGTTTATTTTGTGAAAGTTTTACAAGTTTGCAACTAAGGCTAAGGGAACAAGAAAATTTCACAAACACTTCCATTTGGTGCATTAAATTAAACAATTATTTTTTTATGCTAGATATTTTATACTTTTTTGTTTTTTTCAAGTGAAGTATGTGTGTATACTCTCCCCCAATCCCTTTTAGGAAACTCAGGTAACCAAAATCACTCTTTACTTGTAATTTATGCCTTGTCCAAGGTGTGAAAATAACGTTATTAAGGCTCTCCCCAAAACCCATATAGTTTGGGTGATCTAAACATAACCTTTAAAGTATTTTCACTTGGTCATTTATTTTATGCAACTTGGCTTGTGAGTGGGAGTTTATAGCCTCCTCATGAGTTCTTTAGGGGAGCTTTGACCTAAGAATTAATCTCTCAACATTATTTCAACCCCACTCCATGATGGGATAAAGAAATCAATTCATGTATACTATGATTGTCAAGGAGTTGAGTGACTAACCTCTCCAATCATAATGAAGACCCGAGTCAGGTCTGGCTAACTAGGAAATTTCACTAAGAAGTACATGGATAGAATATATGAAAATTAATATACTTTTACATAGTAAGTTAGCAGGTATGAACTCAATTGATGTGAGGCATATCTAGTGTTAACCACACTTGGGACCATCTAGATGATTGAAAATTTAGAATTAGAATAGCCCCACTTATCTTAGACATATTGTTGATGCAAGGAAAGTAGCCCAAAGTTTCATATCACCATACAATATCTTGGGAAAAGGGGGGTATAAAACCCTACTACTTCATGCACTTTTATTTTTGGATTAACACTTAAAATCCTCCCAAAAGCATGTATATAGATGTAATTTAGTAATACAAATTAACCTTGTCATTTTAGGGCTTTGGAAGTTATACTTAGTTATATTTGTCTTTCTCCTTTACTTGCTTGGTCTTATTTAAGTCTAAAACTTGTTTGTAAACCAAAACATGTCAGCCAAACACATTTTTTTTCCACCATTTTATTCGAACAAGGAGCCATTATGCTGACTAAATCCAAATCATCTTTTGCCTTGTTTAAATCCTCATTTGAAACATTATGTTTGTCTTATCTAAATAGTATTGTTATGTTGTCCATTTAATTCTAAATGATTTTGCAAAAATATCCAAGTCCTTAATTTTTAATTCAAATTAGAATCTCACCTTTTTAAGTTCTAAACCAAGGTGTTAATTGGTTTTCCATTTGCACTTGGTTTGAGTTAACTTGGGTATGATTTCCCATTTGGGTTGAAGGCCATTATATAGTAACATTGTCTTTTGATCATTGTGAACTTAGGTTATCTTGTGTATCACTCACACTCTAAATTCTAGAACCAATTATACTTTCTATTTCCATGTGTGGTGTTGTGTTGCCCGTTTGGTTTTAATTTTATACTTAGGAATTTTTATGCATTTTCACATCTTGAGTTTCTTAGTTTGCATTGTTACTTTCCTCATCAAAAAGACTCTCTTCTAATTTTATAGCAGAAACTCATCGAAGATGTCTCTATATTTTATGGTATTGACATATCTTTGACCTATGTTTTGTCTACTATTTTACACTTTAGGTTTTAAAGTTAGCATACCCTCTTCTAATCTGACGATTTCAACCCACCAAAGTTGAGTAAATTCATGACCATTTCTACTAATTGTGTGGTACTATGCCACCTTTTTATTATATTCTATTTTTGCCTTGTCACTTGTTTAGATAAATTCAAAACACACCTTGTTAACATTTGTAAAACATTTTCCAAATCTTTCAAAACATAGAGAATAATATTTTATACATGATGAAAAAGTATACTCATAGTGGGGCCTCTTATGGCCCTAGCTATGAGGCAAAGCACTTTTATGATGGATAAGATAATTTTATGATATTTTAGGAAATTCCCATGACTTTAGGATATGAATAAGACTATTTTGAACACTAATCCCTAGAGTAAAAAGATGAAGCACTCCTAAGGTTGATTGAATCAGGTGTTACATTACCATCAAACTTTCCTATGGAAAAATTGCATACCTTGGTTAAATAAGGAGTGCAACAGTGAGAAAAATCCATCACTCATATTTTAAAGACAAACATTACTTATTCTAGTAAAGGGAAGGAATCACTTATAGATTCAACACCTAATAATCAAGATATTGTCACCAAGATTAAAAAGATAAGTCAACGATATGAAAAACAACTTATCATAGACTTGACTGGCTCTTTAGTTTCCACTTCAATACACAATAATGCTTCCAAGGATAAAGGTAATATGGTAGAACAAATGAAACACACTTTATTTAAGATCACACCTAATATAGATTAGTACATCTCAATTAAACAACCCAATTCTAAAGAGGTTCTACAACATGCTTCACCAGACACAGAGCATATATTTTTCAATCATCAAGAACCTCTTATTCCTTCACAGAATCAAGGAGTGAAACACTCAGTGTGTATTGAGTAAATTCTTCAAAATAATTTTTCAAGTTCTTCTCAACTAATGCATACTTTTATGAAGACTTTGGACTCCCAAAATCAACAAAACACTTACAATTTCAGATGGCCAACTTCATGGAATGTTTATCTACCCAAAAATTAGTGGCTCACTTACTTGACTCAAGGAGCAAACCAAAACAAGGTTGTAGATTGTAGGGTGTATATCCATAAAAAATCCATGCAATAGGGTCACATACCACCCCAAAATAATTATATTCTCCCCACAAATCCACCAAACATGCAAGAGTGGAATTCGATGAAATAAATTGTGTCACAATTGGAGATAGGAAATAGAATCAAGAAGTACAAATTTGATGAGATATGTCTATATCCATTCGATTTGAGTATTCTCCAAGTCCCCTTTCCACCTCATTTTGAGGCACCTAAATTTGAAAAATACAAAGAGAAGGGTGACCCTCATGAACACATTCAATAATTTTTTGTATTATGCCAAGAGGTAACTTATAGTAGCATTTATTTACTTCATTTTTTCCATGAAGTTTAGAGGGACAAGCTTTAGACTAGATTCTTAAGTTACCTAAGGTATCAATGGTAGATTAGAATGATCTATTTGGAAAAAAAATCAACCACTTCTCTTACAATATTAAACATGAATTGACTATAGTGGACTTATGCAAATCCAAATAGTGAGATGGATAAATATTCATAGCATATCTATAATGATGGAGAGTATTAGATAGATGCTTAAAACATAATTTTATAGACAAATAGTTGGCTAACATTTTTTCATAGAACCTACACCCTGAGGTTGTGCACAATCTATCACTTACTTCCACAAACACATTAAAAGAAATTATAGACAAGGGTTGTATATTGAGAAGGCACTTATAACCAAAGGCCTTGTCAAGATTTATTCATAGGGTCAAACATCAAATCAGACCCGATCATCTATCTAAGCTATTTCAATAGAGAAATTTAATGGGTTCAATAAGAATAAGAACATGGTATGAAATGGAGTAACTGAATCAAAACATGTATAAATGGTACAAGCCTTACTAGCTTCAAATCTACAATTAGCTCCCCCTAATATACCAAACACTTTGCAAAGAGTCCCTCTACAAAGGGAATTCAATAATAGTTATAGAGTCTTCAAAAAAATGGGAGAGCCTATTGATGCGATGTTCCAAAATCTCGTAGCAACTAATTTGATTGTATGGCCTATACCAAGGCCATTTCCTGAAGATCAACCCAAACCTGATTGGTATCAGGCAAATGAATTTTGTAACTTCCATTGTGTTGTGGGTCATGGTGCTTATCATTGTGTTCAATTTTAACATATCATTAAATATCTAATTAAAAGTGGTGAAGTTGAGATCAAACTTGTTCCACATAATAGTAATTAGGATATGGGCATCTATAAGGATCCATTTCTTTGGCATAATCAACAACCAGCAAGAAATAATTAGAATCAAGGATAGAATTAGCAACAAAATTAGAATCAAGATCAAAATTTTAATCAACATGATCATAATTAGGATCATAATACCCATGTTAATAACTTGGGTTACAAAAACATGTCTTATGATTATAATAATATTGTGGGGCCTATTTTTGCAAACCACATTTCCAATCGCTATATAAACCCATGAAGCATCTCGTACCTCTTATAATACTATACCCATCATTATAGTTCAATACCCTCTCTCTCAAGTACTATCATGTTGAGTTCAAGTAATTCTATTGCTCCTCGATTTACGCAAGTTACTATTTCTAGGCCTCATCCTTCCTCTAATTAAACTAGTTCCTCATCGACTCAAAATTGTACCAATGTAGCTAGATGCTAGTGAGTCACCCTCCAAGGCCCTTTACCTTCATCTTCTAATTATAATGGCTCATTTCCACCTCTAGATTGCATAATCACAACTAGATGCTCATGAGTTACCCTTTGGATCCCTTTGCCCCCTTATACCACTAGGCCTAACATGAACATTATGCTTTTCAATCCAAAGTTGAACACTGTGCAGTCAAGGCTAAATTATCTCATCCTACTATTGAAAAGCCTTATAATCTATCAGACCAACTGAGTAAAACCCATATGCAAATTTCAATTTTATATCTTTTGTGTACATTTGAAGTTCATAGAACTATTTTGAATGACGTTAGTCAACAATCAATTGTTCCCCAAGACATTAACCTTGAACTGTTCCAAACACTTTGAGGACATTTGTCTTCATTTAGATAGGTTAAATTTGATTAAAAAGACATGTCCACTCTTAGTCCTACCCATAATAACCCCTTATATATTGAGGTCATCATTAAAAATTATAAAATCAAGTGGGTTCTTATAGACAATGGTCCAGGGCTGAACATAGTGTCCCTCAAACTAGTACAGAGATTGGGTTATACTATGAAGGACATTCAACCAGAAATGATCACCATAAAGGCATATGACAATGCCAAAAGGGAGTCTTTTAGTACTATTTATTTTCTCATCATTATTGGGTATGTGTCAAATCACACTTTGTTACATATTATGGATATTGAGTTGACTTATAACAACTTATTGGTCATCCTTCAATTCATGAAGTACAAGCCATTCCATCCAATTTACATTAGTGCCTTAAGTTTCCCCAAGATGGGATCGAGGTCACCATTTCTATCGATCTACAACTTTATTAGTATTACAAACATCTAGAGGTTGAGTTTTGTAGTTATAACTATTGTCCTACTAAATTTATTGCAAGGAAGAACAAGGCAATAGTTTTAAATCCACCTAAATCTAATTATATCAACCCTAATGACCTTGCTTCCACTTTGGCTGATCCACTTCCCATAAATATTGAAAAATAAGCTATTATAAAAGATGCAGGCATTTCCACATACCATCTTAAAGATGCCTTCCATATTGTTAAGTTTCCCAACTCTCCCAAATCATTTGGATTTGTTAAAATAAGAAAAAACACATAAACCACCACTTGTATTTGTACCTGTTACTTCACCAAATTGGGATTGAGAAACTTTCATTGAAGGAGATTGGTTATATTCTAATGACATTACTGATTATTCTCATAATCCAAAATATCCTACTCTTGATCAGATTATGGATAATTTTGATTATACAAGAAAAGGCCTTGGCCCATGAGAACAAGGAATCCTAGAACCTTTATCATCTAGTAAACTAAATTTGAATCAAGGTCTTAGATTTATATCACCTAGGGGTGACCTCATCACTTTTGATAATGATTTTTATAATCAACTAGTGACAAGACTCTTGTAAATGACATAGCATCCCATTATATTCCTTTAGATGAGCTTGCTAACATGAACTTATTTGATTCAAATTCCATTATGACCATCACACCCCATTGTTCCCTATGTTTTTTCCACCTTGAACTCATTAATTGGGACCAGCAAAATTTAGTCATATACCTTGATGAATTCTAGAATGAAGAATCTATTGTAGAGTATATGGGCCTAATTGATGGATGGCCCATTTGCAATAATAAGCAAGGATTTAATTTTTCTTTGGATCCTTCTACCTACTTTAGAAAATAGGCATATTTATTGGTCATGAAAAAGATAAAACATTGAGATCTTTAAGTGAAAACCTCTTTGAGGTGCTCATAGGTCAGGGAAATAGGAAATAAAAAGATAATCCCTTGAGTGAGAACCTATTTTAGGTGCTCTTAAAATGGGAAAGTTTGTTCATCCCTAAAGGATGCATAAGGTCCATCAAGTCCTAGCTTCACAACTAGTACCAGCATCACATCAGAACAATAATGAGTCTTTGACCATCTCATTCTTGACTTTCCTAAGATATTTTTTAGTTAGCAATTACTTGAATTGGTATATTTAGATTCATCACATTATCAAGATCTTTGGGAGGAATAATAAGAAATTATGGTAGAATATGAAGATTATGATCACACATTGCCTACTATTCTATAATATGGTTCCACTCTCCTTGTAGAGAACACTGTTGAAGTGAACTTGGGAACATCTGATGATCCCAAAATAGTTTACCTTAGAGCTTCCCTCACTAAGGATAAGTGAGATCACATTATATCCATGTTGAAGTATTTTATTGATATTTTTTCATAGGCATACTCTGACATGCTAGGCTTAGACCTTAATTTTGTTGTATATTAACTTGTTATTCATCCAGATGCCAAGACAGTTAAATAAAAATTGAGGAAGATGCATCGATGCATCACTCTTTTGGTAAAAGCAAAATCAAAGAAATTATTAGGAGCAAGCTTCATTAGACCACTGGACTATTTTGAATGGATATCAAACATAGTTCCAATCATCAAAAAGCCATAGGGTATACGTCTTTATACTGATTTTAGAAATATCAATAAGGCATGCCCTAAAGATGATTTTCCTCTACACAACATTGACATGATTATCAATTCTATTGTTGGGTATGAGATGTTATTCCTTATGGACATATTGTTTGGATACAATCAGACGAAGATAGCTCAAAAAGACCAGCACAAGACTACATTAACCACATTATGGAGAATATTCTATTATCAATTCATGCCATTTGGCTTGAATAATTTTAAATACACCTATCAACATGCTATGACTATCATCTTCCATGACATGATGCATGATATTATTGAAGATTGTGTTAAATCAAGAACATGTGTTGGAGATATTAACATTTTATGAAGAAACTTTGAGAGACTTTGTGAGTATAAGGTCTGTATTAATCCCAAGAAGTGTGTCTTTGGCATCACTTCAAGAAAATTGATAGGGTTTATTATATCACAAAGAGGGATCAAATTAGACCCTATTAATTTCAAGGCCATTATTGAAATGCCTCCACCTTCAAATCTTAAATAGTTTTGTAGCCTGTAAGGAAAGATCCAATCTATTTGTAAGTTCATTTCTCAACTAGCAGATAAGTACCACCCATTTACACATCTATTAAATAAAGGAATCACATTTCAATGGGATAATGAGTGTCAATTAGCATTTTTGAAACTCATAATATATTTGGCTAACTCACCATTTTTGAGACCACCAACACCTGGATAACCATTGCTTCTTTATATTTTAACAATTAAACATGCACTGGGGGTAATTTTGGCCCAAAATGATGATCAGGACAAGGAACATGCATTTTTTTATTTGAGATACACACTGGTGGCTTATGAGCATAATTATATGGCTATTGAGAAGGTGTAATTAGCTATGGTGTTTGCTTCCTAAAAATTGTGACACTATATGCTAAACAACAAAACCATTATTATTTCTAAAGCGTATCCCCTTAAATTTTTATTATCCAAATCAGATCTCATAGGCCACATAGCCAAATGAGTCATGATTTTAAGTGAGTTTGATGTTGAGTATCAAAATTAAAAAGCTATCAAGGGGACTATTATTGCTGATCAAATTGAATAGGTACTTATTATAGACACTCAACCACTCATATTTGAATTTCTAGATGATTCTATTATGATAATAGAAGAATTACATCATGAACCTAAATATTGGAAACTCTATTTTGATGATTCCTTCACTTTTCATGTATTTGGATCTAGTATTTTATTGATTACAACATACGGGGATTTAGTTCCCTAAACATTTAATATCAATTTTCATTGTACCAACAATATGGTTGAGTATGAGGCACTTATTATAGGACTTCATCTTGTAGTATAGTGGGATATCTATCACTTAATGGTCTATTGGGATTCCTAATTGATTATCAATCAAACCACTCATCAGTATCAAACTCGAGATGACAAGCTTCTACCCTACAAGCATATTATGGATAATCTCAAGACTCATTTCAAATCTTGATAGTTTGAACAAGTACGATGGTCTAATAATAGATTTGTTGATGTAATGGAAAAAATTGGGTCCATGATACAGATTGATAGCAATGCTAAAGAGTATCAGTTTCTCACTAAAAATCTTCTCTAGCCCGCACATGTCTTGCTAGATTCAGAAAGGGTATGCACCATCATTGGTACCAATCTCCCACTTGAACTACCTTGGTTTTAATACTTTTATAATTATTTTTAGAACCATATTTTTCCACCTAACCTTTCCAATAATCATCAAAAATGTTTCCTTCACCACATAGCTCGTTATACCATCCTTAGAAACATGCTTTATATTAAAGGCTATGATGGAATGCTACTTCGTTATTTACCTTCAGGAGAATCCAAGTTAGCATTTAAGGAGGTTCATAAAGTAATGTGTGGGGCTCACACCAATGGTGTAGTCTTAGCTAAAAATATCCTCATAATAGGTTACTATTAGCCCAAAATGAAGATAAATGCTTGTAATCATGTAATGAAGTGTGTTTCTTGTCAACAACATGGAAATTTGATACATGCACCTTCCTTGCCACTACAAATTATCATTATACCATGGTCATTTTATACATGGGGTCTCAATCCTATCAAGAAAATAAACCCAACATTTTTTGATAGACATAAACATATTCTCACTACTACCAAATTAAGGCCATTCCTTTCACTTACATCATCAAGAAGTAAATTCCCAAGTTTGTATATTACCATATCATTTATTGATATGGTATCCCATCCCAAATTATATCCGATAATGGTAGATCATTTTTAAATATGTATGTTAAATAAATTTGTGCAAAATTCAAAATCAAGCACAAAAAATCCACACCATATAACACGCAAGGCAATGGACAAGCTGAGGCATCAAACAAAACCATTGTTTCCATATTGAAAAAGATTATCAATGATGTTGGCCATAATTGGCACTTGAAAATTTTTCCTTCCCTTTAGGGTTATCACACTAGTCATCAAACCCCCATAAGAGCCACTCCATACTCCCTTATTTATGGCACAGAATTTATTATCCCAATTGAGATCGAGTTACCTTCATTTCGAGTATCCTTGGAGAATATTGAAGATGATGAAGATTTTAGAGTTTCTAGGTTGCAAAAACTAGAACTCCTTGATGGTAAGCATTTGGATACCTTAGACAACTTACAAGCCTATTAGAATAGATTGCGTAGAAGCTAAAATAGCACATTCTCCCTCAGGAGTTTAAAATTGGTGATTTGGTCTTGAAATAGATCTAAAAGAACACAAATGTTGAATGTAAAAAGAAGGGAAAGTTTTAACTCAATTGGCTTCGCCCATATGTGATCATAGCAAATTATGGATTGGGGGCTTATGGGTTAAATACTCTAAGTGGTGAAGAACTTCTAGAGCCTATGAACATTGTGCATCTCAAGTGATTTTATGCTTGACAACTTTTTTAACCATTATCTACAAGACCCCTTACTTGGGGGTAACTTGTGCTAAAGTTATTTTATCCCACTATTATATCCTGGACCATCTTATCTTGGACCATATTCATTTTGACCTACCATGGACCATTCTCATGAGAACCATATTCTTTTATGACTCTAGAAAGTTGAGACTTTGGACCATTGGCACTCTAGATCATTTATATTCCAGCTTGACTCTTTTTATCCCACCCTAGTTCATTTTATTTTGGACCATATTTATTCTGGACCATTCTATTTAGAGCCATATTCTTTTCATATCCTGAGTTGTAATCTGGATTGTTCTATCCCTTAACCAAATATTTTCATCATTATTAATCATAGTCATTATGGACACGTTCAACACCAATTCTAAAAATTAGTTCAGTATGAACAGTATTTTGTAGCTTCCTCTTATAGACAATTGAACATGAATATATTAGTACATGGTTTTTGCCTATTGAATGGAACTTTAGATTTATCTAGCATTGCATATTATTTTATAATTATTTTGATGTTGTTTGGTAGGAATTGTTTCCTTAGCATGATCTTTATCTCATTTATTTGTAAACATAAGCCATTACAGATGGCTTTAGCTATTATTAGAACTTTTACTCTAGGATGTGCATCTCCTTGATTAGTTGGTTCCCTATGCCATTATTTATATCCATGAACCCTGTTATAGCTGGTTTAGCTATTGTTTGAACTCTTCCCTATGGATGTGCATCTCCTCATCTAGGTAGTTCCTTGGACCTATTTTTAACATTTCATTTCAATTCCTTATCCCAAAAACACAAAAATAGTAAAAAATGATTAACAAAAAAACATTGTCTTGCACTTTTGTTTATTCTAATCTCCCACACTCTTATCATTTTACAAGCACTAATTTGAAATGCTCTCACCATTTTTTGAGCCCTTTTTCTTTATTTCCTCTACAACATTAATCATGTTTTCTTATCATCACTTCTCTTCTATCCCCTTTCCTTGGAGAATTACATTTGGCCTGAAGTTCATGTTAGATTTAGCATCTATGGAACTATGTAGGTAGCGTCCACTTGTCTTCTACATCTGTAGTCAACTCGGCCACCACTTCTTTTTTTAATTTTTCCCCCATTTTTTTGTCTTGTTGTTTCCTTATCACTTAGGGAAAACTTTATGTCCTTTGTCCTTATTTTGTTGTACCTATTGTAAAAATTAACTCCTCTACGACACATGCACAAATGACTATTTTTTGTTTACACTAATATTATGAGGAGCCATTATTTATGTGAGTTTATTTTCTTTTTATTTAATTATTTTTTATTTTTTTCTTATCTTTCCTTTTGTTTTGTTCATTTTGTTCTTTTGGCCTTTTGTGTTCTTGTTTTATCTTGTTATTTGTTTGGTTTTTCAAGAACTTTTTGTTAGTACATATAGAACTTGATTATTCATATCTTAATTTCATGTTATTTAATAAGTTATTCTTGCTTTGATTTTATATATTCTTGTTCCTACTTAAATATCAATTTTCCATATCTTGATTTTAAGTTAGGTTACATCTGTCTTATATTTCTTTATTTTTATTTTTATTTTTGTCTAAATGTAAATAGTTGTGACTCTCGTATAGGTAGTTCTTATCATTATCCTTAGTTACAAATATTAAAATTTGAACCGGATCATCACAATTGGAATTTAATATCATTATAGGTTACTTATACTTATGATGCATAATTTCATTTTGCTATAATAAGCACCAAGTGCTTTGGATCCCAAGCCAAAAAGTTAATTCAGCTTCGAAGATCACCTCTCAATACACCAATGAAACTAAACACCAATGGATTATGCATAATACTCTATGAAATATGTGCATCTCTTGGCATACATCATGATTCAAATCAAACACTGGTCCATTTTTCTTCTATTCTTCATTTCCTCATTCCATTTTCTCCCACTTCTAGGCAAACTACATTGGCTTGAGGTCCATTTGGAATATGTAGGTAGTGCTTAGATACATGACATATCTTGGGTCAGCTTGGCCACCTTCATTTATTTTATTCATCACTTTTTGCATCCTCATATGCTTAGTTTTTTGTGACTTCTTTTGTCATTAGACCCTAGCCTCTATGTTGGTGATCGCTCATCTTTAATATATGTTTTAGGTTCTATCCTTGAGCTATGCTTGCCAATTTTCCCTATTGTGGCACAAAATTTAGACCCATTGATGAATCAAATCAGCCCTACTAGGACACAATCAATTGTCAGTGATCAAAATCAGCCCTACTAGGGCAAAATTTGTTTATCAACCAATCAAATAAGCTCAACTAAGGCACATTATTATTTCATTTCTCTAGAGAAATACTCTCCTTTTTCTTCTAATTTAAATATCTATGGACTTTTTCCCTTATTTTGGAAATTTTAAAGTGTGTAACTTGTCTTAGGATTGATCATTCCCTAAGCGTGTAGCTTGCACCTTCTTTTAGGTGCGTTCATTGTGTGTCACTTATATTTTTGGATTGTATCATTCCCACTTCCCCCTGCCTTTAGGGCCCATTATATTTTAATTATACTTTGATCATTGGGAATCAATGTGTGCAATTATTAACTCAATATGGATTTAATCTCATTCATGGGTTAGTTTCACTTTTTATCTCTCTTTTTGAGAGTCCATCCCTTTCTTTCATCTTAATATGTCCTCTCAAGGGGGCATCAGGAATCATTTCCTTCCAAATTCTTTTTGACAATTATTTTTATTTTAAAAGGAATTATTTCACTTGAATGTCTCACCACACCTTCTCAAATAGGGTTAAAATGTAGACATATAATTCCTAACACCATTGTGTTGAAAATTGTCAATCTTACTCAAAATTCACTCAAATGAACAAATTGGGCCAAAATCATTAAAGTGCACTAAATGGTTTGAGCTTGTCATATACAAATGTTGATTTAGGCTAATGTATCCCTAAATGGGTCAATGCATTTTATGTTATTATTAACTTTTCTCATATCATTTTGAGTCAAAATGACAAAAACATAATTTGATGTTTTGCATCAATGAATTCTTCTAATTCAGAAGCATACAACATGTGCATGTGTTATTTCATGTTAATAATGTCCTAAATGGTATATTTTTATATACACAACTAACACCTTCTTTTAATTATGCTTCAGTCAAATTATGACCCAGTAACTTGACATTTTGACTAGTTTGATAAGTGTGCAACCAATTTCCAAAGAATTGCATAAAATTTGATTAATCTCACTTAACCAAATTAATCCAAATAAAAGTATTAAGTGGAAAATACATGGAAGTTATTTAATATTTTTTAATTGGAAATTGATTTCTAATATCTGCATCATCAGGTGACATCATTTATGGGGTGGCATTTATAAGTCATAAATGTAACAAATATTAGGTTTAAGGCCTCACTACCTCTTTGATGCCCTTTTTTTCCAAATATTGATGGGGATATTCATGGATATTGCCTCCAAAATTGAATTAATTCATGGACACACATCTTGATCTCAAGATGGATAGTCATGGTTGATTTTGATCAAATTCAAAAATATATAAATAGGAGGTCCAAGACCACCATTTTTAAGCTCTTTTGGTTTAAACTTATTATACATAATGCTCTCCATAAGGCATCTTTGTGTAGTGTTATTATGATTAATTTTCAATAGGATAGATTCACTATAGGCATAACATTTATCAAATATCATGAGCCTAGTTTCATTGGTGTACTTAAGATGATGGAGGAGTATTGTCATTCATCATTGACAAAGACATGAGCATCAAATCAAGGAGAAAATCACATTTTGAGCTGTATTTGGATATGGGATGCTCTTGAGAAGGTTTGTTGTATATTCCTTATTTTAGTAGCTTTTAATGTTCATTTGCAAACTTTGTTGAAATAATTTCAAGTTTTCCAGCATCTGGCGACTCCACTGGTAAGAGCTTCAGTTCTATAATTTCAAGACCAGTTTCTTAATCTTTCGATGCCTAAAGTCACCACACGATCCGCTAATAAGGGTGTCCCTTTTAAATTCATCGAATTACCTCTCAACTCAGCAAAGTGACTGAGGTTCAAAGGGACTCATCCTTATTTAGTGAGTCATCTTCCCAGTCTAGCTACAGGTGCTTCCTTCACAAGAGAAGTACCCCATTTGAATCCCCTTATTGCTACGGCATTACCTAGCATAAAGAAACCAGTTGCTGCTCCATCCAATGAACTTCAAGAAGTTAGGAGGTTGTTCCAGATCGTGACCAATGAACTCACTGCCATCAGAAGGCTGCAAGCTCAAATCAATAGACCAAATCAGGGGTACCAGCATTATGGTCAAACCTCTACACCCCCTTTTCAAAACTATAGTCAAGGACAGGGTCAGCTTACTTAGACCAGACCTTTCCAAGGCTACAACCCAAGCGCCCCTCCACCATCTAAAGCTATGGTGCCCATTCAAAATAATTTGGTGCAAGAATAGCCAAGTTGTTCAATCACAAGATATGGTCAAGAGCAAGCTGCCTATACAGATGAGATGATGGGTTGTTACCCAAATGTGCTGGACAATCAGGCAGCCGCTCATTCCCAGGTCTTCAAGGCTCCAATGCAACCTAGCACAAGCAGCAGTCAGAGTCAGCCTAACTCTACTCTTATGAACCACCTAGAAAGTGAGTTCTGTGCGATCAATTATGTGAGTGTTGCAGACAATCAGGCTGACTGTGTTGCAGCCAACACAAGATCCAAAGGGAGAGCTATAGAAGAAGCTCAAGCAGTAGTTCAAATGGCCACACCATCTCTTCCACCATAGGTGAACTAGAAATTCCCAAATTTTAGGCTGCCAGTCATAAATTCAGCTCCCCAGCCTACACCTCAAAAGGCTGCAAGTGACCCCAAAGAAAATATGGAAGGGAGTGATCCTCAGATCAACATGGTAGACCAGGTGAAGGAGCTGCACATAAATATTTCCTCGTGGGATCCATTATCGATACTAGATGTGTCAGATGAAAGAGATGTTAGAAGCTTTCCCTTTGATTCAAGAGGGGATCAAAAATACCTGGTTAACTGTATATAGTAGGTTGCTTTCAGTTTTCTTTCCATGTTTCCCCTAAGTGCTGTTGCACAAGTAGTTTTCTTAGTCTTGCATGTGTTTTCATTTCATGGAGGTAAATCTGTGTGATTGATTCTAGAATTTATCGGAGCTGTTGCTATTTTGAAGTTACAATCTGACTTTGCACCCAATGGACTACAAGGCAACTAGTCTCTAAGCATAGCAGGCATGCTTCCCCTGGGAGTCACCAATCTGTTGACCAATTTTGCCCATAGGCAAAATTTTGGTCAACTTCTCACCTGTTGTTTAAGGCCAATTCATTTTGGGTTTAGCAGGTTCAATGAATTCAGTTCATAGCTAGGTTCAATTGGTTTAAAGGCTCAGTGCCCTTCTAAAGGTCTGACACTTCAAAGGAGAGGACCCGAGTAAGTTCAAAGTGTAGGTTCAAAGTTTAATTTGTTCAAAGTCGACTAAGGAATTTGGGCTGCTAACACATTAAGCTTCAAAGCAAAGGTAAGAGCAGACAGAATTTCAACGGACCTTTTGTTCGCGGGAAAATGTCCTCGAACAAAAGTCTATGGAAATGTTCAATTTCAAAGGGACATCAAATAAAGATTGCCCGAGAAGGTGTAAAGGGAGAACGCGAAGCCGCAGAAGAAGTCATAAGGCCCGAGGACGTCCTAGAGGACGTCAAAATTAATGAAGCAAAGTGGACATTTGTCTTCAAAAGCAAAAGAAGCGCAGACCATGGAAAAGAGCTGAAAATGTAGCGACCCGCCAAGGAATTCGCTTAAGGGACCGAGTAAGCAGAAAAGACAAATTCCAAGTAACAAATGGAGGAAAACCAAAGCGACAAGCAAATAATGAGTGAGTAATTAGTCCAAGTGGCGCCAACTTAAGAAGTAACTCTGGTAGGTGAAACAGTTCCTTTGAATTGACCATAAGAGGACATAACAGCTGAGAATTGTAACCGGTTTCTTCATTTTTCATTTAATGGGTGGACAAACCACATTTTGCCATTTAAAAATACAAATTTCAAAGCAGTCAGAGCACATGGCTCATTAATATTTTGAGTGGCCTGTTTCTTTTCATGAACAGCTATTTGTAAAAAGAGTGCCAAATGAGCCTTTTGGACTTTGCTTATATATTTGATACTTGTCATTTTGTAAACATATTTTTGCAATTTTGGTAAGGCACAGCCCTGCTGAAATTTCTACCTGAATCTATAAAGACTATTTTTACCTCTTCTTGGTCAGATTTTTCTATGTGTGTCTGAGTGTTTACATTGTGTCCATTCATTATCTTTAATGCTCTCATAGTTCCAACATCAACATGCCAGTTATCTATAAGGCACCATTGTCTACAGGTGACAGGAGGAGAGTTCCATTTTGGAGATACAGAACAAAGGAATTCATTTACAGTATGTATTCCACAGCATCTTGGTGAGTCTTTGTTCCTGTGCTCTCATAAGAACCTCCCTGCCATTTTCTTGTAGCCCAGTTTCCCTGCTGAGTTTGAGTGTATGTCTGTAGTTCTTGTTCAATTCTGAGAGTAGGTACGAGAAGGTCACTTTTATTTGGTGTATCACCTTCTTAGAGTAGGCTATTTGTTTTCTTGCATTTTCTTCCCTTTTTATCACCCCCCAAGTTTATATATAGCTAGATAGATATATATATACATGTATTTAGCACTTGCTAAAACAAACAAGATACATCAGAGGGAACTAGCCCATACCTAGAGACTCTCCTCTCCTACTTCGTCGTCCCACAGGCGAGAGAGGAGTTTCCATGTTGCGGGGAGAAGGCAAGAACCTATTTTCCTGCCACCGGGTGCAATCTCTAGCATCAAAAGTTTTAGCACGCCTGGTGGGACAACAAGCTTTTTAACGCAGTAAAGTTTCAGGATTAATGTTGGTCCTGTCACAGCAATTTCAAGTTTTCTAGCATCTACCAACTCCACTGGTAAGAGCTTTAGTTTTATAATTTCAAGACCAGTTTCTTAATCTTTCGATGCCTAAAGTCACCACACGATCCGCCAATAAGGGTGTCCCTTTTAAATTCATCAAATTACCTCTCAACTCAGCAAAGTGACTGAGGTTCAAAGGGACTCATCCTTATTTAGCGAGTCATCTTCCCAGTCTAGCTACAGGTGCTTCCTTCACAAGAGAAGTACCCAATTTGAATCCCCTTATTGCTACGGCATTACCTAGCATAAAGAAACCAGTTGCTGCTCCATCCAATGAACTTCAAGAAGTTAGGAGGTTGTTCCAGATCGTGACCAATGAACTCACTGCCATTACAAGGTTACAAGCTCAAAGCAATAGACTGAATCAGGGGTACCATCATTATGGTCAAGCCTCTACACCCCCTTTTCAAAACTATAGTCAAGGACAGGGTCAGCTTACTCAGACCAGACCTTTCTAAGGCTATAACCCAGGTGCCCCTTCACCATCTAAAGCTATGGTGCCCATTCAAAATAATCTGGTGTAGGAATAGCCAAGTTGTTCAATCATAGGATATGGTCAAGAGCAAGCTGCCTATACAGATGAGATGATGGTTTGTTACCCAAATGTGCTGGACAATCAGGTAGCCACTCATTCCCAGGTCTTCAAGGCTCCAATGCAACCTAGCACAAGTAGCAGTTAGAGTCAGCCTGACTCTACTCTTATGAACCACTTGGAAAGTGAGTTTTGTGCGATCAATTATGTGGGTGTTGTAGACAATCAGGCTGACTGTGTTGCAGCCAACACAAGATCCAAAGGGAGAGCTATGGAAGAAGCTCAAGCAGTAGTTCAAATGGCCACACCATCTCTTCCACCATAGGCGAACTAGAAATTCCCAAATTTTAGGCCGCCAGTCATAAATTCAGCTCCCCAACCTACGCCTCAGAAGGCTGCAAGTGACCCCAAAGAAAATATGGAAGGGAGTGATCCTCAGATCAACATGGCAGACCAGGTGAAGGAGCTGCACATAAATATTTCCTCATGGGATCCATTATCAATACTAGATGTGTCAGATGAAAGAGATGCTAGAAGCTTTCCCTTTGATCTAGGAGGGGATCAAAAATACCTGGTTAACTGTATATAGTAGGTTGCTTTTAGTTTTCTTTCCATGTTTCCCCTAAGTGTTGTTGCACAAGTAGTTTTCTTAGTCTTGCGTGTGTTTTCATTTCATGGAGGTAAATCTGCGTGATTGATTCTAAAATTTATCAGAGCTATTGCTAATTTAAAGTTACAATCTGACTCTGCACCCAATGGACTGCAAGGCAACTAGACTCTAAGCATAGCAGGCATGCTTCCCCTGGGAGTCGCCAATCTGTTGACCAATTTTGCCCACAGGCAAAATTTTGGTCAACTTCTCACCTGTTGTTTAAGGCCAATTCATTTCGGGTTCAACAGGTTCAATGAATTCAGTTCATAGCTGGGTTCAATTGGTTTAAAGGCTCAATGCCCTTCTGAAGGGCCGACACTTCAAAGGAGAGGACCCGAGTAAGTTCAAAGCATAGGTTCAAAGTTCAATTTATTTGAAGTCGACTAAGGAATTTGGGTTGCTAACACATTAAGCTTCAAAGCAAAGGCAAGAGCAGAGAGAATTTCAATGGACCTTTTATCCACGGGAAAATGTCCTCGAACAAAAGTCTGCAGAAATGTTCAATTTCAAAGGGACATCAGATAAAGAGTGCCCGAGAAGGTGCAAAGGGAGAACGCGAAGCCACAGAAGAAGTCATAAGGCTCGAGGACATCCTAGAGGACGTCAAAATTAATGAAGCAAAGTGGTCATTTGTCTTCAAAAGCAAAAGAAGCGCAGACCATGGAAAAGAGCTAAAAATGTAGCGACCCACCAAGGAATTCGCTTAAGGGACCGAGTAAGCAAAAAAGACAAATTCCAAGTAACAAATGGAGGAAAACCAAAGAGACAAGCAAAGAATGAGTGAGAAATTAGTCCAAGTGGTGCCAAATTAAGAAGTGACTCTGGCAGGTCAAATAGTTCCTTTGAATTGACCACAAGAGGACGCAGTAGCTGAGAATTGTAACTGGTTTCTTCATTTTTCATTTAATGGGTGGACAAACCGCATTTTTCCATTTAAAAATGCAAATTTCAAAGCAGGTAGAGCACATGGCTCATTAATATTTTGAGCGGCCTGTTTCTTTTCATGAATAGCTATTTGTAAAAAGAGCGCCAAATGAGCCTCTTAGACTTTGCTTATATATTTGATACTTGTCATTTTGTAAACATCTTTTTGCAATTTTGGTAAGGCGCAGCCCTGCTGAAATTTCTACCTGAATCTATAAAGACTAATTTTACCTCTTCTTGGTTGGATTTTTCTATGTGTGTCTGAGTGTTTGCATTGTGTCCAGTCATTATCTTTAATGCTCTCACAGTTCCAGCATCAACATGATAGTTATCTATAAGGTGCCATTGTCTGTAGGTGACAGGAGGAGAGTTCCATTTTGGAGATACAGAATAGAGGAAGTCATTTACAGTATGTATTCCACAGCATCTTGGTGAGTCTTTGTTCTTGTGCTCTCATAAGAACCTCTCTGCCATTTTCTTGTAGCCTGGTTTCCCTGCTGAGTCTGAGTGTATGTTTGTAGTTCTTGTTCGATTCTGAGAGTAGGTGCGAGAAGGTCACTTTTATTTGGTGTATCACCTCCTTAGAGTAGGCTATTTGTTTTCTTGCACTTTCTTCCCTTTTCATCCCCCCCAAGTTTATATATAGCTAGATATATATATATACCTGTATTTAGCACTCACTGAAACAAACAAGATACATCAGACGGAACTAGCCCATACCTAGAGACTCTCCTCTCCTGCTTCACCATCCCACAGGTGAGAGAGGAGTTTCCATGTTGCGGGGAGAAGGCAGGAACCTATTTTCCTACCACCGGGTGCAATCTCTAGCGTCAACACATATAATTCTCATCATCCTCCTTCTACATATGGACATCCAATTGATAGCATCATTGGTATAGTTACAAGAAAACAAGCATCACATCTTATGAAACAGTTGATTATAGAAAAATATTGGATGATGATTCAGATAGACATTCACTCTTTATTTAAACATATATTGACAAATAATTCATACGTAGTATTATGATACATAATGGATCAAGCTAAAATGTATGAACCATAATGCTTCTCTACTCTCTTAGATATATAGAGCAATACTTATGGGATACTTTGAGATTTTTCAAAGCATTTGAAGGTCATACATCACATACTCTTGGGCATATATTACTACCTTTACAAGTGGGGCCTCTCATAGTGCCCACTTCAGTATTAATTCTACCAAACACATGGGTATTTGATATGTTATTATAATTCCCTTGGATACAAAATATTAGAGTAGTACCTTCTACAGTTCATAAGTATCTAAAATATATTCATGATAATCAAGTAGTCAAAATTCCAAGATTCTAATGTGAATATCCTTTGGAACCAATGTTGTTTACTTATCTTATATAATAGTTGTTATTAGTGATCTAGTCAACATGAGGCCAAGATATCGTGCGAGTCTAGTTTAGTACAAATTGGACTATTTCTCACATTAGCTTATCACGTAGGGAATAAAATCCTTGTGATCTCCCTTGAGATGTGAAGTAATAGAGGATCCAGGTTGGGGTCATGTTAGTTGCATGTAACAAGAGAGAAGTTTATGGTAGGAGTAAGAGAGGGATATAACTAGATAACTCAAGGAGAATACCTTGAAATACTATCAGATAATCATAAAATAAATATTTTTTTGAGATAATCTATTTTATTAGATTCACTCTATGTTACATAGAAGGGAATAGATTATTACATAAAACACACCTAGTACCCTCAGTCTACAATACAGATCTCATTCACATATCTTATCTCTCCTTAATATAATCTAATAACAGTGTTCTACCCTAATTTTCTCTATTATGGCTCATTGGTTCTTTCTTTCTACTATTTACCATTCATCATCCCTACTTCTCCTACTAGCCTTTCTCCTTGACCTAGCTAATATATTATATGCTTCCTTATTATTATTCAAGCCTCTTCACCTTTATTCTTGGTATTTTCCCACCCAATCTCATATTTTAACATCCAACTTATCCTTAGGCCAACTACAATGATGTCCCCCATCATACCACCATAATCCTATGTCACAACCCATAGCCAACCAATATACCTATCACTTTCTCCTATAATTCCCTATGCAATTGTTATGTCCATGTGGCTATTTTTTCCTAGGTCTTACCACTTTGTCAACTATCACATGTTAGAAATTATATCTAAGGCATGCATGCAATCTATGTGATTTAGATTGTGCACACCTATTGAATAGTTGTGCTTAACTCACCTAAAATATGCAAGGGCACTCTTTTTTGGTACTTATCTAATTTTGAGGGTCAACATCACCCCACACTAAACTAGTTTTCCATCCCCACAAAATTAGTTTTTATTTTTATTTCCTTCCTTGTGCAATCTAGATACCCTCAAATATTATTCATAAGTAACTACTTTGTCTAGAACTACACAATTCTACAAGCCTTTTTGTATCACTCCTCATGAGATGTTTACCTTTTCTTCAATGGTATTCTTGCATACCTTCCTATTTCTTCTCTCATCTAGTAACTTTATTGTTATCCTCACCTCTAACTCAAAAAAAAATTCACCAAGTATTATGACTTCTCAGGGCCTTTAGCATCATCCTTTTCATTCCTAGAGTTTGACTATTTATTAGGTGTTATCATCTTGCTTCCCTTTAAAGGACCACTTTAGCTTCTACCTAAATGTTACTTGTGCTGTGCCTTTCACCTACTATCTAAGTTGTGCTTCTCAAAAATATTTCTCTATGCATCCTCTTGCAAAGGTTTATGATGCCTTATGATTTTGAGTGCTTCCATCTCACTTTTTATGTCCTTGAGAAGGGTATTCGTTATCTAGGGTATTGAGCATTCAAGTAGATAGATTTAAAGAGGGGAAATCATTTGCATGCATTTGAATGAGCACACATATTTCATAGTGTGTTATTGGGGTTTTTTGAAATATAGAGGAAAACCTTATGGGCTGGAATCTTGTTTTATCCCATCTAGCCCCATCCCCTAAGTAATTACTTTTAGCTTTTGATGAGTCTAGCTAAATGTTATTTTGACTATTACCATAGAGATTTTTAGTCTTATTTCCTTGCCTTGATTTTTTATCTTCTCCTTAAATTCCCTAGTGCCTCCAATCTCATAAAACCATTGCACACATCCTTGGGGCATGGCATGACTAACTCTCCTTATCATGTGTTCACACACACCAACTTTGATATGTTATCTTTGTTGCTTCATATCAGCTTCATGTGTAAGCTCCTCCTAAAAGATTCACATATTTTATATTATTATCTATCCTCTACCCATCTATGCATGATTAAGGCCCCTCACTCTATCCTAAGTCATCTTTTATTTGACTCTTCCTTAAGCCAATGGGCTCCTTTTTCCTCATTTTGCTACCTACAAGTCTCTAGTTTTCCTTTGGTATCCTGACATAAAGGGGATCTTCCATTCTATAGCCTTATTGAAATAAACCAAGCCATATCCACATGAAAGTGTGGATTATTCACCTCCTTAGCTCTATTTCCTCTTATTTGACCTCTAGAGCTTTGACCCTTGTAGTCTAATTTCTTCCTTCATCTTGTGTCTTTAGTCTTTTCTACTATCTCTCCATTAGGAAACATTGTAAGGCTACCTTTTTAAGTTCTCAATGGTCTCTTACACTTTTTATCCTAATTTGGCAAGTTTTAACATGGGCCATCTTTCTACTCATATGTGTGTGTGTGTGAAAAAGGAAAAATGACTGATCTAGATGATAGATTGATAATTGTCAACATTGTCATCTATTTCTACCTATGCATACAGTATCTTATCTAATTCATGATTTATAATTTTAAATTTTTATAGGTGGTAGATCTTTCACATGCCTCAATCTTTCTCACACTTGCCTTTCCCTGACTAATTCACTTCCCTCACCACTCAATTATAACAATAATAACTATAGATCAGGCCCAAGATCATGACAATGCTTATGTACCTCAACTCAATCATCATCATTCCTCTCTCCATTGAGATGTCTAACTAGTTGTACCTTGGTCTTTGTAATTGACATGACATTTATCCTATCCTATTCAGCTCTTTGACTTGGTCAACATGCCAACTCCTTCCACATGTTATTCTTCCTTTTGTGCACTTTCCCAACATCTCCTCCAATGCACTTTTCTTAAATATGTTTTTATCATATGCCTTTATTCTCCTCTTATCGGCACCATGTCCTACCCCACACTAAAATCTATGTTTTATCCTGTAGCACAGTACTACATTGAGATGCATCTATCTGGGTGCTAATGGAAACTTTATTTTTGGTGGTGTAAATATGCCTTTTATTATTTTATGTCACTCCCAACCTCACCAAAATTACTTAGATTTTTATCATGGTGGTCTTATAAATAAATTCCCTACTCAAATCACCTAATTGGATATTAAGAGGTGAACATGTATTATTAACTAAAAATAGATTTAGTCATCAAGTAAAATGGATAGAGGAATGGCTAAGGAAGCCTTATTACATGATGGTTCTAGGGTCTCACAAGACTTAATTCAATGAAATTCAATAACATTTGAGGTGTTGATAGGTGAAGGTCCTGACTTATTTCTACTAATTAGTCAAGACATTAGGGATGTCCTAGTTGATTCATTAGTCAAATGACCTTTGTATAAAATCAACAAATTTAACTAGTTTTTCCTTTATGATTATTGGCACCTTTCTCACAATGGGTGCATGCAGTGACTCATGCATATTCAGTCTCACAATCCTATCTAAAGAAATGAAAATAGGTATGAGGCCAACTGGTCGTGTGAAACTTCACTAGTTGTAGAGTGGCACTGAAAGATGGGGCATTGTCTCATTCATCGAGAGTGTTGTCCCTATAACTCCATGACCATTGCCATTTCCTACTAATGGTTTGCTTAGGGTTTAAACCAAATCATCTAACATGTCAATATAAAGGTGGAATATGAAGTGAATTATATTATATCCCCATTAGTTTCCTCACAATATTTTTTTACCCAAGGGGAACATTTAGTCTTAGCTAGCACTACTGTAGGTCACATCTTGCCTACATCTTGAGTAATTCTGATGGAAGGTGTTACCTGATTCATGGTGCTTACTGGGAAATATTTTTTCAAGGTGAAATTATTCATTGGATTCCCATTTTTCATGCATGGAAAACACATTCCAAGTCTTATGAGAGTACCTACTCATAGGCACTCAACCCTAACCATCTTGGGCCTCCTAAACTCAAGATCACATTGATCAGAGGGGACATTTAATGATTCTCTAACCTTTTGTATTTTTGTCTTAATCATCTCTTCTCTATTATAGGCTCATTAGAGCTCACTTCTCAAGGCCTAAATGATATTTATATCCTTATGTAACACATTTGACTATCTCACCTAGTTGTAAGGGTTGGTTTGTGAGCAAAGATCAATCTACACTATGCTCACATAGGTTGGGGTGTAGATTCATCCCTAAGTTTCTTTGAGGCTTTATGCACATGATATTATTTCTTGTCTATCCTCCCTAGATTACTTCATCCTATAATCCTAACATGGTGATCAAGACACTCATCAACCTTATGTCCTTTTGGAAAATAGGTGTAAGAATGAAGGGTGGGTAAATTACACTAGAAATGATCCAATGATATGCACTTTTAGCATGAGTGCAGATGGGGTTGTTGTCCTTTTTGACCTTGTGCCTAGGTAAATTTTCTAGGTAGATTCCTCTTAGGGGATCACAACATTACTTTTCCCTATTCTCATTCATCATGAATCAAACTTCTCACACCACCATTAATCTTTCACTTATGGATGCATGATCACTTGTGCACTTGATGTTTTCTTGGGTCACCATCATTATCCCATGTTCTAATAATTTGCATACTCAGACCTATTACAAATATTGCTTCATCATTGTAACCTATGTTTCTAAGGCCATTCAAGCATCTTTGTCCATCTGATGTGAAAATTTATATCTAATTATAGCCTCTAGTTCCAATCAGGGCTCAAAGAACTCGATCATGGATAAAGCACATCAAATCAAGAGGAAAAATCTATTGACAAACCATTGAGTGTGCTTGATTGGCTGGAGGGACTATGATAACTTTGAGACCAAGGTCTTAAACCTTATGTCATAGGCATGTACCATCTTTGAAGCCTCATTCTTAATGTCTTTGAAAATAATAACATCATGATGATCTAACTTTGGGACATCAAACTCCTTTATAAACATGTCCTTGAGGAGATCGAAGTTCATGATTGTCTAAACCATATTTCATCCCATAGTACCCTAGAAGGTTTAGATCTAGGGCATAGCATATCTATGAGACCAGTGTGATCATAGTCTACATCATAAGGGTGTTTCCTTGAGGAACACATGGGGGTTGGCCTCTTCATGTGGTGGTCAATCTCTTACCACATCCTACTATAGCATATTGTGTCCAAATATTCCTTGACTAACTTAACACATGTACTAACTGCATTACTTCTAGTTTGAGTAGGAGGTCATGAAACACCTACTCAAGTGGATTCCCTACTTCCACATCCTCAACCTCTACTCCTAGTGGATTTGGATATATTTATAATTTTTAAAGGATTATATGGGCTCATGTTCTAAGATTAAGGAAATCAGGGGCCACTCCATTAGTCTCTTATTACCTAGCCCTTACTTTAGCTCTTCCCATATCATATTCTAACTCCATGGCATGTCTAAAATTTTCCTTAGAGAAAATTCTCTCTATGAAAGTGTTAGTCTCATGCCCTTCCCTTCCACTAAGGGTCCTCATGGAATTTATAGAGGTGGACTCTTCCCTCTTTATATGGTCATACTCATCTATTCCCATTTATATATTCTCATCATATCTACACCCTCTAAGTTTTTGCATGTCTAGTGCTTCCATGTTGAATGTTAATCTATTCATTATACATCTCATATGTACAAAGCCTTAATAGAATATTCCTAAACACATCATGTGCCCTTCTACCATCACAATAATGAGATATATCCCAGTCCTAGAAATAGCACCAAAATTGTTGGTGGTCTATTCAATAAAAGGTAAGATGTCATGCAAGTCTTGTTTGACACATTTTGGATGAGTTCCCACATCAGCATATCATGCAGGGAATAAAATCCTTACGAGCTTACCTAGGGTGTGAAGGAAGAGAGGATATGGGTTGAGATCATGTTAGTTACATTTAATGTGAGTAGTGCCCATTAGGAGTGGGATAGGTAGATAAATAGATAACTCAGGGAGGACACACATAAATACTATCAAATATCATACAATAAATAAGTATTCAATATAATCTATTTTATTAGATTCACTCTTTGTTACATACAAAGGAACATATTATTACATATAGCACACATGATACCCTCACTCTACAATCTAGAGCTCACTCATAACTTTTACCTCTCTCTAATATAATTTAATAGTAATTCTCTACCCTAATTTTCTCTATTATGGCTCATTGGCTCTCACTCTCCATTATCTATTATTCTTTATCCCTACTTCTCTAACTAGATGCTCTCCTTGACTTAGTTGAAATCTTATTCACTTATTTCTTCTTCTTTTTTTAATCTCTTCACCTTTTCTTCTTGGGATTTTCTCTTCCAATCCATATTTAAAATTACAACTTATCTCAAGGCCAAATACCATGTCGTTTATCATCATACCACCATAACTATGTGTCAAGATCCATAGTTAGTTAATCTACCTATCATTTCCTCCATAATTCTATATGTGGTTCCTAAGTCCACATGGTTGCTTTTCCTATTACATCCCCTTTAGGACCCACTTAAAAATACATGAATTTTTTTAACTTAAACAATGTATTCTTTTATTAGACTTCAAAAGAATCTAATTAGTGATCCAAATAAAACATGTTAAATAAGGCTACTGTAAAATAACCATGTGACATTTATCTATCAATGATCACTATCATCATGTGAAACACATTATAACTGAATATAAAAACTAATTACAGATATCCAACCATGTATGGTACAAACATACAACCACTATTTTCAATGTAAAATAAGTAAATAATTACATTTCATCAAGGATAATGTTTCAATAATAATCAATACAATATAATGTATAATATACAAGGCTCTACGAAGTATGAGTTCCCTAAACTCCAAAATCTATGGCAATATCAAATGTCATCTCTAAATAAGTATTGTTGTGGAGAGGGAGAGCATCATCCATGAACTTTTCCACACCAACCATAGACCATTGATCCCCTACAAAATCCCCCATCAGGGAATGGCCCTCCTTCATAAATGAGTAGATAGTGATGGTGTGGAAATCTAGAGAGACAAGCTAGTACCCATGTGTTGTATGATTTCTAAAAATATGCAATATACCATAAATAAATATATTTCAACATGATATCACATAAACATGTAAATAATATGTATGAAATGATAATGTTTAACTAAACATTACTTTAGCTAAAGTTTTCAATAGTTATTGATCACTAGGATTAGTCAATTTCATACACACCACTTGATCAAATTATCTTCATCTAGCATTGGTGATACTAATAAGTTAGTGAAGTCCATCTCACTACTTACTTAGTATTATCAATGTGAGATTTGGTTAATATAAATATAACCAATAAATTCATACATATTACTTTCAACTAGAAGTCCTAAAACATGGTGAACATAGGAATAATCAAAATGCATATATTTAGTCCATCAAATGTATGAATGAATCACCACTATAATATTTATCATATAAATAATAAGCAAACAAGCACAGATTATACCAATTGGGTATAATAAATATTAAGATGCATATTCTATTTTCTATAAGTAGATACAATACAATACTTTTTATGACAAGCAATAACATCATAGTCCATCATTTACAAGTACAACTACTCAATTTCAATAGTCAGTCATAATAAAGACAATCTTAATTCTCATGAAAACATAATCTTTCATTTAAATAATTTATTATATTTTAAGAGGCTATATACATATTTAAATAGCTTTTCATTCTTCAGGAATCTATAACTTAGTCTTTACCAATCAAAATAAATATAAATTATAGGCACACATCATGATGCACTAATATATGTTATATATGTATAAGTAGTTGTACATATTAATATACTCATAATATGTACTGTGCACAAATTTTCCATAATGCATGAATATATACCAATAGTTAGTCATAATATTTTTCAAAGAATCAGATAATTCATAACTAAGTTATACTTCATATGAACATAATTAAAATAATTTATTACATTTCTAAGAGACTGTATTCATATGGTTATAGTTTCTTATCCCTTGAATTCCTTATGTTAACAATCCATTAACTATAAATATAGGCACATGACCCAATACACCCATATATGTTATATATTTATATGAATACTTAAATCCATATGTAGATATATTTTCTATATATGCACGCTTATATATATTAATTATATTTGTACTATGTATCGCATACAAGCACCCATCAATATATAAATACTGTAAATGTCAACAGTCATCTAAAATTCTAACAATGACTTCATATGATTTCAACAACCGTTATATCTTTCCCATTCACAAGATACATTAACGATATTTTATAAGATAAGGGATTTGATAATGTAATACTTCACCATAGTTTTTATCCCTAACTAAATAAATTTTCACCCTAGTGTATTCAAGATGTATATAACTTTGTATTCCTTTATCATCTTAATACAGATAGATTATATTTAGTTATAATGACATATCAATATTTTACTTCAATACCACATCATGAAGATAATTTTAATACACTAAAGTAATAGTATAATGATGCTTTAATCCTCATACCTCATATAATAATGATAGTGATATGCATATCATAGTGTATACTATGAAAACGGTATAGTTTAAATATTTAGACTAAATATATAGTGCACAATATATTTAGTAATAGTCGATACAAATACTAAGTTGCCTTAGTAATATTTTGATTCATAGATATTAATATTGACTACAAATACTAAGCTACCTTATTAATACCATATCATGATAATCATAATTATTGTAATCTATAATGGTGAGTCATAATATATTTAATAAATAATATAATGGTAAGCTACCTTAGTAATATTTGGTTACCAATATTTGGTAACAAGTACTAAGCTCGACTTATAAGATTTGGTATTTCCCACTTCATAAGCACATGTCATATTTTTATGTAGTGAATAGTAATTTATATGAATAAGCACATGCCTTTAATTGTTAAATAATAAGATTGACTATTTTATTATTGGTGAAGTCATTGCCTCAATAAATCATCAGTTTGGGAATGAATAGCATAAAAATTGTTGATGGAATATAGATTAAGATGATAACTTTATTTTGGTTTATAAAATCACATTCATGTTTATAAAAGTGAAGATATTCTTATCCAATTCATACTATCATAGATACACACATATATATACTTAATTATATACTTAAGTTTCTCCAATTTGTGCTTGATTATTTAATTTATGTGCCATCTGTTTCACTTAGTACCTACACAAATACTTCTACTGATAACTATTTTAGCTGAATATTTATCATAAAGTTTTTAATTACATATTGCCTTTGTTTTCAAAACAACGTACATAGTTCGATCACCATATATTGATTAGTTTTCTAAAAATATTTAAATAAATCCATTTATTTTTATTATTTATATAGTCTTCTAATTATTATGACTTGGTTTTCCCTTTTATAGCATTATAAATAACTTGATAAATCCATAGATTTCTATGTCCATATAAATGTTTAACCCTGATTGCTATACATTCTTTACAACATACAAATCGCATCAAATTGTAGACATATATTTTCAGATCACAAACATATTTATCAATTTTAGATTATATAGAATGCAGACATATATATTCATGGTCTGACTAATAGGTAATCCTCTGACCATGCTTAAATTTATATCATTATATTTATGTGATGAGTATACATAATTTATATATACCCTTATTGATGATTTTCACAATTCAAAGACATCACCTACTTGGTAAAGGCTTTCTATATCAAAATGGAAGGATCCAGAAGTCCTCCACTTGGTTTTGATCTCCCACTTCCTCAAAACACTTCTCTTTTCCCACTTCATCATTTGCACCTTTCATCCCCTTATCTTATGTGCACTAATCCTCTTCTCCTCCCTTCTACTCTTCTCTTATTCCCTTTTTATTCATCTACTTCAAAACCACTTTCCTTTTTTTCCTCCTTACATGAATATCTTTTCCTCCTTTTTTTAACTTGTTCCTTTCTTTCTTTCTTTCTTTTATTAAAAATGACTATTCTCCTTTTTTTTATTTCTATTTTTATTTTTTTCCTAAATATATAATTTTATTAATTATAATTTTATATAATTTCCTTATTTTTTTATCTTTATTTTTATGAAGCTTTTCCCATTTATATTTTTAGTAGACATAGTATTAAAATCACCTCCATAAATTATTATGCTATATTGGCTATCTCTAATATATAGTATCTTTTTTTTTTTTTTTTTTTTTTTTTTTGTGTGTGTGTGTGTGTGTTTCTAGTAAACATATTTCATACCACAAGTAGTTATTTTAGGTTTTATGTTATACCAAGATTAGTATGGTTAATATATTTGTTGGAATTAGCTACTAAGAGTGGGGGTGAATCAATTGCTTAACAATAACTATTGAATTCTATGAAGCATTCATTGCACATAAAATATCAATACATAATCAAATAACTACACAAGCATATCATGAGAGAACATAAAATATATATGGGAAACCCTCTTTGGGATTAAAATCCATTGAACCATGCATATGCACTATAGTCCTATAATATCAATATTCAATTTTGGTGAATCACCAACTTCACAAGGAGTTCCAACACCTATCTAGATAAGCACCAACATAACTAGTCTTCTATAAGCTCTATCTTACAAGGAGGCTCCAACCCCCTAGGTAGATTAGCACCAAATAAGTCACCTTGGCAGCATTAGGTCAAATGAACTTGATCAAAACTTATAAAAACATATTTATATACTCATATAATGTTTTTATCATATCATTGATTATTTTCAATCTCTTAACCTATTCTCCAAAAACATTATATCCTTCGTTCAATAGCTCAATATATCAACTAGTCAAAATAGGCTTATTAGGCCTTGATTTTATACTTGATTCTTTCTCATATGTATCTTGGTTGGATAATGACATAATTATACTTGTATTATGATTTAAATATATCACTACACATATTTCATGAGTGAAACAAATAATACATAAGTCAGTCATAATCCATAAGGACCAAATCCACAATTAGGCCTAATGGAGACCTAATGTAATTAGGTTTGTCCTATCAACACATTACCATTATGACCCTTAGGGATAATTATTATCTTAAAAAATGAATGAAACAATTTATATATTCCTCTAATATACCCCTAATAATTTCACCTTGGGTCCTCAACTCCATTTGTCCCATTTCATACCTTGAACCCATCAATTAGGCCTACTCGCCTTTTAGCCCTTCTTACTGCCAAAAGTCTATCTTGAAAATTTGAACCATATACACAATTTTTCCACATAACCCATTCATAAAATCATATTAATATGATATTTAAGACTTAAAAAACTTCCCAAAAATATTTGGTCTCCATCACACAGGCCAAAAGGCCTCAAGAACACTCTTGTAGATGGCTTACTCAGAAACACCAAACACTGTCAACACATAGTCAAAAACATTTGATATCCAGATTTTAAAAGGGACTTATAATGAGAAAAATTGAATTTAAATTATCATATTATTCATTTATAATATCTTAAATATATTTTTATCGTTCATCTTATTGAAAATCACTCAGGGACATCCTTTTCACACACACACAAAAGTTGCCTGTAGGACCAAAAACATAGTCAATAAAATAAACTTATAGAACACATGTGGGAACACTTATGTGATATTCAAATAAATTTTTTTAAACATTTATCATCCTTATAAAATCTCTATAAATATATATTTCATGTTCATATATCAATATTGGTCTAATAGACCAATCTCACTATGTCACTCTCATAGACTTCACTATGTTAGACCAATTTGATGACAACTTTTTGCATAGGTGTAGGCATAATAAACACTTATAAAACAATGGTATAGGATTTATATGTCTTTAATAATTACCCCATTCCTTAGGATCCATCCCTAGTTCTCTAAAACTAATCCCTAATCTCATTCTCATTATCATGTAGTTTTTTCACTATTTTACTCATTAGGCTAGTTTAGCAATAGGCTAACTTCCATGACCAATTTTTCACATTTTTATTCAAAAAAATTATTATAAACATTCATGAACACAAACTATAAGTATTTCACACCATTCTCCATCCACTTGCATGCTTGACCTGATCAACCTTGCCTGTAGCATCAAAAACCCTGAAAATAAGGGTTATCATGTAGCTTTTACTCAATGTCATGACCAAAAAAAACCACCTAAGGGAACATTGAAGATTCCTTTACATGTTCCAAACATCAAACTATGTCAAATGGACCATTATGATCCATGACCAACTAGATCTTTCTTATCGGGTCATTATAAGGGTTTTGACTACCTTACCTTCTTAGCAATCATTCATAAAGGATTACTCATAAAACACAAAAACAATTCCAATAAATTAAATCTATGTAAATTCCAAAACTACTATGAAGTTCTTGGGATCTCATGCAAAGGTTACACATTCCAATGAGTATGAAAACTTCTTCTTGGGTTTGCAACACCCCATTTTGTGTCCAACTTTCACCTATAGTATGTGACTTCAATCTTGGTCAAAATGATTATAAAAATACCTCACACCACTTTAAATTCTCTCAATATATCTACCATATTTGTAAATAAACTTGACCCCTACTTAGGCCATTATTGGTCACTTTGTACACTAGGCCTCACATTGCCAAGAATACTTTGAGCATGGTCATGACTTAAATCCTATTGAAATGTCTTCAAAACTCTACCCTCATGTCATAAAACATCATAAAATTATCTCACACTAACACCCTTGATCATGCAGGTCTCAAATGGCTCAACTCATCATGTTACTAGGCTTATGCCATTTTACTAGGTTCCTCAATTAAGGCTTCAATAACTCAGCATCAAGAACAACAATGTCGACAAAGAAGGACATCAATGACAACTTCATGCATACCTTGTAACATATTCCCAACAATATTAACTTAATACCAAATAAGCTAGTGATTACTATGCTCTTCAATGCACGTTACTTAGACTTAATGGGAGAGTTAGTGGCTTAATACACACCAATACTAATTTGAAATACCTATCTTTTATTATCCTCATATATTAAGGTGTATATTGATATTCCTAAATATCATATGATAATAAGCTAATGTTTAAAAACATTTCAAAGACATTATGGCTAGTCAATATACCATAGTAACCTGATACTACTCATGCAAATTTACATTCTCAAAAACATTACTAATCATGGCATAAACTCATAATAACATTATACATCCAAATATAATTATAACAACCATAATTAAATCACATGAGATTAATTCTACATACAAGTATTAAAATGAACTAACACACATATAATAAAATTATCTAAATGTAGATACCATAAAGGATGTACTAATGTTATAATTCAAACAACACATATAACATGTACTATTTAATGTGGTGTGTGTAAGGTTCTATCCATTACTTTGTCATAATCTAACACCTCCATCTACATTACCCTCTCTGATGATGCTCTCCCTTCATCATGCTCTGAGGGATGAGTCTCTCATGTATCAAACTCATGACAAGCAAGTAGTTAGTCCATAACATCATAACATATGTATCATAAAATACTTCTAAAATAATAAATCAACATAATCACAATGTAATAATCAAATCATGGCATAAACATAGTTAAACTCATAGCAATGAAATCATGAAACTAAATCAATATTCAACTATCCCATAACAACATATGACTTATATCTTAGTTAGTAATAATAAAATCAAATTACCAACTATAGAAAATCCATGAATAATCAATTAAATTTGCTTAACAAAAAATTAAGATGTAACATTTCCCTAGGTCATACCATTTTGTCATGTAGCACACGTCAACACAGTTCTAACAATTGAAATTTGATTTACTAGTAATTAGGTCTAAGGTGTGCATTTAATTTTTTTAGTTTAGATTGTGCATGTCTCTCAATTAGTGGTGCTAAACTCACCTAAAGTGCAAAAGTGCACACTTGTCTAGTACTTATCCCATTTTGGGTTACTTGGCACAATCATTGAGCAACATAGTAGTGAAATAGTCTATATAACTATTCAAGAGCATGATTTACATATTTCAAATCACATTACATTTTCTTCATCTATTAGTGAGCATGAGCATATGACATAATAAGTTTCTCCATCTACTTCTGAGCATGATACAGTTATAATGACCCTATTCAGGTAGTTTCAACTAGCATGGTACATTATCCTAAGTAGAAAGTGGCACATAAATAGATTTCTTAATAACCTAAGGCACAATAGATTATTCAAAAAGCTTCACCATAGGTACAGGTAGTTACATCTCCTATGGCACGTGTGGCTATATATTTACATGGGTATATGAGCAGTGATCCATAAGGTTATATTATAGCATTTGATACTTATTCAAATGTAGAGGCATCTATATTTGATTCTAATTCTTCATGGGAAGTCACTCCTTTATATAATACAATTGGGTATACATATGTGTATCATCTTGGTGAGATCCTTAGTTGGACATAACCTTCTATTTTCTCCCAATCTACCAATTGGGTTGAGTCTCTTGATTATTTACTTACACATTTTTATTTATACATATATTTGTTGCTTTTAAATCCTTATTAACTCTTTTATCCCTTATTCAAACATTCTTCTATCCCTTGGCTTTATTTTCACCAAAATGTTTAATCTATTTTTAATTAAATAAATCAAACAATAGATCTAAACTATTGAAATTGATATATAGGAAATATAGTAATATACAATAAAATACAAAATTTAAGATATGCTAAAAATAGTAACTTTGACAAGGGTACACAAACTTAGCTTGGATCTAATTTTTTACTACCTTACGTTGATTTTATAGGTTATCCATTAGTAGGTAATTGATAAGAATGATCTGTGAATCATGTTGCATCTGAAATCATAATTTTATAATATAATAGGATAGGAGCACATTATAAGGAAAGGGTCAACCTATATACTTATCCTTTGACCCCATTAGTGTCTAGGTTAATTATGTGATGAATTTTACCATCTAGGTTGGTGTGGTTGTTTATAAGGCTTCACTGATCAATCTTGTGTCCTGATTTACCACATGAAAGATCTGTAAAATGCAAAACCCTTCACAATAAACACAATAGAGGTCAAATTAAAAAATGGAGGAATATAGTTATGGGAATAGATAATATATCCTAATAAAACCCTAAATAATTTGAGTGTTGTTTACATATCCCAATAGGGCCTCAAGACAATGTAGTTCTCCCTCGTAAAGTGTGTGATCGGTGTGTGCAACTATATGAATATAGCTAAGAGATAATTGAAATTATTGATAATGGATTCCTTTGAAATATAATTAAAGATATAAATACTTGTCCTATGACTCTTATAATTTAGTATAATTAAAATTGGAATAAATAGTGTTATTTTGCTCAGTGTGCAATACTTTTTGTAAGGCTTATCAGGTGGTGTATTGAGTGACTTTGATGTGATTAAATAGTGGAAACTTTAGAATATTTTTGTAACTAACTTCACTAAAAGTGCGAAAGGGCTGACATGGATATTTTTAAATTCAAAAATTTATCATTAGAGAACATTGGACAAAAGTGCATTAGGGGACAGGGTTGGCCTATGGACCTATTCGCCTAGTGCAGACTTATCCCAAAAGGTCAAAAACTATTGAAACTTATTTGGAATAACTTATAAGTGTAATAGTAATGTCTTAATTATTTTATTATTATTTTCAATACATTGAATGGAGTAATGAAATCTATCTTAGACATTTCAAGTTAATCACATGGTGAATAGGCTAAGCGAAGGAACAATGTCAAGATTAAGTATTTTCAAGCACTTAATGATTAAATTTATGTGTCTACACCTCCTTGGTCTCAAATATTTCACTTTGGGGCCTCTTTTCTTGAATAAAAATCTCCCCAAAATATGTATCATCCTCATATTCCTCTATATAATACTCACACATAAAAGGTTCAAGAAGAGTTATGGTGCCCATGGCTAAAAGCAAGGGAGGTCTAGTTAACATATTAGATAAATTTTTATTCACACATTTCTTATATTTTATAATCAAATCCAAGTGTTTATAAAACCCCATCCACTTATAGTGTCTATTTTTTTAAGTTTGGTTTGAGATTGAAAATATTGTGAAGGTTTGCGATCCCTATGGATAATAGTTTCCATACCCAAAAGATAGTGTTTTAATTTCTTGACCTCTTGAATAAGAGAATATTATTATTTATTACCTATACAATAATTCATAATTTCACCTTGAAATAAATCTTAATGGTATCACATGGGCTTACCTCCTTGTAATATGACAACCCTCATAACATAGTTTCTAACATTTGTTTCCACCTCAAAAGGAAGTTTCAAGTTAGGAAAAGCTAATACCAAAGCTTGGATAATCTTATGTTTGAACATATCAAATGCTTATTATTACTTATTATCCAAAATAAAAGTCTTTCCACTTGTTGTCATGGAATATAAAGGTGTAGCTATGAAAGAGAATTCTTGATGAACTTCCTCAAATACTGAACTACTCCAACAAAGCTCCTTATTTTAGTAACATTAGAAGGCATTGGCCATTTCATGATGACCTCTACCTTGGTTGGATCAATCCTAATTTCATTATATCTAACCACATGCCCTAAGAAGACAATTTATTGTTGATAAAACTCACATTTCTTATCATTCAACACTAATTTTTCTCCTTAAACACTTGTAAAACATGTTTTAAATGATCAAAATGCTCATAAAATTTTGACCAAAACCAAGAATATCATCCAAATATAAAATAACAAAGGAATAAATAAATGGTATAATTACCTCATTCATGATTTGCACAAAGGTATATGGTGCATTGCATAGCCTCAGTGGTAAAACCAACCATTCATACAACATTGTCATGTCTTGAATGTTGTTTTTTTAAATGTCCTATTCTTTGATTCTCACATGATGGTACATAGATTTTAAATAAAGCTTATTAGAATACTTGGCATGTTGAAATTGATTAAAAATATCATCAATCCATGGAATAGGGTAACTATTCTTGATGGTTTTCATGTTGAGTGCTTTATTATCAACACACATTCTCCATAACCATATTTTATAGTTATTAAAACAATAAAAAAATTGTATGAAGTACTATTATGGATTATGCCTTAATTAATTCAAGACTATAACTTTTTTTACCTTATTGGTATCCATCAAGGATTTCCTATACAACCCAAGATTTGGAAGCAGACTATCTGATAACAACTAAACTACATGCTCACTAGGCCTAACCAGTGGAAACATAATGGCCTCATGGAAAACCTTATTTAATTATTGCACCAACTCTCCCATATCCTTATGTTAATTGTTAGTAAACATTATACATATATTTTTATGTGTAACCACTTATTTATCTCGAGTGTCTCTCAAAAAAAGTAAATTAAACTTCCCACTTGAATTAATAAGCTTTTTAACTTGGGAGGCACTTACCAAAGATATTTTAGAATCACCTTTGTACACTGAAATGATGTAGTTCTTGACATCCTTCACCGAACAATATTAGTTGTTTGTCCTCATGAATATATCATCTTGGATATATGCGTAAGGGTTTCCAAACACTACACCACACACATCAAGAGACATAACATCCACTATAACCTCATCAATGAAATATCCATTAATACTAAACTTAACTTTACATTATTTGGTCACCTTTATGTCTGCTAATTTCTTCACCCAACCCAAATAATATGGGTTTGGATGATTATAAGTATATATCTTAAATTTGTCTATTAACTCCTTGCTTATAAAATTTTCTTGTGAACATGTATCAAAAATAACATCCATTTATATTTTCTTCATTTAAATTTTAATATGGAAAAGCTTAGAAAGTTCACTTTCTTGAGCACTAATACTATCCAAATGTACCTCTTTATTTATGGAGGTAAAACATATAGTTTCATCCACATTAGAGTTGGAACCAATGTTATCACCTTGGAGAGAGGGCATAGCCTTATTCTTATTTTTGTTCTTGAATAACTACATCTTTGAATGTAGCTTCTAGCATTGATCTTCAAAATAACTATCAATATCACAATGCCCAAAATGCCTTTTTGTATAATTTTTATAAATGTAAGTACCATTAAACTTAATTTTCCCTTTATCTTTACCATTCTTTGAACCACATTGTTGCTTAGAAGTGTTTTGAGAGGGAGATGGATACTTTTTATTTTCCATATCTAAGTAGTGAGCTTGGGAACGAGGCTCGTCTATATCTATAGGCTTGGTCAAGAGGATGGGTCTCCTAAAATGGTTATAGAGTATGCCAACATACTTCATCAAGATGTCATGGTCCACTATATCCTTGACCACTTAGATATCCTTCTTACATAACTCACTTATGTACTCCTGCATGCTTTGGCCTTACATTTTCCTAAGATATTTCCAATACATGGACCTTTCTTCCTTGTAATAAATAGGATAGAGTTGATTCTTGATTAGCGTATTAAAATCATCTCACTTAGTGATAGAAGGAATATTTTTAAGAACAAAATTATGAACATAACTCTTAAATCAATTTAAATCATGATTGGTTAATTGTAATATGGTAAAATAAATTTATTGGTTTTCATTAATATTATACAAATTTAAATATACACAATTTGAGCTAGCCAATGCTATAGTTTATCCACATTCACATCTTTGTCATGTGGATAAATATTTATCTTTGCCTTAAATTTAAATGGAGGTGGATTTAAGTTAGCACAAGGTTATTCTTCCATTTTCTCATGCTCGGGAGCATCCTTTTTATTTTCTTTCATTATCTCCATAGAAACACCAAACCTCTCCTTGAGAATACCCATGATGGATTCCAACCAGTTAAGTTTGCTTGTATAAAGAGAGATGTTAGCCACTCCTTCAAGATTTTGAAATCACTCTTTTGTTGTACATGCATATTCTTTATCAAAATGGGTCATACTTCTAATCCTTGCATCCACTTCCTTTTGGAAATGGCTTCTTCAAAAGGACTTGGGATACCTTTACCACCAACACTACTTGCTCTAGTGATAGGCATAAACTATAATGTAGTCACACAAAACCACATAAAAGGATTGATACTAAACCATCTCTGATACCAATATAATTTGTAAATTAGGTGGATATTCCACACTAAGTTTCACCAACATGTATATTATACTCTTAACTTGGTAAGTGATTGAATAAGCTACTACTTTAGACTAATTTTATTACAAAAACATATATATGAAGTGCTAAAAATGAAAGTACAGAATATTGAATCTAAGAATGAAGCATATATAATCACAAAGACAAAATAATAACACAATAATTATCCTGGAGAAACCCAATGTGGGAAAAAATCCAGTGGGTGAGAAAATTTCACTCCCTTTTCCACTATGTGATTTATAAAATGTACAAGTTACTGCCAAAACTTGGCCTTCATAGATATAAATTTCACTACTACATATCCAAATCTTGCACACAATATTTCTTTTCGCCCTTTAGACACTTCTCAAGACAAACCAACACTAAAACAATCACTGAAAATATAAGAACAATAAAAGATAACATGAACCAAGACTCAAACTTTCTATCTTAAAATGTGAATCCAATTCCATTATTCTTTTGTTGCATCCTACCTTATACAATACCTATATTTCTTCCCTATCACTTTGGATTCCATCAAGAAGCTCAAACAAATTATCATTAGGAAGTGGGAATGTCTAAAACCATTCCTATTCGGGTGCATTGTCTTGTGGTGAAACCATTGGTGTTTGTAGACTAAATGTTACACAACCGTCAGGGCAGTTGTGTAATTGTTAGGGTAAGTTGGCATCTATAAACTATGAAAATTGGTGGTTACATAGTTTTCAAGGATGTTACAGAACCTCCACCTGCATATAGTGTTTGTTTTGTTATCTCAAGCAAACCCCTCATTTTTAAGAGAAGAACAACATTGACTTTATCACTATGAATATGTATGTATCACCCCCACAATAACTCTACCACTGTAACATATCCAAATCAATGTTTTTTGTATGAATTATCTTAAAAACATGAATGAATTATGTAAATTTAGTGGAAACATCTAATATACATGACTAGTACATTAGGATCAAATTTTGGATCGATTAGGATTTAAGGACCTCACTCCATATAAACAATAAGGGTTCCCTAGTTACCTCTCTTAATGCAATTTACACAAATGATACATTTGTGGGAAACTTTAGTTCCTTAGTTTTTGAGGATGAAGGGTCTTTTGAGAGGGAGAATGGAATGTTCAACAAAGTTATCCATGTTACAAAATTGTATGCAAACTTGTTATCCATTTACCAAAACACACATTCGAGGAAAGAAAAGACCAAATATTTTAATCCTAATAATGTTATTTTCAAAAAGGTAAAGGACATATAATTAGTGATTATATCCATTTATAAGGTTGATAATCAAGCAAAATTATAAAAGTTTTACAAATATATACCTAAACAACCTTCTCAAGTAATGATTATACATGCAAATGATTTGAGTAAATTGTTGCATGAGATACTTGGCACCTAAATAATCACTCATTTTAAGACATCATTAAGCACAATATGGTGCAAGGGTTGCTAAAATTTTACTTCAAATATGTTTTTACAGGTTTTTGACCTAAGAAACATCATAAGGAACCATTTTATAATAGAAAATATTCAAAGATGAGTCACAAATTATAACTTGTTCATAGTGATCTCATGTCCTTCCCTCATATTTTGTTTCATAAATATAAACATGTGCCTATACTTTGTTACAAAATTCCACTTCCACGATATTTGCACTATTTTCTCCAAGTTTGGATCTTCTCTATAATAATTTGCAATAACTTCACATTTGGTTTTACCCCAAGGATTAATTTTAGTGCATGGCCACACTTTTAATAAATAGAAAGCTCCACCACATAAAATAAGCAATGCAAATTTTATTTCAAATATAAAATCCCGTTGTTTTATTTAAAATATTTCAAGATTTAATGTGTATTTAAAAGACTACAGAGGGCCATGCATAGGGAGGAAAAAGATTCTTAGCTTTATGTAGGGGTCCACCTCGATTGGAAAATTTTAAGCTTATACATATTTAAGGGATTCCATGGGAGTGGAATGCTAAAAAGGTGTTAGGAACTTGTGCAACCCCTTCTCTTTACTTTGTTAGCATAATAGTTATTATAAATGCATATGCTTTGTAAGTCATCCCGTGAGCATTTTTTTTTATCCCACATTCATGGGAAGTAGTAGTTGTTTAGATTAGACTTAGTATATAAGTAAGTGTTAAGGCCAATAGAGGCATCCATGAATTATTTGTATTAAGCTTGCTCAAAGGAGGTTTCCCCCTCGAAGTGGCCTGCAATCAATATAATTCCTTCATTGTTTTTACTAATCATAGAAATCTATTATTTGATAATTTTTCAGTAAATTAATCTACTATTTCATACATTTTTATTAATTTGTTGCAGGAGGATCCTCTCATCTGGTATTAGAGCACTTTCTAGGGCCAAAAATATTTTTTCCTTTAGAAAGCCTTAACTCTACTACATAATCCATTTAAGTAATTTTTTAGAAAGTCTTAACTTTGTTCTACTACATAATTAATTTAAGTAATTATTTATATCATAATAATCTATTTTGGATTAGAATAAAAACCTGATCGCATAACTATGGGAAGTGCTTGGGTGAAAGCCCTAAAACTCATTGTGAGTACCATAGGAATCCCAAAGTAGCTAGCCCATTGAAAGGACCTACCAGTGAAACAAGCAACGGCCCCTTCTTAATTGAGTAGTTCCCATCCATGAGGAAAACCAAGAGTTGTCACTGAGAGATAAATCCATGGATAGAAAATTTTGAGAGAGAAGTACTCAATTAGATGGCATTGATGGCTAGAGTGATATCTTTAAATACTTAAGTAGCCATTAAAAATTGGGGCCCATTTCTATCAATTTTAGAATATTACCGTGGGTATCAAAAAACTTGCCATATTAACTCTTCAGACTTACCATACCAGTTTTAGCATATTACCAGTAGAGCATCAAAAAACTACCATATCATATTTTTAGCAGAGTATTAGTAGACTTGCTATACTAGTTTTAGCATATTACTAGCAAAGTATCATAAAACTACCATTTCAATTCTAAAGACTTGTCATATTAGTTTCAACATATTTCCAGTAGACCTGTCTTACAAAACATAGTAACCAGAACTTAAAAAATTAGAGTAATTTTTTTTTCATATTTTTGTCATATCCCTCCATCTGTAGCCCTGTTGATCCTCAATTTTTATCCAAACACCTAAAATTCCATTCCCCACATTTTCTTCCTTGAGATCCCATATCCCAATTCCACTCTTAATTCCTACAAATCTCAATTTACCAATTTTTTGGGATTTTCCATAACTTATATTTTTGTCTGTTTGCCTCAAAAAAAATTCACAGTGTTCATCTCCTTGTTCTACTCCTTTGACCCTCTTTGATAATTGTTTTATTTTTCTATTTTCACTCCTGAAATTATCCTTGCCTTCATCAATCATACTCCCACTATGCAAAAAATTTAATAAAAGTACCTTTACCCATTCCATGTTTGCCCAAATTAAAAAATTCCCTTACTAAATGTGTCTTAACTCTAGTTTTCCTACCCATTCCAAAAATAAAATGCTTATTTTGGTCATGGTAGTAACCCAAACAGGAGCAAAAAACATGGAGGATAAAATTATCGCCCTCAAGACCCACATCAAATATCTTGATGAAAAAATTCTCAGCCTCAGTCTTCAACATACCATCATGAACAGCAGATGGCATTCAGAGTCCTCTTTAAACACTGGGTTTTCTTCTTCAAGTAATTTTCATGGATCGAAGCTTAATTTTCCTTCATTCAATGGTGTAGATCTGATTGGATGGATCTATCAGGCAGATTAATATTTTAGTTTGCATAATACTTTTTATGTCAATAAGGTCCCACTTGTATCCTTTAACTTGGAACACGAGGCCCTTCAATGGTATCGCTAGTATACCAAAGCTCATGATGAGCCTGTATGGACCAATTTTTGCACCTTCATTTTGTGATGGTTTGGCCCTAGTGCTTTTGATGACTTCACTATAGCACTCACTAAACTTTACCAAATAAGAACCGTGAGAGAATATCAAATAGAATTTGAAAAATTGGCCAATCACATAGAGGAATTATCTGATGAATTCTTCATGAGTTGCTTTATCAATGAACTAAAAGATGTGATTCACTTAGAGATCAAAATGTTTCATCCCAACATAATGATGGAAGCCCTAAGGTTGACTAAGTTGGTATAGGACAAGATCACAACTCGGCAGTGATTTAAATCCAATTTTTCTTCATTTAGAAATATAACTCCATAATGATCTCAAATAATCCCAGCCCCCATAATCACTCCTATTGGTTGAATATTTTGTCGATCAGCGTACTGATAAACAAAATAGGTCTAATCAGCTAAAGTAGGAAGATTAGTCATCCAAATGTGTAGTTTTACCACATCAGAAGGGGATTGATCTCTCCTCTCATCAAGGGGAGGTTCCCTATAGGTATGTTATATATCTATATATATATAAATAGAAAATAATACTCAAGGGTAGGACAAATCATCCATCTCTCTTTTTTTAGAGATAATGCATGCGGATCAAAGGAGAAATCTCAAGGGAAATGGCAGATAGCATGCCTCTTCTTTCAGAAGTATTATTCAGCCAACCACAAGAGTACTCCTGGTAGTAACAACAAAATGTAGTAAAGGATGTAATAACCAGCAAATGGAGATGCAGCACAAAGTCTCCACCTGAATTGCTCAAGAGTAAGATACGAAGGACAATGAGGGCACAAATTCATCCCAAGGTCCTTTACACAGAAATGAAAAGAAAACACACTAAAGGCAATTATGGGGGCACAAAGTCTCTCCACACTTGACTCTTCAGGACACCTTCCTGACTGTTGTCTCTAATTTTGCTTGTTGAATTAAAGGAACAGAAGATATATTAAGGAAAAAAACATAAGAACAATTTCCCCAACAACAAAGATATCACAGCACAAAGTCTAAAAAATCACTTTCTTTCTTATTCCAATAACAAAATATGATCAACAAATTGAGCTCAAAGTTTCAGAAGTGCCTTTCAATTTGGGCAGAGTTTCATTCTGATTGTCAAAAAGAGATCTATTTACAATAGAAGAGAGTCCCTTATATAGCCTCTTCAAGAAGGACTCGAGAACAGTAACACATCATGTTGCATTGAAATCTGTTAAGAAGATAGGCTGGAACTTAGGGGCATTTACCCATTTGATTTTATCAATGCAAAGAAACAATTCATGCTATTGAAAGTTTGCAACTTTCAATGTCTACCTGGCGATCTGATCCTACCTTCATCGTTCCTCCTTTTTTGGGTAATTAAATTGGAGCCTGGATTCAATTTGCTATTTTATTCCTTCCTCATTTTCTGTTGGTCTTGGCCTTAAATCTTATGAATGCATTCAGGTCTGTAGATTCAAAGAATCAATGGCTATTTTATGAGTTTTAAAATTAACATTCGCGCGCCCATCACTATGTTTTCAACGGCTAGTTCGTTGTGTTGAATTTGACGTCTTCGAGCACATCACCCCTTGGTCCTTCTTCGGCTTTTCTATTTGGAAATTTTTTGGAAATAATATGCCATTTGGGCGATCTTTGAATAGCCTTCAGGTTTCTTATTTTACATCTTCCTGAAGGGAAGGTGACTCTTCAATTTGGCACCTGAGAGTCTCCCACAAGGGCACCTACCCTTCGGGGTCCTTCGACGGCCTTCACCTTAGAGGTCTCTCGTAGCCTTTTCCTTAGTGGACTGTCTCTCGAGCTTTCTCTGCAGGTATTATTCTCACAGACAAATTGTTCACAGAAATTTTCCGCAGACAAAAAGTCCACATAATTTCAATTTTGTTCTGTTTACCTTTGAGAATTTTCTTCGGGTTTTCTTCCCGCAGTCGCTTCTTGAATTCTTTCAGAATTTTTGTCCGAAGGAATTCCTTCAGACAAAAGTTTGAAAGAATTATACCTTATACGTTTTCAAATGCCTTAAACAAAAATCTGAAAGAATTTACCTTTACAGCCTTCTTTGCAAATGACCCTTCCGAAGGGTATTTTTGTTGACCAAGTGCCCTCCGCAAGGGCACTTGTCCTTCGGGAATCTCTCTTGAACTTTTACATTTGAACTGCTCCTTTAAACCGTCACAGTGAACCACTTCATTGAACCACTTCATTGAACCACTTCGTTGAACCACAACAATGAACCGCTTGGTTGAACCAAACGTTGAACCAAGCTGATGAACCAAGCTTTGAACCAAAATGGTTCAAGCCGATGGTTCAATTGAATGAACCAAGCGGATGAACTAAGTCATTGAACCATTTGTTTGAACCAACCGTTGAACCAAGTTTTGGTTCAACGGTTCAAACGAAGCCTTTGAACCATGTGTTTGAACCCGCCTTTGAACCAAAAGACGTTGAACCAACTGTTGAACCAAGCTTTGGTTCAACGGTTCAAACAAAGCCTTGAACCAATTGACAAACCATTTGATTGAACCAAAAGATGAACCAAAACATTGAAACAAAGTAGACAAACCACTAGAGTAAAACAAAGCATTGAACCGCTTGGTTGAACCAAGCCATTGAACCATTCCTTTGATTGAACCCGTCGTTGAACCGAAAGTGTTAAACCGATTGAACCTTAAACTCATTGAACCTTTGAACCAAAGTGGTTCAATGGTTCAACGGTTCAATGGTTCAAGCCTCTTTTGCTTGAATGCTTGTTGATAGACATTTTTGATTAAACCAAGGCACTGAAACAATCTTGAAAATGACCAAGTGTTAGAAACTAATTCTTTTGGTTGAACCCGCCTGCAGAAGCCTTTGAACCTATAGAAATGAACCTGCCTGCAGAGTCCATAGAAATCAAGTCTGTAGAAATCAACCTGTAAAGCCCATTGAACTTGGCCTGCAGAGTCCGTAGATTTTTGAGAAGCTTGAAAAATGAGGAATTTGAATGCCTAGGACAAATTTTGAAAAGGGAAGAGACAATTTTGATCTGTAAGACCAAAATAGTTCAAATGTTGTCCCAAAAATGAGTGATATTTTTTGGGGAACAACAACTCCTATCAAGCATTTGACTAAAACAAAGATGTGAGCCCATAGAGAAAAAGGAATATGTTATAATTGAGATGATAAATTCACTCGAGGACATTGATGTGTAGAACAAAATCGCTACCTACTAGATGTGGATTCTCTACCCAAAACTAAATTTTTTGAATATGCTCAGGATATAAAAGATAATCTGAAAGAGGCTCCATCGATTATGGAACCTACTTCTTAGGAAGACCAACTAGATATCTCTCTTCATGCCTCAGCAGGAGTCACCACCCCATAAACCATGAAATTTAGGGGTTACTTTAAGAATCTCCCTCTCACAATACTCATTGATTCAGGTAGCATTCATAGCTTCATTGACCCTTGGATGCCAAATAGGCTAATTGTTTTATCCATCCTTGCTCCAAATTTGAAGTCATGATTGCCAATGGGGGCACATTACCTTACAAAGGGAGGTGTCACAATGTGTGTATCTCTATTAGATATTATAACTTGCACTCTAATATGTTTTCCTTGCCCTTAGGTGGTTGTGATTTATTTTAGGAACCCAATGGTTATGCACACTTGGACCCCTCTTATGGGATTTTGCTAAACTTTGGATGTAGCTTTTAGACAATAGGCAAAAACATATATTGAAAGGCTTACAATTGAGGTCTCTTAGTATCATAAGTTCACATCACATTAAAAATATTCTTAAGAAGAATTCACATGGCATCATTGCTTAGCTCCATTCCATTCAAATGTAACCATCAATGGTCTCCACTACTCCTTCTGATCTACAAACCATTATGTAGAGGTATGCAGGTGTCTTTGTCGAATCTGTGAGATTGCCACTTTCACAGCTAAAGGACCATCATATTCATCTCCTTCCTGGAAGCATTCCTCCCAACATCAGGCCTTATCGCTACCCATTTAAGCAAAAGATCAAGATCGAGATACTCATTCAAGACTTACTGATGCAAGGCATTATTCTCCCTAGTACCAACCCATAATCTTCCCCAAATCTAATTATCTAGAAAAAATATGGGTTATGGTGCCTCTATATTGACTTTCATGAACTTAATCACATCACAATCAAGGATAAGTTCTCAATTCCTATTATTTATGAGCTTCATGCTACTCATTTTTTCTCCAAGTTAGATCTCTGCTCTGGATATCACCATATCTAACTTCATGAAGATGATATCCCTAAGACAGTGTTTCACATGCATGATGGCCACTATGAGTTTGTATTCATGCCCTTTAGCCTCATTAATGCTCCTTAAACATTTTAGGCATTGATGAATAAAATATTTTGGCCCTACCTACAAAAATTCATTTTGGTCCTTTTTTATGATATCTTCATCTAGAGTAAAACATGGTCTGAGTATCTCCAATATTTGGAGCTTGCACTGCAACTTCTCTCTGATCATTGTCTCTATGCAAAATAGTCCAAATGTGCTTTTGGTCAGGACAAAGTGGAGTATCTTGGGCATATTATTTCAGCCCAAGGGGTTCAGGTAGATCTCAAAAAAATAGCTGCCATGACAAATTTCCCTCATCCTCAAACACTCAAGAGCCTCCATGGTTTTTTGGGGTTGACTAGATACTATCATAAATTTATCAAATATTATGGGAAGATTGTGACTTCACTAATAGATATGTTGAAAAAGGATGCTTTTACATGGATAAAAGTTGCTAAGTGCGCATTTGAATAGTTAAAACAAGCTATGTGTACTACCCCTATTCTAGTTATGCTAAATTTTACCAAGACCTTCACTATCAAGAGTGATGCTTGTGGCAATGGACTTGGTGTTGTACTCTTCCAAGAAAGATGCCCCATTGCATTCTCCAGAAAATCCCTTTCTGTAAATAATTTAGTATTCTCTACTTATGAGAAGGAAATGATGGTCATTTTGCATGCAATACAGAAGTGGTGGCCATACTAACTAGGGAATCATTTTTCCATCAAAATTGATCACCAGAGTCTAAAATATTTCCTAAAATAATGGGTCTCTACCCCATCAAAATACAAATGGGTTAGAAAACTCACGGGTTATGAGTATGAGATCACTTATAAGAAGGGTAAGGACAATATTGTGGTTGATGCTCTATCTCACACATTTGTGGACCAAACTTCCCTTTCATATATTTCCATGCCTATTCTGAATTTGGTTGGACACTGTAAAATAAGGGTATGTCAATGACTCCTTATTATCTCATATCATTCAAAATTTGTCCACTAACCCTTCTGTAGCACCACATTATTCTTGGGATGGTGTTTCTCTATGATACAAGAGTCATCTGGGGCTTTCCCAAAGCATAGATCTTTAGCAAGTTGTATTTTATGAACTCCATGCTTCTCCATCTACAAGGCACTCAAGATTTTTCAAAACTTATGAATGGGCATGCCACAACTTATTTTGGGAAGGAATGAAAAAGGTAATTCAACATATGGTGGTTGAATGTGATACTTGCCAACACAATAAGGGTGAAACCACACTGATTCCTGGGTTACTCAAACCCTTTCCCATCCCTACCAGGATTTGGATAGATATTTATATGGATTTTATTGAGGGGCTCTCTAACTCTAGACGTAAAATAATGATCTTGGTAGTGATTGATTGCCTCTCCAAATATAGTCATTTTTATGCTCTCAACCATCCCTATACCGCCTCCACAGTCATACAAATTTACTTGGACCAAATTTTTTGTCTTCATGGCATTCCTTCTTTTATTGTCTCAGATCATGATGCAACCTTTACCAGACATTTTTGGATAAAACTATTTTAACATAATGGCACCCAACTAAAGATGAGTTTTGGGTATCATCCACAAACAGATGGCCAGACTAAAATTGTCAACAAATGCTTAGAAACTTTTCTTCGTGACTTCACCTCAGAACAACAACACCAATGGGAAAAGTGGCTTCCTCTCATCAAATGGTGGTAAAATACCTCCTACCACACTTCAACTAAAATGACTCCCTATAAAGCAGTCTATGGTCAAGCACCACCAGCGCTCCTTTATTATACCCCCAGTAGTTCACTAGTTCAAGCGGTTGACATGCTTTTTTGAACCTGAGATTAGATCCTCAGTACCCTATGAGACAATCTTCATATGGCACAAAATAAAATGAAACAACAAGTTGATCAACACTATTCTAAGTGCACCTTTTTAGTAGGTGATATGGTTTTTCTTCGCCTACAGCCATACAAGAAATCATCCTTAAAACTCAAAGGGCATCATAAGTTGGCTCCCAATTTTTATGGGTCATATAAGGTTCTCCAGAATATTAGGTCAATTGCTTATAATTTGGATCTCCCACCTTCTTCTCAATTTCATCCAGTATTTCATGCCTCTTGTTTAAAGCAAGTTCTTGGCACAAACATCAGAGTGTGGACTATTTTACCAGAACTTGATAATGAAGGATCCATCCTTCTCGAACTAGAGCCAATATTGGATAGACGCATATGCTTACTTCGCTCTAGCTCTATCACAGAGGTATTAATTCAATGGCACAAAATGCAACCAAAGGATGCAACATGGGAACCACTCTTTCAGATTTAGCACCAATTCCCACATATAAAGCTTTGAGGATAAATATTGTTTGAAGAGGGAGGGGACGTTAGGAACCTGTGTGACCCCTTCTCTTTAATTTGTTAGTATATTAGGTGTTATGGACACATATGCTTTGTAAGTCATCCCGTGAGCATTTTGTTTTATCCCACATTCATGGGAAGCAGTAGTTGTTTAGATTAGACTTAGTATATAAGTAAGTGTTGAGTCTAATAGAGGCATCCATGAGTTATTTGTATTGAGCTTGCTCAAAGGAGGTTGCCCCCTCAAAGTGGCATGTGATCAATATCATTCCTTCGGTGTGTCTGTTAATCATAGAAATCTATCATTTGATACATTTTTAGTAAAGTAATCTACTATTTTGTGCATTTTCATTAATTTGTTGCAGGAGGATCCTCTCAAAAGGTTGGCATGCTATTTTTTTTTAAAATAGGATCTCTATGTAAATCAAATGGTGTAAATTTAATTAAAAGCATTTGCCTTGGTTTTCACTACCCAAATTCAGAAGAATATTTTTGTGGATGGGACCATGGAGAAATGTGAGTTGTCTTTGCATTGAAGGTGGATTCATTTTTCAAACTAGTGTATACACAAATTAAATACATTTACTCCTCCCATTTCTTGACATCTTATATTGGAAGAAATTCTATTTTTTATTTAGGTCCTCACACCATGGAATTTTTCTATCTCTTTTTTTAGATTCATTGTCAAAAACCTTGTCTTAATTATTTTGTATTCCTATTTCATCTTCATTATTAGTATTTGCACATGTAACTATGCAATATTTCCAACATTTTATATAGATTGTGTGGTTTTATTTATACCCTTGATGTTTGTGTCTATTTTCATCTTTCATCTTAGTTCTAAAATGTTTAATTTAGATTTGCATCACTTATTATGTGAATTATTCACCCCTAGCTTGTTATAGAGTAGCATTAGGGTAGGAGACATCGACCTCTAAATCCCAAACATTGTTCCATTTCCTGCCCCATGTAGTGGAACTTTCTAGTTGTGGTGATAGTACATTTTTTCGCATCAAAAAAGTGGTATATGGTTTCTCTCATAAGAATTGGGTCTGTTATTTGAAAAATAAAACTAAATATTTGAAAACTTCAAGTTTTTCAAAGCCCTAGTTGAGAATATTTCAAAGAGAAAGATTGGGTATCTCAATATAGATCATAGAGTATAGTATATTATAGACCCTCATATTTGGTATTAGACACTTTAAATGTGTAATTAACCAATCTCAAACATACTTGAATTATGCACACATACATGACTCTTGTTCACATTCTTCCTTAGGCATTCACTCATATATGCGCCTAACCCTTCCAAATTATCATCATTGCTACACAAAATATCCTAAGTCTCTACTTGAATAAAATAATATCATTCTTATATTGTCCCATGATATCATATCATTTTTGTTTTTCTCTATACAGTATCTTGCCTCCTTGGACAGTTCTGCCATCATAGACTTGTCCACTTTGGTTGGACCTATCACAACGATATTTAATAATTAGTTTCCACAAATTCAAATTATTCATATGGGTCAAACTATACATTTCTCATGTCAATTTTGAGTAAATTACCCAAATATTTAGCTATATAAACATATCAATCCTAAGCCTTTTACTGTCTAGCACTTATATATCTATCACTAGAAATCACTTTGTACATTGAGAGAAACTACCCTAAAGTTTCCAAATCTAAAATACCTCAAAGGAGAAATTCCTAAGCTAAGTCTAAATACCATTTTCAAGGTCAAGTCATAGGTTTTCAAGGGTCTAAATCCAAACAAAGGATTGCACTACATGTTATTATTACACAAGATTACGTACACACAACTAGGTGGGAGAACTATGTTCGATTTGACTTCCCTCTTAAGAATATTGGATAGGTAGGAAGTACTTAGCCACAAGGGGTGACTAAGTTTATCTCAACCCTTCCTCTTTACCCATAATCCCTATTTTACAATGGGCATTTAGCACACAACTAGGGTTTGAAGCAAGGAGAAGGATAACATAGCTATTCATGTGGGATCAAATAAATCTACATGCATAGGAACCCTTATTAGACATAGGCACAATAGCTAAAATTTTTATAGATATGCACAAGAACATAGTACAATTATACACTCTATTAGATAGTATCACATTGCACAAGCATCTACGAAACACATACTTACCCAAACTCACATGGACACTTTATTTCCAAATATGAGCACTCACATGCCCTTTTCCAATCATTATTGATGATTTTATCGTGATACAGACCTGTATAGACTAGAAACAAGTTAAGTACTTCATTCCTCTAGTGTTTTCCATAAATATCGAGTTATTATATTTTATTAGTTATGCTTAAATTTATTTGGTTATTGTACATTGTAATCAATCTAAATATTATATTAGTTTTATCCTATTAGGATCACATTATTCCAAAAATAGATAAAATGATATCAACAAGTAGTTGATTAATTTTTTTAAATAGTTAGGCATCCAACTCCTTCATATTGTGTTATACACACATCAATAGGATAGTGTGGTTGAGCACAAAAAGTGTACACTCAAGGAAATGTCCAATTGCATAGTGCATTCCAAGGAATTTCCTCCTCATTTTTGTTCCAAGGTAATCCAATGTGTGGACAATTTTTCACTCCCTACTTATTAGTGTGAAACATTGCTCCAAAATAAGCATGGTCAATTGTCAAGCCAGATGTTTTTTATTTCTCAATTTTTTAGTGTAATGCAAGGGTGAATGTCCTTGATGATATGTGCAATACTATGTAAAAGAAGGGTTATCCTTGTACTTTCATTGATTATTGTGTAAGCATGAAGGTGTATCATCTTCTTATACCAAGCACATTAACATACTTTACCAATGGGATGTGATTTTGATGAAGAACCCTGAGGTTACAATCCAATATCTTCTCTTCTTTTATTTTATACCTATCCATACATAATACATTAATTTTTCTTTGAATATCACAATTTATATGATGAGTTCCAGGTAGAGCCAAATAGCTCCTCCATAACTACAAGAACATTGTCATATTGTTAGTGTTAAGAGTGGTCCAGAAATTACCTGCATAATTAGTCCAACCTTAGCCAAAATTATTTTGTAAAGTTAGTGATGGGGTATGTAATTGGGCAAAAAATCATTGGAATACACACTGGACTAGATTGCAACGTCAATTTTGTGTTGCATTGTTGCCAATAATTCAATGTCCAAATACTTACAATGAAGCACGTGGATATCCTAAATGGAAAGCAACAATGGCAAAAGAACATTATGATTTTAAGATGAATGATACAAGGGACTTGATTCCACATCCAAAATTAAGGAAAATAGTGAGGTGAAAGTGGGTGTACCATTCTAATTGTGCAACATATAAGTCTATTGACAAGTACGAAACCAAACTTATCACAAAAGGGTTCTCATAAGTTAAAGGCATTGATCACTGTGAAACTTTTTCTCTGGTTGTGATGTAGGAGTATCTGGAAATCAATTAATCTTGCATCATCCAAGAAAAATTGTGTTGGTGCACTTTTGATAATGGGAAATAACTTGCATGGATTCAATAACACTTCGACATGATCCTGTAAGGAATAATAAGCAGTTTTGGATCATGAGGCAGAGTGTTCTATGTCTCATGACAAAACTACCAATTAATGTGGGTTTGCATTAGCCAACGATTACAAAATTACTACGTGGTTCTCATAAGTTAAAGGTATTGATCACTGTGAAACTTTTTCTCTGGTTGTGATGTAGGAGTATTTGGAAATCAATTAATCTTGCATCATCCAAGAAAAATTGTGTTGGTGCACTTTTGATAATGGGAAATAACCTGCATGGATTCAATAACACTTCGACATGATCCTATAAGGAATAATAAGCAGTTTTGGATCATGAGGTAGAGTGTTCTATGTCTCATGACAAAACTACCAATTAATGTGGGTTTGCATTAGCCAACGATTACAAAATTACTACTATAAAAGAAACAACAATTTATCTTGCAGTAGTTATATATGCCCAGTAATATCCCAAAGTGTTTAGATGCACATTTAGATCATTGCCAATATCTACATGGATTCCAAGAGTCACTACCTAAAGCACAAAAGGAGGAGACAAATTCAAAGAAGGCAAAATGAAGTGAAGCAGAACTTCCAAGTGACTATGGGGAACCAAGAGGAGCAAAGAGTGTGTTTAGTCCAAAAAAGGGACTATGTGTGTGAACATTCTTCTATTGTATTGTAATATTAATAGAGAGTGTGATTATTGTGTGTGTAATATTTGCATTACATTAAGAAGAATCAATAAATTTTAAAGTTTGGTTTCAGTCTCATTTTTTTGTGTGTCTAAGTGGTAGGCCACAAGGAACAGTTTTTGTTGCATTGGGCCCCTATCCTTCATTGCATCAATTTGTATTAGATCAAGGTAAAAACTTTAGGATAAGTATGAGATTGTTTATAAGTCATTAAGAAAGAATGGGTACAATGCATGATTGAAGTGTAGTGAGATTTGAGAGTTCCCCATCTTGGTATGCAAGTAAAGAATTATGGGTACATCCTCCATTGAATGAGAAAATGGTAGATAATGCATAGATGTGGTCTTCATATTTTTTTAGGTTTATAGATAATAGAGAAGTGAGATATATGGAAGAGAGGTGTACAACCCAAGTGGGTGATTTTAAATTTGTCTTGAGGGCTACGCAAGCCTAAGTGAGATTTGATGCAAGGAGGAAGAGGAAAGGTGGTTTTATACTACCTATGAAAAAGATTAAGAAGCTAAAGGAAGAGTTAGATATTGTGCAATCCATGTTATAAAACATGGAAGAGGACATTTTTTTTTGAAATGGAGGATAAATAAATGAGGAGAGCATGGATAACACCATGTGTTGTAGAGATGAAGAGGATGAAGGTTTCTTGGAATAAAAGCCCTTTGGAGCTGATAGAAGAGGCTTTAGTGGAGGATGGAGTAGCAAAAGCATATATTTTGGAAGGAATGAAGATGGAGGTGAAAATTAGGAGAATAAGGTGTTATTCCATTAGAGGAAGATGAGGATATTATAGCAAAAGCAAATGCATCAGCTAAGGAAGAGAGAGAAGATGTGTTTCTAGCATCTTTACAGGCATATGAGGAATGGGTGTTAGAGGAAGAGTATCATGTGGGAGAAGATTTTCCTTGTGATAAAATGAAGATTTCCTTGAGAGGTAGAGAGGGTGAAACCTGGAGTGAACAAGTGAATAATGGTGATGGGGCAGTAAAGGGGATTTATGGTGTTGTCAAGAACAAAGCTCACAAGTTATGTGTTAAAATAAGGAGCCTTTGGATGAGGAGAGACAAAGAGTGTCACCCATTTGACATAGAGGTGAGGAGTGATATATAGGTTTTGGATGTATTTCCACAAGGATCATGAGGAGTATAAGGTTTTGCAGATGTGGGAGTAGCCCACATAAAATTTGGAGAAGCAGAGAATGAAAAAATGATGGTATTATCAACCCAAGAAAGTCTGGAATAGGATGAGATTGTAGCAGTTGATGAATAATATGAAGAGAGGTTGGAAGGTGCAATTTTCCAAGTGGAGATGGATGAAATTTTTAAGGTCATATTGAAGGTAGAAATAACAGAGGAAGATATTATTATAGTAGAGGTGGTGAAATTGTTTTATATGTAAATGAGGATAATAGAAGAGGATGACATGAAGATCATCCTAAAGATAATAGTGGATGTGATGGGCAATCCTTGTGATGCTCAATAAATTGATGAATCCTTCAACCAACAAGCTAAGAAGGGAGAGGTATTGGATGAGGTATAATTTTGGAGGAAAAGAGTATGTGTTGTTGGTGTAGAGGACACTTGTGGAGGTGGATGGATAGAGGTGGGAAATATCCTACAAGAGAGTGGAGAAAGAGTGATAACATATTAGAGGAAGTGGAATAGGTTAAATATAATATAGAAGAGGAAGGAGATGTTGAGATGTGGTAAGGGAGGTCAACGCAATGTTTGTGGGGGCTAGGAGAAGATAGTGTTGGATATTTTTGGCAAAAAAGGATGGTTTGAAATCCAACAAAGTGGCTATAAATTCTAGTATACATCACATTGTCCAAGGGTGCATCATGGCTTTTTTTCCCAAAGTCAAAATGGTGGTTCTACAACCTAGCCAATATTTATGAGCAACTATACTCAAAAACTCTTACCTCGAGTGTCTAATGCAGGAGCATCTAGGAAGTCAATCAATCTTGCATCATTCAAAAATATGTCTTCTATGTTGGTGCACTTCTGACAGTCGATAATAACCTACATGGATTCAGTCCCACTTCAACATGCTCTTGGAAGGAAGAATGAGAGATTTCATATCATGAGGCAAATTTTTCTCTATCTCATGACGAAACTCCCTGTTAATAAAGGTCTGTGTTAGCCGGTGGTTACGAAACCACCACAATGGTTAGTAATTGTCACTTTGTATGAAGCGACGGTTTTTCCCACAACAATAGCATATGCCCAATAATGTTCCAAAACTATTTTAGGCGCCCATTTGGAGCATTTTTGATATCTATGGGGATTCTAAGAGTCATTGTCCAAAGCACAAAAGGTGGAAACATATTCGAAGAAGGCAAACTAAAGTGGAGAATAACTTCCAAGTGAGTGTGGAGAGGCAAAAGGAGTAGAGAGAGTGTTCAATCCAGCAAAGGGATTGTGTGTGTGAACATCCTTCTATTGCATTGTTGTCTTAGGAGAGATTTTGAGTGTTGTGTTTATTATGCATTGCCTCATCAAGGATCAATAAAGTGTGAAGTTTAGTTTTACACTCATGTCTGTGTGTGTGTCTGAGTGGTAGGCTGGAAGGATTAGGATGTCCTCCATTGGACCCCCTATTCTTGACTACATCAAGTTTCCAAGATGGATTCCCTCAAGGTTGTGCTCTCTTTAGCTGCGACACAAATGTGGGAAGTCTATTTGATGGACCTAAAGAGTGTTTTTATACATGGTGATTTGCAAGAAGAGATCTACATGTCCCAATATCATGGGCCCTTTAGCAATGAGAACTTTAACTATGTGTGTCGATTGAATAAGTCATTGTATGGTTTGAAACATGATCCTCGACCCTAGTATGAAAAGATTAATAGGTTTCTACTCAACTCAATTTTTACACAAAATCATTCCAACCACAGTCTACACAAAGAAAATAGATGGAAAACTCTAAATTTTGGTCCTCAATGTGGATATCTTAATCATTATAGAGTGTGCCACAAAAAATTATAATGTGAAAACTCAGTTGATGAAGCATTTTGAAATGACTGATTTGGGCTTGTTACACGATTTCCTTAGCCTTCGTATCTCATAGTATGAGAAAAGTATATATGTAAATGAGTCCCAAGTTTGCTCAAGACATATTACACTACTTTAACATGGATGATAGTAAGTTTGTCTCAAATCCTTGTTAATCTAGAGTCAAGATTTCTACCAAGTGTTCTTCTCTTTCCGTTGATGGTACATTTTAAAAGAAATAGGTTGGAATTCTTCTCTATTTGACTCATACTCACCCTAATATATCCTTTACAATCAGCTTCATGTCAAGGTACAGTTAGGACCCTCATTGCAACAAAGCACATTATAAGGTATCTTTGTAGTATTATAAACTATGGGATTGAGTATTTGTCTAGTGGCAAATCATTGATGGAGGGATACACTATTAGTGATTAGGCAGATGATCCAAATGATCAAAATTTGACTGCAAGATATATTTATCATCTTATGGCATGTCCAATGACTTGATCTTACAAGAAACAATCTATGATTTCTTTGCCTTCTATGGAGGACGAGTATGGTGGAGTTGTCGTTGATGGTCATGAGTCAATTTAGATTCATTGAATGCTTTAAAAGTTCAAATTTTTGCAAGTTCAACCCACAATACTTTAGTACACTAATCAAAATCCCATCCACATTGCTTGCAACCCATTGGAGCAACAACACACAAAGCACATTGAGATTCTTATGCATTATATTTGACAGACGATATGGGAGAAGATCACTGATCTTAAGTGTTATCAAACATAAGCACATGTTGTGGACATCTTCACGAAGCCCTTGTTTTAAGACTAAATTTGTTTAGCTCAATTAACCCTTAGGAGAGAAGGAAGGAATTGTCTAGTGGGGCTCAAGGAAATATTGGGAGTGACAGAAGGCAATATCAAGGAGGATAATTTGGTTATTCCTCCATCCTTCCCTTTATCAGATTACATCTTAAGAGGGAATGTTAATATATTAAATGGCATACACTTTTGTATGGTCTAAGATGCACTTGTATTATTTAATTATAATTTATAAATAGTCATTAATTATGTCGACACTTATCCATAACTAATTGTTAGAGAAGATCAACTAAGTATTTACTTAATTGATTTCTACTAATAATACGTCGTATTTTTAAAAAACTTGATTGTAAAGTAACCTAATCTCTAAACCCTAGCATTAACCTCTTTTCTTATTTATATAAACGCAAAAAGGGTAAAAGTAAAGGTTGATGGATGAGATGAGATAGTATTACATGTAAGATTCGCATATTGTGATGGAACTATAATTTCTACTAAGAAACATCCTCATATAGTTTCTCATTGCTTAAAATCTAAGCACCATGGGTGATAGTATTGAGGTTAAAAAGTTCACAAAATTTATCTTGCATGCACCATGGATGATAGTATTGAGGTTAAAGAGTTCACAAAATTTACAATGCTTCCATTAATGGTGGAATGAGAGGTGTTAGCTCAAGAAAATTGTTAACTAACATGGATATCTTTTTAAATTGTTTTTATCACCAACATATGGATTTATTCACAAAGCATAAGACACCTTAAGTGGATACTTTTTACATAATATTTGGGAGCTAATGTCAATTTATATGGATACTATCATAAACAAAATTCTCATATTGTGGAATGCATATGTGAATATGCTTAGTTAAGTACATTTTCCAAGCCCTACAATTTCAAGTGCGCCTTGCCGGAAAAAGGAGGGGTGGTATACAAATATAATATTTTCTTAAAACAAAATCACAATTTGAAATTAAAAAATATTTTCTAAGAGCAAAACCACTCTACATTGACAAATTTGCATATTTCAATGAAAATTGTGTTTATAGTAATTACGTGCATTTATAAGATATGAGGTTAGTGCTTATGGCAAGTCTATGTAGTTGTGACACAAAATGTGTAAAACCAACCACAAGGATGATAAGAAAAATGTATATTTCATTATTCTTTGTGGTTGATGTAGTGTTTTCAATTATCCGTACTCCACAATGGTAACCCTATTTTATATTGAATATTCATCATTAGAGGTCCATGCTCTCTTTCTTTCTATGGTTTGTTTTTTGTGATTGTTCTATATCTAATTTATCTAGAGCTTTTCTTTTTCATCGCAATATTATTAGTCCTAGCTTCTTACATGCTCTCTACGATTTTATCTTATACAAATTAAGAAAGCTAAATGTAAGACATATTAGGAGAAGTGATAGATTGAGTGGTGGATACATATTTGATTGAAATTCTTTACTTTATACTCACGCTTATTTAAAAAAAGAAATAGTTAAAATTGATGATATTCATACTCTTTATATTGATGATGATGATATGCAAATGGTACTAATGTGAATGATACAAATGCAAATGTTGTAAATGATAATGCTTCAAATACCAATATTTTTTATGATCGTGCCATGTATGACAAGGTTATGAATGACAATGGTGCTAGTGGATCTCATGATATAAAAAATTAAGTAAATAAAAAAAGAGCGCATATTGTCACTTTCAAGAAACTACTAAGGAACACTCTCACTTTAGAGAAACTAATAAAGAACCTAAACGAGTGAATAACATTGTTTAGTGTAATGAAAATACAAAATAAAAATTAAAGAATCTACATTTGAGAAAGTACTTGCAAATAAATCTTTGAATGTTTCTATTCAATCTTCTAGATATTCTTTGACATTAGGTACCAAGGCTACCACTACCATTGAACTAACCATTGTGCCTCTACTTACCACTTAAAGGCTACTACAACTATTGAACCTACCATTGAACTTACCATCGTGCCTCTCACTACCACTTTGAGGCCACTACTACTATTGAACCTACTCTTGTGCTTCCGCATACTACTTTTACTCATGTTACTATTGACTATGTCTTCTCCACTTAATGTTTCTTTTGTGCCGCCTCCTATCTCTCGACCTGTGACTTGCCTTCTCAATCTCCATATTTTGATCATGGTCTATCAAAATAGTGGTTTTTAATCCTAAAAGTGTTGCTTTTACTTCTCAAGATGCACTCCTCCAACAAACTATTCAAGATATACAAAGCATAAATTCAACAACTTTCACAAGCATCTCAACAATCAATCAATGTGTTCACTTCCCATAATATTTTACTCAATCCATTGAATTATGATATGCTTGTCTACCCCTTTGTCTCACAGTTCTATTGCATCTAAGTTTGAATTATTCAGTGATAAAAGTGATCCTTCAAATCATTCCACGTTTCCATATCTTGACTTTGCACAGAATGACATATTATCAACCAAGCTATTTCCTCAAAGACTCAGATTCTGAATTGATTTTATGTCGTGCTTTACTATATATCTTTCATCAATGATTTATTTACTTGTTTTTCAATCAATAGTAGTCAAAATTGTTACATTTTCACAGCTTAAACATACAAGGACCTAATGATCCTATTAATGAGTATATACTTATATTTCAAACAATGCTTACAAAGATGTCTCACAAACTACCTGATAGTGAGTCACAAAGCATTTTCTCTCAAAGTTTACTTCAACCTATTAAGGAAAAAAGTAATGTTTAACACAACAATCTTTTGAAGAACTTTAATCATACAATTAAGAACTATGATATCAAGCATATAAAGGTCAATATGCTTAAATATGGGACTAATGAACATGTGCCTCTAGTGAAGCTACAACTTCAAAATCAATCGTAATTCATCAAGACAAAAACAATTCAAGTTAAATTTGCTTTCCAAACTCGTCTTTTTTATAAACCAGGAAAAGATAACTCTTATTTATTTAACTACTACCATATAGAATCAACAGCGAGAGCAGAAATGGCTCAACAGCATGAGCAGAAATAGCTCATCCAAATCCTTTAAGACAATCTCACAACACTGCATATCAAGTTTGTTACCATAAAAATAATGTCTTAGTAAAGAGTTCAGCAGAAGGCTAAAAAAAAATCTCTACACCACAAGAAGGTTTAATGCTTGTAATTCCATCTGGAATTGATACAAACCCTATTAAAATTTAGGGGCTCATCTTCTCCGGCATAAAAACACTTTAACAGAGTTTCCCAAGAAAATGTCCGATCACTCAGCAGGGCACAAGGAAACGCCTCAACATGCTGAGGTTGTTCAGTACTAATATTTCACAGTATGCAGCATCTTAAAAATAAATGCCACAACCAAATAAAAAAAATACAAGGACACATCTCTCAAAGCACAACCAGAATAAATTATTATAATTCCCATAACCAATGCCCATTCATTATCCCACCCGTTGGGTACCATCACAAGGACCCAATAAGCATATGTATACAAATACAAAGTCCCACGCGTCCTTAATCAATGACTAAGCAGACCTGTCTTACATAAACCACCTAACAAATTATTCTGAAAGATACGTTTATACGCTTTACACATATATAGCGCTCGACCAACCTTTTGGCAGAGGGCTCAACCACGTGGCACTCTCGTATTCATTCAAGTACTCCGGCTCTTGGTAGATGCAAGTAAGCACCCTCTCAGACCTCAATAGATGCAGCCAGTCACCTATACAGATGTGGCACATAGACCGTGTGTGTGTGCAAATGTGTGTGAATGAGTGCGAATGCACCGGTGTCCGTGCTCAGACCACGACTATTTTGATTTTTTGTATATATTTGAAAATGAAGGTAAAGAAATGAATCAAACCATCAAACATATTTCCTATCTATATATGACACTGGTATGTTAGTAAAGGCTCTGATGACAAACTAAGAATGGGTTTGGAAGTCTTTGTTCTTGACTTTAAAATGGAAGATATGGAATACCACACATTAAAATCAGTTACAATCACACTAAAAGGTTGCTGGATGCATTCTGAAACAGCTGTCTATCGTTCACCAGTTAGAGTCGATGCCCACGAAACTCAAGCTAGGCTTGAATTGATTTGTTGGATCTCCATGCACCCCTACAACAGTTTGCTTGCAATCTATAGTGAGTATTGATTATATAAAGAGTCTGAAACTGCAATAAAAAAATTCAAAGCTGTAAAGCTTTTTGTTTTCTTTCAAACACATGCAGCTTTGGACATATTTGTGGAATAGAAGCTAAGAAAGCCACCTTGGATAAAATTGTTTCGGTTAATAAAAACATTTACCAATAATAGTTTTGTTGGTTTGATTATTGGTGCATTCACCACATCTTATCAACTGTTGGTAAACTACTTAATAAATTTTATTCCAGCAGGTGAAGCAACGGGTGAGATGATGAATGGGCATTGGTTATGGGAATTGGGACTTGGGACTTCTATTTCCAGCAGGTGAAGCAATCTACCAGGACTAAGCATTGTGGTCTCTCTAAAGCTCGACTCATTGAGATTCGCTGAACAAATATGAGCAAGTGAAATGCAAAAGCAACAGAAAGTCATAAGAACACACAAGACAATTCTCAAATACAACCATTTAATCTTTTAATATCAATATTCAAAACAGCTGATCAACTACTCCTGTACCAAATAAAACAAAAAGATAACTTTTAAAAATCTGTGTTTTGACATTGTTTACAATATTGTCACAATTTTGCTCGGCAAATAGGAAATCTCAACTACGCCTCTCAATCGAATATTCCATCCTAAAAAAGATAATGCCAACGACAAAACAATTCAGCACCAAACAGCATTCATGTGTTTGTTGCTCTCGTGTAAATCTGCTGACTTGAATGAGCAGAAATCATCCTGATGGAACCTCGTGCCATCAGATCTTTGATGGCCTTTCTAGCAAGAGAACCATTTATCTGAAAATTTGAACCAAATAAACAATTAATGAGATGTACAGCAATAAATTCCTCAATGTATTCATAAAATTAAAAAGAAAACAAGTTGCCTTGCTATTGATGATTAAGTTGAATCTATTCAAAAACAAATCAGTAAGTAGTATTTAATAATACAACAGCCAACCAGGGGCTTCATCATGCAATGTAAATGCTGAAAAGAACAGACAGTGCACGCCTGAACAGCACCTTGAAACAAACAACTACTCTGGAATTTCAGAAAATCAATTGCAACACCGTTATTTCAATTAAGAATGGGTTTTTGCAAACTTGATTTATTACTCCATTGGAGACCAAGATAAGTCCATGTGACTGGGATGAGTAGAATGAATTGTTGGATTAACACCTCGATGGGTGCCCAAGAGCGATGACTGCTGCATGAAGGCTGGCTGGGGAGAAGGACTTACGCCAAGATGTAAACCTATCTCAGGTTCCATTTGGGGTGGCTATCATCGGAGCCCTCTTTCATGGGAGAAATAGACCCTGGGAAATAAGTTCATCTAGTATAACCAAAAGTATGGTATATGTTCTTGTAAACTCCTGATATTCGAGAACTCAAATCAACAGATTTCAGTTTGTTCTGCCATGTTAATTGTTGCTGCTTTCCCACTGAAAGGCAATTTTATCCAGCTTATTACGTGTGGCAAGCATACATTTAAATGACTATAAATCAGACTTTTATGGGCATGGATACAGTATTGGATACAGATACGGCTAATTCCAAGACCACCTGATATGGAAGATGTGAAGAGGAGATCATTGCTGCAAATTACAATATCCCGAAACGTTTATATATATATATATATATATATATATCAAAAGGCATAGAAGATTGATTTTTAAACAAACATATAAGCTGCAAAGACATCATTGCTACAAATTACAATATCCCAAAACGTTTATAAATACAATTCTATCTTCATGACAAATACATTCATAGAATCTCACGCTTTCAAACTATTCCAAACAATATAAGCGTGTCATATAAATTAAATTATAATAATTATATATCTAAATGATTAATCTAAGGAAAAAATAAATTAAATTATTAAAAAGTTGTGGATTTCATATTTTTAAATTAATTACATTGTGAATAAATATATAGTAATTTTCGATTAATAAATAATGTATTATAATAATATAACATAATATTTATAATTATAATATTAGTATAATACTGGGGGAGCAGATGGAAGTGAATAAGGACAGTGAGGGAGCAAGGCAGGTGAAAGAAGAGTTTGTAGAAAGAAGCGGAAAATGCCCAGGAGCAGCGCAGGACTCTGGAAGTCCAAAGCATAAGAGTGGATGAGGGGAGCATAATAAAGGGGAACAGGAGCCTTTTAATCCACACAGCAGTCTCTACAAGCTAGCCCAGAGAGATCGAAACAAAACTCAATATTCAAATTGAATCCAAGTCGCTCGGGCGAATTCCTCTAGGGCATCTTCTGCTCATTCAGGAAGCAAAATCCCTTAAGGAAGCGGACCTGATTGGAGGACCTGACTGGCTTCTAATCTCAAACCTTAATGAAGCACCCACAAATGCTGAAGCCAATGCCAATCCAATCTGCCCTAAGACAGATCCAGAAAATCACCACGGAAGACGGATTGGTGGTCTATGTTTCAGATTCGATCCCTGTCATGGAAATCAAAGATCATTTGATCAATAAATGTGGCTGTGTTCCGAACCAAAAATCTTTAATCTGCAGATTCTTTGGGAAGCTCTTTGACAATGGATGGTGTTTAATTGGTCCTTCTGTGCCAGGCAGGATTTTCAGCAAACTCTTGACCCAGGCATATTTTCAGGTGGTTTTTCGCAACTCGGAGGATCAGGATCGGGTCTTCAGAGGAGGCCAATGGTTTTTTCCGAATGCATGAATTTACCTGCGCAACTGGTCTCCCAATTTCAATCCAACAAAGGAACGTCTTTGAGAAGTCCACGTGGGTCAGGATGTATAAGCTTCCCCCGAAATATTGGGATGAATTTCTTAGGATATGTGCAGGAGAAATTCGTATGCTTATCTAAAGCCACCTCACAAGGAGAACTTTGCTCATATGCCAGGATGTGTGTCATGTTAGATCTCACTAACCCAATTCACCAAGCCATTCATCTTTCCTCCTCTGCTAGTTGCTGGAAACAGGACCTAGACTATGAGTGTCTGTCTACCTTTCAGGGGCTTTCAAGAAATTCTGCCCAGATACAGTGGCAAAAAATCAAAAGGAGTTTGCACCAGGAAATCAAGTTGAAAGCAAGAAAAGTAAAATGGGGCCTTTGTTGAGCCACAAAATAGATGGGGAAAAGTCAGGGACTTTGCAGTGGAGAAGAAAATGTGAACTAGGAATTTGACTAAAAAGAGGAGATTAGTATTGTGTTAGTGATAAAATGAACAAAACAAATTGACAAACAACACACTAAACTAACACCTTCATGCCTAGTTACTAGTGTGAGCTTAATAACAAAAACAAATGACAAACACAACTAAAAAATAAATAAAAACAAGAATCGTTCACCTTCCTTGGATGCTCCAAATGCTTGTTGTAGTGGCTTGCTCGGCTTGTGCTCATGAAGTCTTCATCAAAGGAGGCTTGGCTATCTCCTTGGCACCTTGCAGCTTTGGCTTGGCTTGGCTCAATATTTTGGAATCATAACTTTGGCATGTGAGAGCTCTTGGAATCAATTTGACATGGTAACTTTGCACAAATTAAGTTTTTTGAAGATATTTGAACATAATAACTTTGCACCAAAATAGCTTAGAAATGATGTTCATGACCTTTCTATTTATAGATTTTTGCAAATGGCTAGAATCAACCTGAACCGTCCATCTCAATATTGAGATGTGTGGTTAAAGGTTAATCCAATTATGTAATTAAAATTGATAAATAGACTCATCAATATTTGGAATAGAGAAGTAATAAAGAGGCATGGAGAGCATTGATGAGGCATGGAAAGCATGAATCCTGATATTTGTGGCATTTACGACCCAGGGATGTCTTCCTAAAAAATGAGGTCTCTTGATGGTGCAGATATTCAATATTCATTTTCAAAAATAAGTATTCAAAAAGTTTCCATGGAATTTTTTATTAGGCTCTAATTTGGTTTTATTAGCTTTTAAACATGATTAAACACTTTGTGCACAAATTACTCAAATTGATCAAAATGCCTTGTTATTGGTCCAAAATTCAACTGGATTGGAATTGGAAGTCAATGTTAGATGCATTGGATCCGTTATCTCATTTAGGATGTTATCAACACAAAATAACAAAAACATGTGTTTCGTGCAAGAGATTTGATAGGAAAAAGCAATCCAGAGCACCTAAATGCAAAATTGGCATTTTGACTTTGAATGATCTAATCAAAATTAGCTGGCCCATAAATTGCATGGTCCCATTTAGGAATACCTTGACCAAAATCAGCACTTGAATATATCAATTTCACATCATTTAGCGTATTTTAGTGTTTTTAAGCCAAATTGTGCACTTTGGTGGAAACTGGTCAAAAGCCTAGTTGGTCATTGGTGCCCAAATTTAGGCGTCTACAGAAAAGAGACATCCAAAGAAAGACAGGGATGGTTTGTGGAGTAACCATTCTCAATTCTTCCTTCCTGGAAAATTTCTGCTATAATCAAGGCCTCAAGAGGGCAAGGATCATGAACACTGTCAAATTGGGCTCTTGATCTGGATCAAGACCCCAATTTACGAACAAATGATCTGAAATTGTCGTCAACTATCCCCCCCTTTTTCTTTGATGGAGAAATCCATCAAAGAAAAGGGAAAGGATCTTAAGGAAAAGGTGACTAGATTAAGAAATAAAGAAAACATCCAAGTTTCATCACTACAACTGGATAAAGAACAAGGCAGCAGCAATCGGAGTACTTCTAGACCTACTCTTGGCAGAGGATGTGCTCAAAGATATGAGCAACTTTGAACTTCAAGAGCAGCAAGCTGGACTCTTATGGCAAACTCTCAGATGATGAAGAGGTAAGAAAGCCTTTAAAGCATCCCCAAAGGCTGCTCAATTCCACAGCTACCAAACCACAGCCTTCAACAAGGCCCACAAGCACTCGTGGAAGAAAATCTCACTGAAGCTGACTCAGAGTAGGGGAGCCAAAAGAAGCTCACTGACATGCAGTTGGGCGGTAGGGGTACCCCTGCCACCAAGGCATGATGAAAATCTTAAGCTGAAATGTCAAAGGTTTAACTTTAAATGCCTTTAATAAGTGCCGCCTAGTTAGGCAGTTACTGGAGGAAGCTAAGCATGATATTTTACTCTTGCAAAAAACAAAAATTGGGAAAAGTCAATTTGAAACCTCGGTAAAGCAGTTTTGGAAAAATTTGGAATGGATCAATGAGAATGCATTTGGGACAACTGGAGGACTGGCTATCCTATGGAACCCTAAAGTACGTCACTGCAGCCTTATCTCTTCTGAAAGCCAGGTTATTAATGTCTTTGTCAAAGAAGTTCCAAGCAAGATACATTTCCTTCTTTCCAATGTGTTTGGTTCTATTGAGGTAGAGGCAAACAAAACAATTTGGGAAAGCTTATGCAATCTATATGGGGGGATGCTTGTGGTGGAATGGATTCTTGGATGGGACTTCAAGGCTATCCTAAGACTTTCAAAAAAAAAAGGAGAATCTATCAGAATTTCGCAAGCTAAGTGTGACTTCAATAAGTTTTTCTAGATGCAAGATTGTCTGATTTTGAAGCTTATAGCTCTGGGTTCACCTGAAATAAAATAAAGCAAGGGGATCAATTGATCTTGGAAAAATTAGATAGATTCTTGGTCAACTAAAAAATGTTGTCTAGAAATCTCAAGTTCATCGCTGAAGTTTTGCATTTTGCTGGCTCTAACCACTGGCCAATATCCCTCAAAATGGAATATGATAAGAAGCCCAGAAATATCCCTTTTAAGTTTAAATTTATGTGGCTTCAAGATCCCTCCTTTTACAAGCTGGTCAAGAAGTATGGGCAAACTCAGGAGAAGGGCTCAAAGTGCTTCATTTTTTCTCAAAAGATAAAGGCAGTCAAACAGGCTGCCAAATTTTGGAATAAGAAGAAAATAGGGAATCTTTTTGACAAAAAGGATCAGATTGAAGCTGAACTAAGAGAACTTCAGGTGTCACTGGATCATGGTGTGTGGGACGAAGATTTGGCTGATATGGAAAGAAACCTTTTAATGGAGCAAAAGAACATCCCCAGGCAGGATGGAAGCAAAATTCAAGGATCTTTTGGCTCAAAGAAGAGGATAGGAACACAAACAAAAAATCATCTTTCAACAGTGATACGCAAGAGTAGGAACAAAATACATAAAAGAACCACCCTCGATGGTGTAGAACAGTAAAAACTAAAGGATATCAGAGATGAAGCAGTCTCTTTTTACAAAGCCCTGCTACTTGATGATGGACAAGACAGATCAAGTGATCATAATTGGTTTCATCAGTACATACCTACAAAAGTCTCTGAAGGAATGAACAAAATGCTGATGGCTCTTGTTTCAAAAGAGGAAGTCAAATAGGCAATCTTCAACTTAGGCACAGAAAAGGCTCCTGAACCGGATGGCTTTCAAGCTGTGTTTTTCCAACACTTTTGGGATGAGACATGATTTAAGCACTTGAAGACTGTTGATGAAGGACGAATGTATTCAGGGAATGGAACAACAATTTCTTAGCTCTCATTACACAAGAAAGAGGATTGCCCCTATTTTGATGCCCTTTGCCCTATTTCCTTGTGCAACTCAATCTACAAATTTGTGACAAAGGTCATGGCGAATCGTCTAAAAATGCTTGGACGATATCATCTCTGAGGAACAAGAGGGTTTTGTATTGGGCCAACAGATTTTGGATGGGATAGTGGTTGCCCACGAAGCAATCAATTCCCTAAATTATTCTAAGTGATCTAGTATGCTCATCAAATTGGATATTGTGAAAGCCTATCATAGAGTCAATTTTAAATTTTTGAACCTGATAATGGGGAAATTCATTTACAGGTGAAGATTGGAGAAAGTGGGTATGGAATTGTATCTCAACCCCTCCCTTCTCAGTCTTATAAAAATGCGTTGGCTGGGTTCTTTAAATCCTCTAGAGGGATAAGACAGGGAGACCCTCTTTCTCCCTACCTCTTTATCATCCTAGCAAATGCCCTTCGAAAGGCCATCAAAGGGGCTGTTGCAAAAGGAAATCTGAAGATTTAGCAATCAATGCCAATTTGGGTAACTTGTCACATCTGTAATTTGCTGATGATATGGTTCTGTTGGGAGAACCTACTAAGCAAGAGCCCAGAGTGCTTAAGGAAATTTTGGACAGATGAGATAGCCGCTGGGCAAATGTTCAGTCCCTCCAAGCCTCAGATTATTTTCTTAAATGTGAATCCTTTGATTAAGAATCAAATCAAAAATATCTTGGGTTTCGATAAAGGCACCCTACCAAGTCATCATTGGGGAATGCCTTTGTTTGCTGGGGAATGCACCATGGGGACATGGTAGCCTATGATTGACAAAATTCAAAAGAAACTTGCGACTGAAAAGATAAGTGGCTTTCCTTGGCAGGCCTATCTCAGCTAATACAATCCAACCTCCAAGCGATGCCCATTTACTTAGTGTCAGTTTTCAAGGCACCAAGAAAGGTGTTAGATGGTATGATGAAACAACAGAGAGTTCTTATGGAGTTTAACAGAGGAAAAAAAGAAAATGAGTTTGGTTTCATGGGACAAGGTTAGTACAGCCAAAGAGCAGGGAGGCCTTGGCTTAAGGCGGCTTGACAAGATGAACAACACCTTAAGCTCTAAACTATTGTGGGTAATCTATTCAAACAAAGAAAAGCTTTGGATCCAAATTTTACAAAACAGGTATTTAGATTCACAATTGGTGCTCAAGTTGTTCATTAAAATCCAACTCCCCAAGGACTCGGCTATATGGAATTTCATTAAGTCCTGCAAGAAGTATATTCTCCCTTTGCTCAGATGGAAGATTGGAAACAGAGAGAACATCCCCTTTTGGCAAGATGCTTGAATCAGATCTCAGGTTCTGGATGATTGCGAAGGCTTAAGGCCCTTATGAACTATGCAGTGAATCTTTGGGACAGTAAGGTGGCGAATTATTAAGAGGGATCCCCTAATGGGAAGTCATAGAAGAAAATGGACTAGCCAAACATTCTGAACCAAAAGGAAGCACAAGTTTTAATGACTGATTTATAAAACACCTTGAAACCTTCATCTTGCGCAGAGGACTCCTTAATTTGGGAAGGTTTTCTTTTCGAAGAGGTTTCTGTTCAGTTTGCTTATCAAGTTATCCTTCAAATGGAAGGATTGGTGCATTTCCTGCCAGTTTTGTGTGGAAACATAAAGGCTTACCCAAAGCAAACATCTTCCTCTGGGCTGCTGCCCAAGGTTGGATTTTGACCTATGACCAGTTGAAAAGAAGGGGATTCGTAGGGCCTTCCTTGTGTGTGCTTTGCAGGAGCTATGAAGAAACTTGTGATCATATCCTCTTGCATTGTCTGCATGCATGAAGAGCGTGGTGATTCTTCCTTAATAAATGCGGGATCCAAATGGTCTTCCCTAAAACAGTCTTAGAACTTATAAATCAGTGGAAGAAAAAATTTGTTTCTAACTGTCTATCAATGATCTACGTCTGGGCCCTTCCCTCACTTGTTGGAAAATCTGGTTGGAAAGAAACAGGAGGATTTTCTCCAATGTCAATCATTCAGAGGAATCATTGTGGATTGCTATAGAAAAAATAATATTGGAAATTGTGACGGCTCAAGGGATTAAGGGTGTATCCAATTTCAATGAGGAAGATAGCTTGGTCCATGGCTGGTTTGGTTCTTGCCTACCTGATGGTGTCGGCAAAAACACTCCTAGACAACAGGTTTTTTAAATATCACCTGATTTCAGATGCATTAAATTCAATTTTGATGGCACCTCTAGAGATAATCCAAGCCGTACTAGTTGTGGTGGTATCTTCTGAAATCATGAGGGGCAACCGCTCCTTATTTTCTCTTTGGATATCAGATCTGATTCCAAGAATATTGCTAAAGCAAGAGCCCTATTGAAATGAATTCAAATTGCTTTGTTGGAAGGTTGGAAAACCATCATTGCTGAGGGGGGCTCCCAGCTAATCATAAATGCGGCTCTGGGAGGCAGTGTAAAGGGTTGGAGAATCAAGACCATAATGGAGGAATTAGTCAGGGCTCTACTGAATTTTCACATACTGCTTTTGAACACACAATAAGAGATGGAAATAAGGCCGCTGATGGGACTGCAAATGAAGGAATTGTTCTGATTGAATCCATGGGCAAAATAAGTACAGTCTAGGAACCGCCTCTCCCAAAGGAAATGCAGTCCATCCTTGTTTTGGATACCTCACTTAATTCATTAACCCCAAGCACGTGTTTGGGGTGGCAAAGGCTTTTTGAAATCATCTTTCCTTGCAGATCTTTAATCTCATTATATTCTGTACACAAGCAGCATCATGACCAAGGCTGGTCATATCTGAAAAACTTGATTAAATAAAGGAAGGCAACCATTTTCTAAGTCTTCCCTTTGTCACCTTCTAATCGATTGAAGTTTCCCATGCTGCGTGTGAATGAAACCTCCTCCTCCACTTGTGATAGGCTTTCACTTCGGCAGTTAAAGCAGGTTTGATGACTGGAAGGATAGTTGCATGACTATAAGTCACATAACCTGTTTATGAGGATTTGGTTAAAGAGAATGTGGGCAGCAGCCACCAAAATTGATTTGGTAGAAAGCAAGGATATCGCAAAGCTAATGAAGGCTCTGATGCTGGACCCTAAGTAATCTCCTGGGCACAGGAATGTATTCGAAGTGGCACAATCCTTGAGTTGTGCAAATATGCTTTCAAATGCACCAGGTACATACATCCTGCACAAGGAACACAAGGACTTGGAAACATCACTGCATTCAGCTGATTTGGAGGGGCAGGATCACTGGCATTCATTCTTGGGAGACCTGAAAAGATTAGCAAAGGGAAAAAAATTCTAGTTGAGGGACTAGGAACAGAGCTTCATGAGGACTATGTTTTCAACCCTCCTTGTTGCTGCTCAAATAATGAGGACGGCAAGCTTCATTGACTTCCAAAGGACACTGAGAATGGGTTTAGAGCACCAATGGTTGTGGGTGAAGATATTGAGCGGGAGAATGTTATTGTCCTAGACTAGAGTCTCAAATTAGATAAGTTTTTTTGATAATATATGTAGTTTAATTTTGGTTCGGTGGGGCAGGGGGGTGGGCCTGCATAATTTTCCACCTTGTTAATATCCAGACCTTATACTAGAGATAATAGATCAAAGATACTCCTTGGAAAAAACCAACTCCAGCTTATTTATTTTAATATATTTATGTGTTTTTTCTTCTTCATGTCTGGTATAATTTGTGTGGGTACCCAGTATACATAGTATTCACACAGTACACACTATTTGAAGATCTTTATGGAAAAGACCATGGCTTTTTAGCCCTGCCTCCCGATCAAGGCATGCGCGCACACCATCGCATCCCTAAATATTTATTTTCAAAAAGATTATATTTGAGGCATTTGATAAGCACCTTCTATGTTTTCCTCAAAATTCTAGGAGTGAATGGTGTAATGATCATTTCTGTATGGATATTGATGTGAGTTTTTGGTCGAGGGGCAAATCATATTATTTTCTTTTCTTTTAAGGCACTCTGCTCACCTAGATATCAGAGATTATCTAGAATATGGACCTTCGCAGCTGGAATCTTGAATTACGCTTTTCCAGAATGAGCTTGGAACACTGTTCACACACTTTTAGCACCCTCTTTTTTTGCTAAAACTGTTTGCCTCGAGGCTCAATGACAATATTATCTAATGGGATGGCTTTGAATTTGCTCAGACAAGAATCTAAACTAAGCTGCAGTACTTTTGATTGTATTTAGAACAACCTGTGGAACTGGGCGGTGCTCAAATTCGTTCCCACAACTTCATGATTTGTGTTGCCTCGCCTCTGAAATCTTTTGCATACACATTCTACCACTCCAGAAGGATGATAATGAACGCTAGTTGATGGAACAAGTGTTTTCAAAGCTGAATGGATTTTTTCATGGGATACCTGATGATGCTCCTATTAGGAGTAACCTGGGCTCTTGTTTGAAGACGATGTTGCTTTGAGATGGACTCTGGTCTATCTTTCTTTGGTGATTTTGAATGTCTACTGCTCAGTTATATCTTACTACTTGGGCAGCTAGACCTTTCTCTCTTCTATTTGGTACTATGGTACCCTTCACTTTCTGCCTTTCATGGACATTCCCTGCACCTGTTTTTATTTCTCTTTTTTGTAGTCTCTAGCAATACATATATATAAATAGTAATTTTTTTTAATTGTTTAATAGACATCCTGAATCCGAAAACCTTGTCATTGGAATTGAGTGGCATAAGTTGAATTACTGAAAATATATATATAAAATTACTGAAAAATAGACATCCCGAATCCGAAAACCTTGTCATTGGAATTGAGTGGCATAAGTTGAATTACTTAATATATATATATATATATATATATATATATATAATTGTTTATTATTGAAGGATAAACATCCCGAATCCGAGAACCTTGCCATTGGAATCAGGTGCACGAATAATCGACTTTCTTTGCCTTAGTGCCAAGGACTGAGGGGCATAAGTTGACTTAAATTTTATATATATATATATATATATATATATATAATCATTATAAGTTAAACTATCAAAATTTTAAAAAATCAAACATAACAGTTTTTTAATATAAAAAAGCAAATGTATATTCTCTAAATATTAAAACATAAATTTAAACAAGTTTAAATTAAAATAAATTGTAAATAGTTTTTTTAATCTTAGATAAAATTAAATATTGTTAAATTTAATCCGATATTTCCATTAATGGGAAGAGAAATAAGAAAGCCAAAACAATCGATGAAATTGAATTTGGATTGGCTTCCCCAAAGGTAACCAAGGAGTATCTGGAGCAGGTGGATTGTTGACAGATCACAATGGAATTTTGATAGGAGCAGTAACGACCATTTATACCAGAAGGCACTAATAATTAGACAGAAGCAATAGGTTTGAATAAGTGATTAAAATGGCTATTTGGATGGACTTCCAAAGGTAGCCAAGGAGCATGCGGATTGTTGATAGATCATAATGGAATCTTTAAAGGTGCAGGAATGACCTTTATACCATAGAGCACTAATAATGAGGCAGAAGCAATAGGTTTGATTAAGTGACTAAAATTGGCTATCTTGCAAGGAGTGACAACATTAATTGTGGACGGTGACACAAATTATAATAAATGCAATGAGAAACAACTCAACTCCAAATTACAAACTTAACGCCATTCTTCAAGATTTGCAAGAATCCTCTTTCCTTGTGTTATGAATTCAAAGAATTCATATAAAAAATTAAATCATGATAAGCCAAATACACAGAGAATTTTAAATACACAAATAATAATATTATGCTCTGTTAAATTCATTCGAACATAATACAAATATATAGAATAATATTTCCTATAAAAAAGGATTCTAGATCCCTACAAAATCTCTCATAAAAAACCTCCAAATCTACTATAATAGCACGTAGGTATTATATTGTTGTTACCAACAATATATACAACAAACCAATTATCATAATATTGTTTATGACAATATTCCAATAACTAACTATTACCAAATACTAACTAACCAATTACTATTTACATTTCGATAAATACCCACAATATAAAAGCTAAATCCTAACATTCCCTCCCATAAATTTTACATGGTGCAAAAACATTCACTCTTATCTGCAGTATGCTCACCCATTGTAGCATGCCCTATTTGGCTCATGACCTTGATACATAGAAAGGCTAACTCCTCCCATAGTTTTACAGGTTTACCACAAACCTTGATATGAACAGAACGAACAGAATCGTATGCCACCGCATACTCTTAGGTCTACATAAAAACTGATGCAATCTTGCTGCACATGACCACTACTATGCGAAGGAACGCATCCTGCATTTACTTTATGTGACCGCAACGAACGTGTCACTGGCGGTCATCTCCATAAAGAAGTAAGGCAGTCGCGGGATCTCTACAATAGCTGCTCTCCTAACTGTTGCCAAAACACTATTCACCACTTGTGGTTCTTTGGATCTCTACTAAAAACCCTTTCAAGATCTATGAACCGACTTACATTGGTGCTTTCTGTCTTTTCACAATGTTTTCACATCAGGGAATTATGTTTGAAATTTGCACACAAATTACATTACTTGAACAGGTATATTCTTTTGTTCTTATTTTGAAAACAAACAGTGGAAACTATAACACACCACACAAAATGTCACATCATTGGTACAGCCCCTTCATTGACGACTGACAAGAGGTCGTTGAAAAACCTCCAACCTCCATGTATCCTCCAGCCTCCAATATGTCGTTGCTCACTCAGCTGGTATATCGATGTAGCTCAGTTACATGTCGCTTTGAATGAAATAGGGTCCCCCCCATAACCCTGACACTTTTGATGTTTGACTCAAGACGTTGGGGTCACCCGAAAATGCGTCTTTGTACAGACAATTGATTTTGACATACTTTAAAAATGGCTTCTTTTAATATTGTTAAATCTTCAAATGACCAAATATTAACTTTTATGACATACATTAACTTGGTCTCAATGACAAAATGACTCGTTATTCTTTTGATAACCTACAAATTGACACATTATGACTATTACACTAAAAAAATACATTTTAATTATTGATCTACTTTTTAGACCAACATAAGACTCCATAAAAATACTTAAAACAAATTTTGACACTTTTGAGTTTTTGACAAGACTAATAAAAATAGATTTATAACTTGCAACTTAAGAACCTAAAAGACAGAACTTTATAATAAATTATCTCCCAACAAAACTCAAACTTGAAAAAACCTGACTTACACATGTACCTAGCTAATACATGGATCATTGCCTATATGCTAAGTCGACTTCAAATTTTCTGAAAATTTTGTGCTCCGTGTACAATGCTGTAGATTTGTATGCTATCAGGGCATGCGTGATGGCGAGTTGACAATAGGTGTCAATTAAGACAGTTATGTACATTGAATAGAATCAACACGCGAGTGTACGATCACATACAGAGTACCATAGTAGGCAAGCCAAGGGACGTAGCAAAGTCAATTGATGCCATCCAGCTTGGTAGAAGTGCAGTGTTTCACGCCAAGATGACTTCGAGTTTCAACGCAACGTGTTGAACTAAAAATACCATGTGCAGTTTGCACGATGAGATCACAAGGATCAGCGTTTGAGTGGGAGTGTCGATATAGATGTTAGTTTGCAATGCCAATAATCAGATCTATATTTTGCGCCTTAATACTTGGGATTAATTTCTCATCTGCTACATGCTTCACGCTACATGAAGTTGGAGACTGGTTCAAACCCAATCCATGAGGAAGATGGGCGTTGACTACACAAGGCCATATGAGTGAAGCACCACTCAATGAATCATCTGCTACACAAATTTTGCACTCACAGATCTAGGTCGATGCAAAGCTTTGAGATCAATGCCGAGACCGATTAAAATTTTCGAATGGCTTCTATTGCCAAGAGAAGCTTACGATGAATTTTCAAAATGGCATCTGATGTATGTACACATTGAAGGCTGAATGCATAGTGGTCTGAAAATCTAGATAACAAAAATTCAAAAGAACCTATCTTCAATTTATTCAGAAAACATCAGAGGGGTAATGACAAATACTGTGGCAGCCCCTACAAACAAGTCATTAATCCATCCAAGAAACTTCCCGCTCTGATACCACAATTATGAATTCAAAGCGCTGATATAAAAAATTAAATCATGAGAAGTCAAATACACAGAGAGAATTTTAATTACAAAAATAATAATATTATGCTCTGTTAAATTCATTCGAACATAATACAAATATATAGAATAATATTTCCTATAAAAAAGGATTCTAGATCCCTACAAAATCCCTACTAAAAAGCCTTCAAATCTCCTATAATAGCACGTAGATATTATATTGTTGTTATCAACAATATATACAACAAACCAATTATCGTAATATTGTTTATGACAATATTCCGATGACTAACTATTACCAAATACTAGCCAACCAGTTACTATTTACCTTTTGATAAATACCCACAATGTAGAAGCTAATTCCTAACACCTTATTCTCTGCATTATGCTTCAACCATTGCTACCGAGAAGCAAAAAGACTGGCGAATCTTCTGGCAAGCATTGGTACATCCCAGTCTCCTCTCACGGTGATTACATGCCTCAGATCTGAAGAGTGGGATGGGCTCCAAGCAGTAATGCTAAGAGACCTATTGGCACAAAGTGCCACTTAGGATGCACAAATCATTTCATTCTTGGGCATTTGAGGCATTTGGAGAAATATAGATAGCTATATGATCTAGCAATCATTAAAATTACAATTCAATACTCACGGAAAGGGTGCTGTTGACTAATAGCCCATGGTACTTTGTCCCTTAATGCAAAATGCTTTGAAAAAAATCTCGTCATAATTCCTTTAGCAAATCCCCATAAGGGTGATGATAGGAAACTTGAGTATTTACAAAATAAAAGATCATCATCAGTACGGCAGGCAGTCATGTCAGAGCTCATTCAGTCTGGCTCTTTATTTATTCTTTAGTTATATGCCTTGTCCATCATTATTCTCTCAACCGATTTCTCTAGATTTATAGTGGTTGCCAGTTAAAGCTTATTAGGAGTGTGGAGGCCGCTAGTATGGCAGCAAAAACCAACAGAAATACACCTGTGGCCAGGGCTGTTTTGAACAGAAGGCTCAAGAATGTTTTTTGGATTAATATTGACCTTAATATGCTCTCTATGATAAAGGCAGTAATTGGGACTGATGGTCTTGCCAACACAGATGAAACAAGGACTAGGGCCTCCCTGCAGCAGCAATTCCTTAAAAATTTGGCCGCCATGGTTGCAGGGAAGGGGGTTCTTTACTGGGTTGTGAACAGGGTTTAAAAGGCAGCTGATGTGCAACTATAAGAAGAAATCAGAGGCAGCGGAAGGCAGACAACGTGCAAAATTTGGAGGGGGTACTGGCTCTGGTTAGGGTAAAGAAGTGAAGTCATTGGCAGGGCATCTGAAGGATGTTAGGCAGCACCAGATGGGATTGAATAAATTTATTAGAGACCAGACAACTGTGGAGGTGGAGGGTAAGCCCAGTCTGTGGAGCCCTTACCCTCTGCCCATGCTAAGAAAGCTTCTTTTCAAACACCGAAGAGGCAGAAAGATGAATCAGAGGAGAAAAGAGAAGATTAATTGGATGATAATGAAGCCTTCACGAAAGTTTTTGCAGTGAGAACTGACCTGGATGGGGACTTGACCTCAATTTACATGGGTTCTATTATGTGGAGGCAGGAGCTAATAGTACTGTATGTTATATCCAATGCTGAGGTTCATAAAATTAATATGGTGCTCAAAATAACTTAAATAAAATAAATGAGTGTAACAAAGGCAATGAAGTAATACCAGGAAAGGGCAGGTGAGGCAAGTGTGGGAGCTACCGGAGTTGTGGGAGCTCGTCCGACCACAGCCACTGCTGCATCTTCCTATCAAGAGAGCTCCTGCAATCAACTAATGTCAATGACTGCTGATGTTTTTGTGTGCTTTACTATGATTTCTCTTCAGGGGAGCTCCTAGATTGAACTAAGACCGATGACTGCTGATATTGTTCCAAGCTTTGCTATGTTTTCTTTGTTGTTTTATTTTTTGTGGTGTTGTATGAAGGCTTTAAAGCCCATATACATAGTGTATGGTACTATTCTGCCTGGTGGTCAGCTGATTCGGTTAGTAGTGAGGGGATAGAATGGTCTGTCTTGTTAGTGATCGAGACTGTGTAGATTTTTGGTTTCTCTTGACAAGGAAAGTATAAAATACAAACTAGGAAGATCCATGAAATCTGGGTACAAGGTGCAATTTTGAGATGTGCTTTGCACTCTGATTTGATTAGGATGTTTTTGCTTTTAGGGAGGAAGATCCCATTACAACCCCCAATTCACTGATCAAAAAAAATTATATCTAAAATCTAATATTAGGATAACTTGACATTAGATATTAGACACTATTCAATATTTATCATTACTTTTTTAACCGTTATGAAAAATATTAAGTTTAACGTAATATCTAACATTATTTGTTGTTGAATATCTAACATTAACCCTAATCTAATATTAATTTATATCTAACATTACTTATTTGTTGTGGATTCTCGATGACATGTGGTGGGAACGTGTGGAGTATTTGCTCAGTTTTACCAAGCCCATCATCTACATGTTGAGATCTATGGATATGGATCATCCATGTTTGAGTAAGCTTTATGATAGAATCGACTCAATGATAAAGACCATTAGATCCATCATAAATGCCAAAAAGCAAGATCCTACGGAGAGGTTCTTCAAGGAAATGCAATCGCATCTCATTGAAAAGTGGAACAAAATGACCACTCCATTACATCTTATTGCTTTTGCCTTGATGCCCAAATACTACAATGCAAAGATACTTTATTTGCCTAGGAGGGTCACACCATATAGAGATGTTGAGGTTGCCAAGAGATATAAGGCAGCATTCTCTAGACTATTTCCCGATTCAGAAGTAAAAGACCAAGTTAGGGAAGAATTTGTACATTACATATCCTCCATGGGTCACTCCCTTGGCGCTATTTGTGTCAAGTACAAGATGGACGCTCACTTTTGGTGGTACCTCCATGGGCAAGCATCCACCCACCTCCAACCACTTGCAATAAAAATTATATCACAAGTAAAATTTTAATTTTTTTAACTCTCTACCCTTCTTTTGAACTTTTTGATGTTTTGTTTTAATTTTTAATTTTTATAAATTCTAAATGACTTTGCGGCTTCAATAAGTTGCAATTCCTCCTCAACTAAGCAAAATTGGATACCTACAGCTTTATCCACTCAGTTAAACGCAACAAGTTGGCAGTAAAAAAGGTTGAGGATTTGGTCTATGTGCATTCCAACTTGCATCTTCTCTCACACAAACAACCTCATTACAAGGAAGGGGCAACAAAGTGTTGGAATGTGAACCCAGAGACTGCTGACTCAGATGCCTCCGTTGCCTACCTTTCATTGCTTGACACGAAGCTAGACGGTGCTTCACACGACCTACATACTAGAGCTAGTGGGAGAGGCACTGCTGTTGCTTGTGAGCAGCAAAAAACACGGCTAACAGAGAGCAGCAAAAGACACGGCTATGGAGACAACTGATGGAAAGGAAAGGATTTTTTTAAGTTTTTTGTAGTTTCTTTTTTAACCAAATTAAATTTATAAGTTACAACAAGATACGGCTATGGACAGCCTGGGTACCATATCCATCCATATCTGATACAGTCATTGCACAGGCTTGTATTTGGATACAGGCGGGTATGGTATCCAGTACATATCTGATATGGGGTTACCGGAGGATACACATGCCTGGGTGGGGGTTGTTGTATCCTGCAACTCTGCTATAGATGCATTACCCATCTTTTGCAAAGGGGCAGGGCACAACATTTGGTATCAAACACAGGGTTTGAACCCCTAAGGCTTTGGGGTAAATGTAATAGTTGAGAGTTTGAAACCCTTCAGAAACTTATATTCTGTAGAATATGTGAGCTAAAGATTATTTAATTTAATGTTAAATAAAAACACTAGAAGACCTTAGATGCTTCATGGTTTGTTGAGCCTGCATAAAATGAGATATTTATTTGGAACTTGGAATGGATGATTAAGGATTTCCAGAACAAATTTGCACTCAAATTCAAGAGTGGCAACCTCTCCCTCTTCACTAATCAATGTCAAACAATTCATATCTCTCCTTGCACACTAGTTCTCTTTCATTTTCTTTTTTTTTTTTTTTCTGTTTTTTCTGGTGTTTCATTGAATCAGTATTATTCTGCCTCAATGAACTATTTTATAGCTAATTATGATTAAAGTTTAAAATAAAATTGAAAGCAGATAAAAAGACATTGTTTCAAACTCAATACAGCAGGTTATTCTGATGGGTGGTTCATATATAGTAAAAGGGAGAAGTTTAATTGACAGTTTCAAAACATTCAACCAAAGGCCTATAATATAATCTAATAAGTTCTACAGAACCATTCGGGAGGTCGCCCTGATGTACAAGTAAATAAATGCATCTAGAGAAACCTCTGATCTTACTGAATTGTAGTTCAGGATTTTAGTTTTTTGAACCCACCCTTATTCTACCTGTTTAAGCACGCCATTAATTTAAGGTCTTAAACTGAACAACTTTCAACCCTCATGTAAAAGCATACAACTGGGCTTTCTGTCTATAATACTCTCAATTTGGTTGCTTTCTGCTGAGATATTCCTCCTGATAACTGGGAAAGAGTTTCCATTACATACTTGAGCTGGCATAGCTTCATCCATGTTCTTTGAATCTGAAACAAATTTCACTGCAAGACTGTTTTAGTAGGAAGGAAATATTCATTCTAATAATCACATTGGACCACTGGCAACAACTTTTAGAGTTTCAATTGCCCAAATCTATTATACCGTCTTCTTCTATATGTCATGTGACTTTGAAAAAGTAATTTACTTTGTGAAATTTACTTTTCCATAATTTGTGAATCCGTATAAAATCTGTGGGGAGCTGCCCTTGAGCCATTTCAATCAATGAAGTTTACATTGCCATTACAAGTTGTGAGAACTATCAATCCAGGCATTTTAGCACGACAGATAATAATGATGCATTCATGTACCATCAAATCTAAAATGAGTTGTGTTTTGCCATTTTGAAAAATGTTCAAGACCTCCTTAGAGTAATAAGTGAACATTACTATGCGAATCTCAATCTAAATATAAGGATATCTTCTTTCAACAAGAGAATCACATTCTCTTATGATGCAGGGACTATTTTTTAATGAGTTGAAATCATACATAATAAATGCTCAATTCTGGAATCCATATCAACAATCTCTAGACCCTCTGTTATTTTGTTGTACAATAAAAGTGAGCATATTACCTGACATTTAATTGAAATAAGAACTTTTATGCTTGACTCTTCAAAAATTGTTAAAATTCGGTACACCATGCTCAGTAGTGAAGAGACTAGATCAATCCAGGCAAAAGATTAATTGCCCAATTTCTTATGGTAAGCCCAACAACCAAGTGGTTATCCAATTGGGCAGAACGAAAATCCATAGTCTCTAATCAGGCCATAAGAGGTTGTACCAACACCAAATATACTTAAAATAGAATAGAAGAATATGGTTTAAAACATTCAATGATGAGGAACTCCTATAAATGCATATTCAAAGTTGAAAGAACCTTAGTGATAGTGCCACAAATGAATCGTCCACACTCTATCAATGATATAAATTTCAGCCAATTTTGCCTTCGGCCTCCTGGAGTCATGACTTCTAAAAGCAGACCAATCTAAGTTTTCCAGGTCAGAACAAGTAGAGATTGACTGTATACACTCAATCAGCAATGAATGTTCAAAACAGGCAGGACTTCAACTCCAAGTGTCAAATACAAATCCTGAGTTATAAGATCCAAAATATTACTCCCCTCATTACTTAGAGACTCGTGACTTCACCTCACAAAACTGGTAGCTAATTTATATATGATTATTTTTTCTTTTTCCCAATAATACTTTAAAAAACTCGGATGCCACCCAATCTTTTAATGTTCTTACATGTCCCCGCCTCAGACAATTAATCCCTAGCATTGTGAAAGGTATCACACCAAAATTCATTTCCTTTCAAACTCCGTCCTTTCAAACTCGGCTAACATTAGTATTGTATTTACAATAGACATAGCCCATAACATTTATTTGGAAGCTCCTAAAATATTTATTTAGTTTTAGTCACTCTTATTTTCAATCCTTGCTAGTTTGTAAAATATTTATTTAGTTTTAGTCACTCCTATTTTCAATCCTTGCTAGTTTGATATTTAATGGGGATCCAGTCAGGTAAAAATATATTGCCCTTACTTTCTAGATGTGCAGGATTCTGACATGATTTATTTATTTGAATGCCGTTTTTCTTCTGCATTTCTAATTGTGTAACAGAATTCTCATGGTCCTTCAATTATTATTTTTTTTTAAATTCCAAGTTGCCAATTTTCTTTTACCTTTATAATAAGGTAACATTATTTCTCACATTTTTATAAATTTTCCAAGTTGCATCCTAACCTCGATTTTCCACTCCTAATCAAGAATTTAATGTTGTGCTCTCTCACAGAAAAAAATGGTATGTGGGTGTGGGGTCTAAGGGTGCAGAGCCCTAGTAGAACAGAACTCAAACTAGAAATAGATCTATCATTTCAACTGTTTTATCAAGCAAAAAACCAATTGTCTATTCTAATCAAGATTGCAGCGTCATACTCTCTCACATCCAGACAGGTTTCTGAGAGTAGGGAAGGAGTGTTTAGAGCCCTGATTGGAAAGATTGAACCTTAATAAATAATCCATAATTTGAACTGGGCTCTCAAATAATATCCCACGGTATTTACAAAAATAGCTATTGAGTGCAAGGGCTTACTCTTAGCCTGTCGGATAAAATGGATGGAGTAATGAGTTTATATTTGGGTACTTCAGAAAGAAGCTTGTCATAGCTGCCCTGATCAAATAGCACCATGTTGTTCACCTTCTCCTTCTGCTTTCCTTTGCTCCATTTCTGTACCCAAAAATTAAAAAAACGGGCAATTTAAAGAACGACTCATAAAACATACCGGTTAACATTTAAACTTAAAATAAATATATAAGAAGTGATGATTTATCACACCTTCTTCTTCTGCTTGCCACCACCACCAGATTTGGCAGGCTTGGAGGAGGGGGGAGGGGCCTTATCCTTCTTGGGTGCCTGTTAAACCCCACATAAACACCGTTAATCATTTCTTAAACGAATGTTGAGCTTCTCAGAATTACAGAAGGATGTTAGATATGAGAGATGTATACCATTTTTCGCTGCCTGCATGAAGTTCGGGGAGGAGATAGAAGCAGCAAAGCTAGAACACACAATTTCCCAAAACCCTGATTCCACTAACACACGAGCAATGATATAGCAGCTAGCGCTCCTAAAAAAACCCTAATATCACTCTCTCTCTCGGATGTATTCTTTCGTTGTCTTCCAAATAAATTAGCTATCAAGTAAGGGTCGCGTAATGACTAGGAATGGTTAGTGTTCATTTTTGTATTGTATTGTAAATTGTTTAAAGTTAAATTTATTTGTAAATTTGTAATGTTAATTTAATATAATATTAAATAATACATTTAAAAAAATTAAAAATAATAAATAAATAAAATTATTAATAGTAGGATATAGGGATATAATGTTTCTATAATTTATATTATAGAAGAAATGGTTAATATATAAAATATAAAAATATGAAAATGTTAATAAGTGATATAAGAGATTTAAAATATGACGTATTTTGATCATTTGATATGTTTTAAAATATTTGATTAGAGAGATTCATTTGCATATTATGGTAAGATTATTTAGATGGTGTTGAAAAGGGATTGGATGTGCCATGTGCTACGTGGCATCTACTCTATGCCAAAAAATATTCTTATTATTATGTATGATAAAAATGTTCATTATTTTGGACCTCTTCTAAATTTCAATGTAAGCTACTTTTATTAGAACTACATGATAAACAATCTAGCTTGACTTGTTTGTATGAGAATCTAGATATGAATGGAGCTTTGACTTGCTCATATCATTTCTCAAGTGTAAGCTATATGTATTGCCTTACTCTTCGTGAACATGTTTTGCATTTAAGAGAATGTGTTATAAGTAGTAGTTAATAAAATATTATTTGAAGGATAAAAGAGATTATGCATGCAACCCCAAGCTCAAGTAGCCTATTCTTTTTAGTTCATGGACAAGTTGCAAAATGTGTTGTTATCTAACAGATCCCATAAGTTTTGACATAATGGTGATAGGGATGGGGATGGACATACGGAGTATGGGTTAAAGTCAACAATTGGACACCACTTATGTCAATTTGGAGGGTGAAGTAACGCGTCTACCAGTGCTGCTACCAAACACAATATTATCTCTTTGTTTAGACTTGTAAGGTTGATATATATGTGATATATATTAACTTTAAGTATATTATCTTGGCAGGAACTAATAGTCTCTTGACCTTGCATAACAAAATAGAATATATACCTATTATTTTGATATATAGATACACACACACACACATCTATATACATATATATACATATAATAATAACATTTTAATATATAACATGTCGCATGCATTAATACACTAAAAATGTCACACACTTCTCAATCCCCACAATGTGTTTGATATGCCCATTAAAACGCTAAAAATGTCACTGCTTCAACTTTTAGTTTGTAAGTGAGATATCCTAACATGCATGTGTATGAAGGCCACCAACAGATGCCTAGCAATAGAAATTGTTCTACACACAAATAAATGTTTCCTTATAACATTGCATGTTTCCTATTGTATAGAAATTTATTATAAATTTTGATGAGGGTTCACAATTAAATGAATTGTGATAGATGGGACATGTGTAAGAAGGGGAAGGCAATTAGGACATATTTGAGTGGGAGTCACATGTGGAATCATGCCTGATTAACAAGAGATTTGGGCTGCAAGCCCCACAACAAATACAACTCTATAGATATCAATCTTGAAAAAGTTTAAATATAGTTATAAAAGTGTGTGTCAACTCTATAGATATTTTAAATATATTTATTTGAAAAAAGTTTAGAGATATCATTTTTTTTTTACATTTATCTTATATTTGTTATATATCTCATATTGATTAACTATTGTGTTACCTTTTCCATAAATTTTTCATTTTCTTATGATAAATGGCATCGATCTAGTTATTAATATATAATAAAGTTTGGTATTAGGCAGTTAACAATATCAATCTTGACATATCCTTATCGTACATGACTTATGCATACATATATGGCTCTTGCACGAGTTTCTATTATATCTAAATGTTTTATATGAGTCTAACCTTCCTAATTTGTTATCAATCACCTGCAAGTATTCTCTAGTATGTGCCTAATATGTTCATTATCACACTCAAACTATCTTGAAATCATTGGATTACAATTTTTGTCTTCCAGATAAATTCGTCAAACTCAAATGCTTGTAGAATTCTAGGGGTGTATAACCCTAATGAACTTATCCTTATGCTAATCAATGGTCATTTTTCAAATTTAAATCCTATGTATGGGTTGACCATATACTTCACATGTTAGTGTCATGAGAAAGTAACCAAAGAGTCCTATATAAATATACAATAGGTCTAAGCCTATTTCATAGTCTAGCATCGTCTAGTATTGTCAAGCAAGCACTAGGCAAACATATTATTTCACTAGCACATTCAAGAGGGACTGCCCTGAACTTTACAATTTAAATATCAGTCATAAGGAGCAAGCCTTTTCTAGGTCTAAAGCACCTAATCCAAGCCACGTTTTCCATTATCAAGTGTTAAAAGCTATATTACATGTTGCATTCAAAAAAGGATCACCATTGCATATATACACATAACAGAGAGGACTATGTGTGGTTTGACTTCCCTTGTCATAGTATTATATGTGTAAGAAACAGTCAGCCTTTCATTAGGGAGTGGTTGAGGTCAGGTTAACCCACCTGTTTTCTCTCTCACAAACAAAAACCAAGGCCATATAAGGTGAATCACTCAAACATGTGCTTCAAGTAAAAGGGAAGTGGGAACTTCCTCAATAGTCTTTCCTTGTTTGTTGTCTTCCCCCTTGTGTGCTTCAGCCTCACCTTATCGAACATGATCTGGGGCCCCTCTTATTGGTGGTATATCAAACATCCTTAGTCTTGAAGCCTACATAGGTCGTTTAACCACTAGGCTAAGTGGTTGGTAAGCGATTATATGATTTCTTTCTTCTTCCCATTTTAAAAAGTATCCTATGCTTGAGATATTGTTAGCTTCTAGGTCAATTTATTCTATGTGAGGTCAAAGCACATGAGCATGTGCTTCAAGTAGAAAGGAAGTGGGCACTTCCTCGGTTGTCCCTCCTTGTTTATCATCTACCCCCTTAGGCACTTCAGCCTCTCCTTCTAAAGCATGCTCTGGCCCACTAGTGTGTACTTATTCATCAACAGAGCACATACCTTTACACAAGAGCTTCCCTCATTCCATTATCCTTCCATGTGAGTCCTTATGGCATTTCCTAAGTCAAGTTCTCCCCTCTACCTAGGGTCTTATTCGATCATCACTTTCTGCTAATTTTTTGATATATTTGTGCCTTCTAAGTTCACATGCATTTAGCATATCCATGATAAAGACTTCTTTACTCACTACCATACATAAACCATGTTGTTACACCCTTAACCATTGGTGTGTCTAGGGATATGTGTGGTCGACTTGTGGCTTACATACCTCTTTTATTTACTTATTACATTTCTCTATATTCTTAATTAGGTTAGCGTATGGAATAACCTTGGCTAAGTAGACTATATATAGGAGGTAGTGGTTAGTCTTTATACATTATGTTAAGTATTCTGCTATTAGTGCATTATTGTGGAGGTTGCCCCCTTGAAATTGCTTGCTATATTATCCAGTATTATGTTTTGTTGTCAATTATTATTGTGTGATCTCTCATATTTGCTTATATTACACAATATAAAATCATTCTGTGTGAATATCCAAGTAATTTCATTACAATTGGTATTAGAGCTTTGATTTGGGCAAGTTTTCTACAGTGTTTTTTGTCAGATCTAGCGAGGCGTGGCTTTTGAGAGTGGTGAGAGTGAAAAAGCATAACTTGTAATCTAGGAAGATTTTTTTTTGTCAACGCAATATTGCTCGAAATACTTTTTTGAAAAAAATAATTAAAAAAAAAGGAATATGGGAAAAAAATCCTCTTACACAATTATCATCATTGGATTCATCTCAACGAGATGATCGCAATGGTATATTCTATTGGTATACTTTTTTAGTACCAAAATTTTTACCCTAGTGCGCAAAGGAAATCATTGGATTCATCTTGATAAGGTGATCGCAATGGTACCACTTCCTGGTACACTTTTTTGGGGGTTAAAACCCTCCTAGGGTTGGTATATGGCAGGTTTGGGTATTCAAGGAAGAAAAGGGGGGAAAGAAACTCCTAAGACTCCTTCTGCTGATGACATGGATTTTAGACTTTAGATCCAACGATTTCTCAACTTCAAGCAGACATAAAGAACTTAGTGAGGCATAATGACTTTGTTGCAGTCCAAACTGATGTTTTAGGGATGCAAAGAGAGATTAATGGGGTTCACAATGAATTGTAGCATATCACTATGCAATTGGTTGCCCTTACATCTTAGTTTTAGCCCAACAACCCTCCACTTCAGCATTTAAATCCTCCTCTCAATAACTCCCATACTGGTATGAAACTGATGTTATCAAAAATGGACATGTGTAAGTTCGATGGTAAGGATCTTCTCACTTGGATTACCTAAATTGAAAATTTATTTGAGCTACATCAAACCCCTAGTTCTCAGAGGGTGATAGTGGTGTCCCTATATCTGGAACCTAAGCAATTCATTTGGTATCACTGGCTATGTGCTCCAAAAAAAAATGGTGCTCATTGTTTCTCTAAATTTTCACTAATTGCATTCAAAAAGAGAAAGAAACTAAGGTTAAGAGTTATGGGTTTGATGTTACCCAAATTTTGTGCGCACTGTATCCAAGCTTTGTGGGAGCTCCTCTTTGGCTGTGGAGGAAACACCTACAGTAAGAATAAAACTCAAACAAATAAAATGTTAGAAGAGGATATGGTGGACTGCCAAGCTACGCGCTCGGTCCTGGAAGCATGAAGCTCCATAAGGGATGACAGTCCACTATTTAAAGATAAAAGTGTTGTATAAAAAGAAATGATAAAAGACTAAAGAAAATAGAAAAGTAGAATGTTGTATACCTGTTCCCTGTAGTCTGTGTGTCTCAAAAGGCTGCAGCAAGTTGGCCGAAGGTTTTGTCTGGTCTATGGGCTGTTTGGATAAGTTTTCTGGTTTGCTGGTCAAGAACATAGTCGTTGACATCGGTTGGTCTGCCGAGGTCGGTCTGGTAAATGGTGTTGATGTCGATTGGGTTACCGATGTCGGTAGGGGTTGTTGGCCTTGGACAGCTTTTAGAATGTTTTTGGGATAGACAGAGGAGTTTCCAAAAGTTTAGAGGCTAGTGCAGGGTTGTGGGAAGGTGAATGAGGTCTGAAGAAGGGTAAAGGTAGAAGGTTGGTGTGTAAAGGGGGTGAGAATAAGGGGAAGGCCTTTCAACCCCTCCACAAAAGAAGTCGAGCCTCTTGACAGTGTTTAGATATATCAAATAGAAACTAATTAACAATGTATTCTAAAACACTGAAATGAGAACCATAATACTTAGCTCTATTAGGTGAAGAACCAGAGGTATCAGAATACTTATTCCCATTGTGGTTGATGTTGAGGTCCTCGTATAATGCTTCAATGCAGAGCTTCGGTAGCCAAGGGAACGATAGTTGAATTCTAGTGCTTGAGGTCTCAGAGTGTGCGCATCAATGTGCAAAAAGGTGGGCCCCAGCTCAATGTTAGAGCTTGGCTTATGTAAACGACGTCAGTCGACGGTTGACCGATGCCGGCAGAGAGAGAATAGGTAAAAGGGGCTATTTTTAGCTCTTTGCCCATTTCTCCACCCGCCAAGTGCCTTTGCCATTGGAGAATGGTCAAAACAAAGGCTTATGAGGCACGAGAGTTGGTTAGGGAGTTAAGATGGAGTGAGAATAAGTCATGGGTAGTTAGGATTTTGAGGACTTAGTCTTAGGCTGACTCATAGGCTAAGAAACGGTCTTAGGGTGAGGTGTCTAGGTGAGGTATCGTGGTGAGGTAATTGATTTAAAATAAGTAGTTTTTAAATTAATAAGGTATGGGTTAGGAGTGTTAATGTTTAGAAGGGGACCAAGGGGGGGTTGACACGATATTGGTGTCTACATTTGCCCCTTTTTGTCTTGTGATTTGTCCTGATGAATTGCAAGACAAAAATAGATGTAGGTTGCCCCAGGTATGGGATGAGGTATTCCCCCTCAAAGTGGGAATCGAGAGAAGGAAATCCAAAATCGGGTGCCGATTTGATAGGCAGTGGAGGGTAGGGTGAGGTTGGAGTGTGAATGATGCAATATTGAGATTGTGCGTATACCACTTCACTTGATAGGCAGGTCAAATTATCGTAGGCAAGGTCGAGGAGGACTAAAATCAAAGTAACCGGTCTCTAGCTTATTAGTGGTAGTTGATTGGGTTAAACGATCAAAGCTATAGCTCCAATGGTCAAGGAGGACTAAAATCGAAGTAACCAGTCCCCAGCTTATTAGTGGTAGCTGATTGGGTTAAATGATCAAAGCTATAACTCCAATGGGCGTCGTGTTCCAAGTATCAGGGCTAGGAAGTGCTCTTGGAAAACACAAAAATGTCACAGATATTAGGGATTAACTTGGTCCCGATCTGTTAATAGGTGTGAGGGGCGCGTACAATTTGCTAACTATTCATGAGGTAGCATATGCAATCAAAACAACCAAGGCAAAGTTGTTTCGAAAGTGGTCGTGGTCTAAGGAGATAGTCGCGATCTTCGAGGTCATTTGTCGAGTCAGGCTGAGATATAAGTGATCTCGAGTGTTGTTTGTTGTGGTTAGGGAGATGTATGTGATCTCCAATGTGCCCCATGAGAAGTTTAAGGTGACTTCTACAGTATCAGGGCTAGTTGTTTGGTAGTTTTAAAGAAGACCTATGTTTTTAGGTTGGATAGTTGGTCCATTTGGTAGACGAACGAATGAATGGCCGAGCTAACCTTAGAAGACCCCATGTCAACTGAGTGTTGCCTACATAGCCCCTATTTTAAGGGCCTCAGGCCAATGTAGTTCTCCCAAAAGGGAAGAAGAGTCAAAGAGGTTGTTTAGTTGGTTTGGTTATGTTAGTGTTTTTAGCATTTTCCATATGTTTAATGGTACATGCTTGAAATGATGAGTGTATGATGATGTTATAGCCTTTTCCATATTGTGTGATGGTGTATGTTGTAACATAGGTCATGTGGTTTTTCATCCTTAGCAATTTTCCATATTGGTGATGGTTTATGCTAAAAATGAAATGAGTTTATTTATGCTCAGCAGGTTTCCATATTGGTGATGGTATATGCTTGACATAAATTGTGGTTGGTTGATAGTTTCCATGTGTATTGTTTTCCATAGAAACATGTGATGTTATTTATGATAAAATTGAGTTGAATGTTAGGTTCATAACTTTATAGTAAAAATTAAGAGATGACAATATGCGAGCATATAATGTTAAGACATTGCGTCCTAAAAGATAAACTAGCATGTGACGAAGGTGTGTAAGAAGTGAAAAGCACGTTGCTCTTTCATTGACAAGGACCATAATGATAGCATAGATAGGGTTTTTGCAAATAAAAGCCCCGTTCATGCATTACGTCGTTGACCATTGGTTTTTGTTAGAGAAGTACCCTAATCACTTGACGTTAAGTGAGCTCAAAATCCCTTGGGTATTTTGGGGTAATAGGTGTGATTATGTGATATGTGAGGATAGAGTAACCCTTTTTTTTTTTTGTAGACTGATCAATGCAGGAAGTCTACTTGGGGATGTTGTTTTGTTTCGTGGTCATGTGAAGCTGATCGATGCGGGAAGCTTCTGAGAGGGTGATATTTTTGTAGCAAAATTTGGGCATAGCCATCCTTTGAGGGAGTGGTCTATATTTTGCTTTGTATGTTTTGATTTCTTTAAATAGCTGTCCTTCAAGGGAGCAGTCTAATAATTACAGCAATAATGCAACTGTCCTTCGAGGGAGCAGTCTACATTTATAGTTTATGACCTTTTAATATTTTGTTAAGCATCCCAATTTTTATGTTTTTTTTGTTAACTAAACTTTTAGTCATGGACTAGACTATAGATGTTTAGGGTTTCCCTTTTATTAGGACAAAGAATTAATGCTTAAAAAGGGGTTAACTAATGTTTGTAGGGAAAAAGGGTTGAAAGGAATAGGAATGAGGATGAAGGGGGTTGCTCAAGGGACGAGCTCAAGTTAAACATCAAGTGAATGATTACTTGGTTAACAGTAAAATGGTCGCAGATGTAAGGCATTAAGGGGCTCAGGTTCTGGCTGGCCTTTGAGGGAAGACAGACGATAAGTCCTTGATCCATACTTGTGTGTTATTATATAAGGTCTGAGCCAATTAGGAGCAAACTTGCCTCATTTACTTCTTTCCATATTGGTCACGTGTTGGTTTTTTTTAAGGACGAGATCTCTGATTTTGAAATCTCGCTCTTTCAAATTTTTGTTGTAGGCACGCTTGATGCGATCTTGGTAGATATGAAGATGATTAAGAGCAGCAAGATGACGTTCATCGAGTAACTCGAGTTGTGTTAATCGATCTTGATGAAAGTCATCATTAGAGAGGATGTCGTGCAAAGAGATGCAAAGAGAAGGTATTTGTACTTCAAGAGGCAAGACGGCCTCAGTTCCATACACTAAAGAGAAAGGTGTAGCACCTGTAGGGGTTCGGATGCTAGTGTGGTAGGCCCACAAAGCGAAGGGAATGTGAGTGTGTTAGTTCTTTCCAGTGTCGTTGACCACCTTCATCAGGATTTTAGTCAAGATTTTGTTAGAAGCCTCTACCTGTCCATTTGCTTGTGGATAGTAAGGCGAGGAGAAGCTTAGTTTGATGCCAAAGGAGTCACAAAGCTTTTGGATGGTTTTATTTTTAAAAGATTTGCCATTATCAGTGATTATCTTGTGAGGTACACCGAAACGATAGATGATGTGGTGGTTAATGAAGTCGACGATTTTGTCAGCTTTAGTGGAGATGAGGGGAACAGCTTCCACCCATTTAGTGAAATATTTAGTTGATGTGATAATAAACTGATGTGAAGAGATGAATGAGGGTTAATCTCACCAATTAGATCTAAGCCCCATTGTGAAAAGGGCCAAAAATCCTTATCAACTTGTAAAACATGGCTAGGGACGTGAAGTAGGTTAGCATGTTGCTTTGCAACCACGTTACCACTGAAATGTCCTCCACAAATCCCATCATAGACTTGTTTGATGGCATGAGATGTCTCAGTGGTGGTTAGGCATTGGAGAAGGAGGCCGTCGAAACCTCATTTATAGAGAAGACCCCTTAGCATGGTGTAGCGAGCAGTACTCTTGATAAAAGCCTGTCGTCCATTGCTAGAGAGGTTAGGAGGAATGATAGAATAAGTCAAGTAGTCAACAAGTTGTTTATACCAAACATCATGTGGACTAGAGTCGATATTGCCAACAAAGTTGATGTCAGTTGAGATATATGAGGGAAACGCTAAACGGTGTACCATGACATAGATTCTTGAGGAAGTAGATGAAGATGGGATGTGTGAGGCAAGAGAGGCCATTGTGTCAGCAAACTTATTCATAGAGCGAGGAACAATTTGCAAGAGATAACGGTTGAAAGACCCTAACAATGTGTCAACACGGTGTTTATATCATTGCAAAATTTTGTTCTTACAAAGATATGAACCGTTAATCTGATTAACAACTAGTTGCGAGTCACCAAAGATATTGATTATCTTAATGCCCAAGAAAATGGTAGTTTAAAGTCCCAAAATTAAGGCTTCATACTTAGCCATGTTATTGGTGCATTCAAAATTGAGTTTGAAGGATAGAGGCATGGGCTCGCCTTCGTGAGGGATGAGAATGACCCCCGCACCCCCACTGAGTTGACATTTAGATCCATCAAAGAACATTATCATTTGATAGGGGATGTCATCGGTGGATAGCATGGCGATAGACTCATTAGGAAATTTGCAGTTAGAGGGTTGGTTGTCAGGTAAAGGGGCATCTGCTAGTTGGTCAACGATCATTTGCCCTTTTATAGACTTTTGTTGAATGAATTCCAAATCAAACTCAGCGAGAAGCATGAGCCAATGAGCCATACGTTGGTTTTGGTATGGCTTGGAATGCATGTATTTGAGAGGGTTGGTGTGGGTGATGATGTAAGTTTTGTGATTAAGGAGATAATGGCAGAGTTTAGAGGCGGCAAAGACTAATGCCAAGCAAAGTTTTTCGGTATGAGTATACCGAGTTTCATAGTCTATGAGCGTTTGGATTATATAATAAACCACCTGCTCACGATGCTGTTCATCTCGATGCACGATCATGGCACCTAAGGAATGATTTATTATCAAAATGTAAAGATAGAAGGGTTGGTTGTCTTTAGGTGGAATAAGGACTGGTGGAGAGACAAGATAACATTTGAGAGCTTTAAAAGCCTCTTGGCAGTCCTTAGTCCAATTAAAGGAGATGTCCTTCTTGAGGAGGTGATGGAAGGGTTGGCATCGGTTAGATAGCTGCGAGATGAAGCGACAAATAGATTGAAGCTTACCTTGTAGGCTGCGAAGTTATTTTAGGTTAGTTGGTGGGGGCATCTCGAGTATGGCTCGAATCTTAGCTGGATCTACCTCAATGCCATGGAGAGAAATGATGAAACCTAAAAGCTTCCCTGAGAGAACCCCAAAGACACATTTTTTGGGGTTGAGTCGAACGTTATATTGTAGTAAGCGAGTGAATATTGTTTTAAGAATGGTTAGGTGGTCACGGTAAAGTTTGGATTTCCCCAGCAGGTCATCCACATAGTCTTCCATGATTTTGTGGAGGAGATCATGAAAGATATAAGTCATGACGCATTGGTATGTAGCGCCTGCATTTTTGAAGCCAAAAGGCATGACCCTATAGCAGAATGTCTCCCATGGGGTGATGAAGGTGGTTTTATGTTGATCTTCTAGGGCAATCAAGATTTGGTTATATCCTAAAAACTCATCCATGAGGGATAACATCTCATGACCAGCTGTAAGATCAACAAGTTGGTCGATATTTGGCAAAGGAAAATCATCCTTTGGGCAAGCTAGGTTGAGGTCGCGATAGTCAGTACAAATTCGAATTCCCCTTGTTGATTTTGTGATAGGGACAATGTTTGACACCCATTGCGAATAATCAATGAGTTGGATAAATGAGATGGAGAGAAGATGTTGAAGCTCCTCTTTGACAAGGAGTGCGACGTGAGGATGCATCTTGCGAAGCTTTTGTTTGACAGGCTTAGCTTCGCAATTCGTGACAATGTTGTGGATGACAATGTTGTGGTCAATACCGGGCATATCGCTATAGGACCAAGCAAAGGCTTTGCTATGATCTGTAAGGAATGTGGTATAGTCGATTTGTTCCTAGGCATCTAAAGATTGACCAATCTTTAAAATGTGAGGAACATCGAAAGATGGAAGATTAATGTCAACATTTGATTTGTTTAACATAACTTGTGTTTCTGAAGGAAGTGATCATTATATGAAAGAGTCGTCCGCACCCATGTAGGTGAGTATGGCATCATCGTCCAGGCATTGGATAGTGTTGATGCTAGAAGATTCATCGTCTATCATGTTTGGATAAATGAGAGGAAGAGACCTTGATGCCCCACTTAGTTGATAGGTCAGGGGTTCCAAGTTTATGGCATTCATAAAAAAAAACTAGGAGGGATGGAGACCACCGACTCTATAGGTGAGGGTGGGGATATAGGTGAGGTTGGAGGAGAATGCTCTATGACAGTTTCATGGCAAGGGATCTTAGAGGGTTTTGTACGTTCTTCGAAACCCATGCCATGTCGTTTCTTGGCATTTTTGATTGCCTCATCATTTAGAGGTTCAATGGGCTTGTGGGGACCTTGTTCACAATGCCCAAAGCCAAAACCCTTCCACTCACACCTATGAAGATAGGTGTGAGCAAAGCCAGGGTTGCCAAGGAAGGAGAAATCACAAGTGAATAGTCGGGGTGATGATAGAGGATTTCCAATAGTAGGAGCCCGATCTAGCCCTCCATAGGTGAGATTAGTTTGGAGATTGGGAGGACCATATGGGATGACCATTCTAATGCGATGATTGTAGTCAGGGTGGTGATGAAGTTTTCCATATTCTTGCAGAGTTTGGAACATGTCAAGGGTAAGCAAACGATACTCCCCAAGTGAAAGGCGCTGGAAGGTATCTTCTATAGGATCTTTCATGGTCACTTGAGGAGTAGGCGTAGGTGTGACTAGTGTCTGCGAGCTTCTCGAGGCTTTTACCAGGTGGAGGTGGTGTTTGGGTGGGTGTTTTCAAAGGGATGAGAACATCATTAGGTTGGTAGGTCATGTTTCATGTTTTAAAAGGGGAAGGGTTAGCAGGAATGACATGAACTTGCCCCTCGTGTTCAAACTTGACACAACGATGCAACATGGAAGGGACATAGGTCATGGCACGTATCCAAGGTCGTCCCAACAACATGTTATATTGGAACTCCCACTCAATGATATAGAAGAGTTTTGGAATTGTACGTGGGCCAACATGAACATGCAAGACCACAGTGCCAACAGTTGTGGCGGTGGCATCATTGAAAGAATGAAGAATTGCGTCAATTTTTGACATGTAGTTCTTCAGAAGGGCTAGTTGATCATATGCATGGGTAGAAATGATGTTGATGCTAGCACCTCCATCAATCATAACCCGCTTAACATGATTTTGATCAACGTAAGCTGTGATAAAGAGGGCGGCATCCTGATCTTCCAAGTTGGAGGCAGGAATCTCATAATCACTGAAGGTGATGGAGGCAATGGTGGGTAACAATTTGACTAAAGTAGCCAGTGGTTGGGGGTCTTCAGGTTGAACTTCCACTACCTATAAAGCTTTGATCAATGCTTGGTGATGTTGTGGAGAGCTTTGTATTAGGTCATACAAAGACATCTTCACAGGATTTTGGTGAAGTTGTTTCACCATGGAGTCGCGAATTACCTTCGAAGATGTTGGTTGAGATGTGCCCAAGATAGAAATATTGGGTTTTGGTGGTGGAGAGGGCTTGACAAATGGATATGTCCAAGGGATAGAAACCTGCTCTTTTCCTTTTTCCTTTAGGGTTTGGGACCTAGTGGCCACATTAATAGTGTTGATTTCGAATAAAGGGGGGAAGGTGATAGAGGGACCATAATCTCGCATTGGGATCCCGATTCAAGTGAGGAGGTTTGGGAGACATGGGATGGTGTCGGTAGTTTGTCAAAAGAATCCTCGATGAGAAGGGAGTCCTTTTCCAAGTATTGGCAAATGACAACCTTAAGAGCGCAACAACTCTCAGTATCATGCCCAGGTGTGTGATGATATAAGTAGATTTGAGTGTCATTGAACCAAGATGGTTTTGATCTGAGAGGTTGGTATGGCTTAATGGGCCGGAGAATGATGCTAGAAGACTGCAACAATTGGCATAATAAGGAAGCACAAGAACCCACTAATGGGTTTGCGCTCATTGTTGCAATAGGGGTTGACAACTTCTGTTTAGGAGTTGTAGGGGGAGTTTTTCATACCACCTTTTTGGTTGGTGGTGTGGCCACACGTGTAGATGGCACTTTCTTGATGAGATGTGTCACATTTTTTGGAGGAAATATGTTTTTGACGAGTAAAGGGAGTAATGGAGGTAGTTTGTTTTTATGAGGTATTGGAATAGGGAGCACTCCTGTTAAAGTGGAAGGATGTGGACCCAAGATAGAAGGCAACGGTGAAGGTGGGGGAGGAGTAGACCGACGTGGTTTAACAACCTTCTTTAGTATGGTTCAAGGACCACTACTGTGCGGGGTGAGGTTCAAATCTACCTTCACTTGTGGGTGAGTGAGGTTTGATACAGGGCGAACACTGAGAGATTTAATCTATTTTAGCATGGTGGACACCTGCAAGGGTTTAGATTTAGATGTGGAAGGTTGAGCTTATGATGATTTAGAAGTGGAAACCTGATCCTCATCAGAGGCTTTGGGGTGAATTATCGCAGAAGGGTTGGCAGTATAAGGCGAAGTGGGATGTGTAAGATAAGGAGCCTTAAGTCGCTCCCATAGCGCCTCATGTTTTAGGTTTCTAAAATGGAAAAATCCTAAGTTTTTTGCCAATAGAGAGAAGGGTTTAGATGACATCGCGTGAGGCCTTACAGTCAGTCCTTCAGAGGATTTGGGCAATTGCGAGAGCGGATATGTGTGGGATGCAGTGATCATGGGCCAAAGGTGAGAGAGAACCATCACTGGATCTTCCTCAGCTAAAGTGGGTGAGGTGGCGAGTTCCTCTCTCAGTGGAGAAGAGATTAGAGAATTTGGCTCTTCAAGTAGATAGAGCACAGGGATGATCATGCCTTCCACGTGTGGTCTAGAAGCGTGGAAAGTATGATCCTCCATTGGTGATAAGAAGGATAAGGGTGGGGAAACCGGCGTTGGTACCATCAAATCATCCTCCAATATGGGAGAGGTTAAAGTAGACTCTCCTATGTGTGAAAGAGGGGTGGATGGAGGACTATCCTCCATCGGTGGAGGAAAAATACGAGAGGAAGGCTCCTCTGAAGGGCAAAGCAGAGGGATGATGGCCCCTTCTACATGAGGGCGTGGGGTATGAATGGTAATTTCTTCCACTGGTAGAAGAAGAGGGAAGGTGGGGGCAAGAGGAATAGGTAATACAGGATCCTCAAAAGGTAGAAGAATGGGTAGAGGAGGTGTTTGATGTTGTGGGGGTGATATGGGTAAAATAGGCTCTTCTACCCGTGGTGGAGAGATGGGTTGACCAACCTCTTCAGATTGTGAGAGAGGTTGGTTAAGCATGAAAGGAAAGACCATATCGACCGTGTGTATGTTGCGTTCTTGAGGGTCATCGACCATGGTTTGAACATTGTTCTAACTTGGGGGATGGTTAGGAAATGGTTGCCTAAAGACATCCATGTTTTGGTTGGCCGGTGCATTAGGGTTATCCAAAACAAGATCCCCTTTGTCTAACATGTCTTGAACAATGTTCTTGAGGGTTTTGTAATTATCCATGTCATGACCCTTGACACGATGATAGTTACAAAAGTTGTTGTCCCTATACCATGCAGGGATGGCTCGTGAGGGGTCAAATTAGACAAGTGGTCGAATTTGAGGGAGGTTGAGGACTCCCTGCTTCACTAATTTATCCAATACAAAAGCATATGATTCTCCTATTGGAGTGTATCATCGTTTTTCATACCATTGTTGGAATTGTCTAGTGATGTGTTTGTGAAGTGGAAGGCTCATATTGGTTGGTTGTGGTAGAAGATGGTGACCTAAGGACCACAACATTTGCCAATCCCTTGGACTTGGGGTGAGAAGAAGAAGATTTGGAAGAAGGGTCATTGGCTTTTGCATTGGTATTTTTGCTACACAATTTGACCCTGTCTTCTTCGATTGCACAGAGTTCAAGCTTTCAGGCCATAGTGAAAGCTTCATCGAATGTGCAGAAAGTTTGAACCCGTAGAGTGGATGAGATGTGCTTGGCACATGCTCTTGAAAAGAGCTCGATGAGCTTAGGTTGAGGTAGTGAGAAGGAGAGTTGGTTGATCAAACCTCTCCAATGGGCGATGAAGTCTACTATTGACTGATCCTCAAATTGTCTAATGGAATAAAGGTCTATAATGGAGACCTTCTTGGTAATATTGATTGAGAAATGATCGAGGAATAGCTGAGCGAGTTGCATGAAGGTGAAGAGAGAATGACTGGTAATGGAGCTATACCAGTCAAGGGCGATGCCAAAAAGTGACATAGGGAATGTGCGAAGCAATAATGCATCATCGTGTGCTATGAGGTAGCAAGCGTGTCTAAATGCTCACAGATGTTATTGTGGGTCCTCTTTACCCTGAAAGCGAGTAAATTTTGGGAGTTCCCAATGGCTAGGGTATGGTCGAATAGGAACCGAAGGGTGGATAAGTTTGTTACAAATTTGTTCATACAAAAGAACACTCCTCGAACCTAAAACATATGTCTCCAGGTTGGACATCTTATCCATCAGCATCTTAATTAGATCAGCAAATGGATTGGCATGAGGGGCACCCCCTAAGTTATAGGGTACCTAGAAGGCATTAGAATGGGCGTATGACATACTTGGTTGCATTTGTGTAGGTGCAACATACTGATAGTCTCATAGGGGCCGATGTCGAGGCCAAGGGGACTTGTGCCACAAAGTTGGAGGGCACAACTTGACTAGATGCTGCTAAAGGTGGTTGAATGGCGGTGACACTAGTTAAAGGATAGGTAGTCAATCTCGTGTTTATAGGCACAAGAGTAGGTGGGATAGAGACAATCAAGTTTTGGAAAGGTGTGAAACTTGGTTGAATTGTTTGCAGTTGAGGGGGTACGGAAACCCCGATGGAGGTAGGGCTAGAAAAGATAGAAGGGGAGGCCAAATCTTGAACATTGGCCATGGTTGGGTTACTGGTCGAGGCAATGGCTTGAGTGACCATAGGTTGGGTAGCGGATGTTGTTGATATCATTGCCGCTTCAATCAAAGAAGTTGGCATCCCATAAATAGGGTTACTCGAAGGATCTCGCATTTGGCTTCTAACGAGATAATGTTGGAGAGCCTTGACGTTGTGGTCAAGGAATCTCTCAAAATCTTGATCCCCTTCAGGAAAAATAAGAGGTTGATCGGGGGTAGGTTGGATAGGAGTATGCTCGGTGTCTAAAGTATACTCCATTAGATGACTTAGCACAAAGGGCAAAGGTGGGAATGGTTGTTGACTTGCATGGTCAAAAAGAGATTTGGCTTGACTGCGTGTCAAAACCATCCAAGGCAAAAGGGGTTCAGGTTCCAAAAATTATGTGTTTTAATTTCAAAAAACCAAAATTTGTGTTAAACAACAAGAAATTTGGGTTTTAAGCTTGTTGTTTGGAATTTTTTTTTTAAATTTATTTATTGACAGTGACCGATGTCAGTTGTTTAACCGATATCAGTTATAAAATGTTGCTAACATTGGTCAGATAACCAATGTCGATGAATGTCTGGTTGCCAACGTTGGTGGAGAAATTGATGTCAGTTTCTGTGTAATTCCAAAAACACAAAAAATTGATAGTTTTTGGAAGAAGAAGATATTCTGAGTTGTTTTAGACTTCAGAATGGTAAAACCTTACCAGCTCAAACACTCAGATAAAAATAACAAAATAGATGATTTGGCAAGCAACCTCTAAAACGTTAGATTCCTAGGAATGAGTTTTAAAGTTGTGGTGGCTTATGCCTTAAGAGAATGTGTGGGAAATTGGGCTTGTAAAACAGGTCTTAGAGATGAAGTCTATGGCTGGTTTCAGTTTCTGTTATGGTGCTCAAAAATATCTGTGTTAGGGTAAGTACGTGGCCTGGTGTTGGGGCTTGCTCCCTTCACTTCACGAACCCAGAGCCGACCTAGGCCGCTTAGCCAAAATATACCTTCCCTATAGTTTATACTCTGCCAGAGAACAGAGTGGGTCCTCCTCTTGGTGGTGAAATCCAAGTAGGATCGTCGGGTGGGGTAAGGTATCCGCTAGGTGATGAAATCCCAGATGGGCCTTGTCTCAAGTAAGTTTATGTGTTTGATTTGAAGTGATTGTGGTTTGGTTGTGTAACATTTGTGCACTATGATTCATTCATAATGCTTTAATTACTAAGTGGGCTAAGTGTGCATCCAAGCAAGAATGAAATGTTGTAGTTTTTAACCCAAATCGAAATATGTTATTCAAATGCAAACAAATGGAGAAGAGGTAAAGAGTATGAGTTTTTCACTACTCTATGATGCATGCAAGAAGTAACAAGAAAAAGAGATGTTCTTTTTAACTTCTGCTAATGATTTCCTTTTGAAATAAAAAGATAGAAGGGATGCAAGAAGTGAATACTTTTCTAATGCATCTATATGAAAGTTTGATTTTTTAAAAGAAGAAGAATGAACCCAAGGAAAACTCCAAGGGTCCCACCAGGCGTGCCAGAATGTTTCTCTAAATTTTCACTGATTGCATTCAAAAGGAGAAAGAAACTAAGGTTACGAGTTATGGGTTTAATGTTACCCGAATTTCGTGTGCACCGTATCCAAGCTTTGTGGGAGCTCCTCTTTATCTGTGGAGGAAACACCTGTAGTAAGAATAAAACTCAAACAAAGAAAATGTTAGAAGAGGATATGGTGGACTACCAAGCCATGCGCTCGGTCTTGAAAGCGTGAAGCTCCGTAAGGGATGATAGTCCACTATTTAAAGATAAAAGTGTTGTATAAAAAGAAATGATAAAAGACTAAAGAAAAGAGAAAAGTAAAATGTTGTGTACCTGTTCCCTACAATCTGCATGTCTCAGAAGGCTATAGAAAGCTGGTCAAAGGTTTTGTCTGGTCTATGGGCTGTTTGGATAAGTTTTTTGGTTTGCTGGTCCAGAACACAGTCACCGACGTCGGTTGGTCTGCCGAGGTCGGTCTAGTAAATGGTGCTGATGTCGGTTGGGTTGCCGATGTTGGTAGGGGTTGTTGGCCTTGGATGGCTTTCAGAATGTTTTTTGGATAGACAAAGGGGTTTTCAGAAGTTTAGAGGCTGGTGCAGGGTTGTGAGAAGGTGAATGAGGTTTGAGGAAGGGTAAAGATAGAGGGTTGGTGTGTAAAGGGGGTGAGAATAAGGGGAAGGCCTTTCAACCCCTCCACAGAAGAAGTCAGGCCTCTTGACAGTGTTTAGAAATATCAAATAGAAACTAATTAACAATGTATTCTAAAACACTGAAATGAGAACCAAAATACTTAACTTTATTAGGTGAAGAACCAGAGGTATCAGAATACTTATTTCTATTGTGGCTGATGTTGAGGTCTTCGTACAATGCTTCAATCCAGTCTCTGGAATGACTTGTGCAGAGCTTCGATAGCCAGGGGAATGATAGTCGAATTCTAGTGTTTGAGGTCTCAGAGTGTGCGCATCAATTTGCAAAAAGGCGAGCCCCAGCTCAATGTTAGAGCTCGGCTTATGTAACTAACGTCGGCAAATTTGCCAGCATTGGTGTAGAAAAGTCGACATCGATCGATGGTTGACCGATGTCGATGGAGAGAGAATAGGTAAAAGGGGCTATTTTTAGCTCTTTGCCCATTTCTCCACCTGCCAAGTGCCTTTGCCATTGGAGAACAGTCAAAACAAAGGCTTATGAGGCACGAGAGTTGGTTAGGGAGTTAAGATGGAGTGATAATAAGTCATGGGTAGTTAGGATTTGGAGGACTTAGGCTGACTCATAGGCTAAGAAACAGTCTTAGGGCGAGGTGTCTAGGTGAGGTATCGTGGTGAGGTAATTAATTTAAAATAAGTAGTTTTTAAATTAATAAGGTGTGCGTTAGGAGTGTTAATGTTTAGAAGGGGACCAAGGGGGGGTTGACACGATATTGGTGTCTACACTCATGTTACCTAGACTATTTTCATTGAGGAGTTATCAACTCATTATCAGAATAATGTCTATGAGAACTATTTTAGCCAATTAGCTAAGCTATGACAAACAAGAATTGTGAAGGATTATATTCATCAGTTTCAGAGTCTCTCTTTACGGGTGAAAAATATCACCGAGGAAAATTTGACTGATCTATTTTTGGGTGGCCTCAAAGATATCATTCAATTTAAGGTTTGAATGTTTAACCCAACATTTGTAGTAGAAGTTATCCCTAAGGCATGCATGATAGATGAAAAAGAGATGGTCAAAAGGAAAACTTTCACTACTGGTCGTGATTGCAACTTTCCTGCACCATCATTTCCATAGCCTACCAGATTAATATAATGACAAATTGAGGAGAAGCGAGCTAAAGGGTTGTGTTATGATTATGACAACAAATGGAGCAACGACCATCATTATGCTAAAAAGAAGCTATTTTACATTGAAGGTGCTAATGATGATGAAGATGATGCAATACATGATGAGGATGTAGAAGTTCATGAGGAGGAATTTGAAGACTCTCAGCCTACTATTTCTTGTCATGCCCTTTTAGGTATTATTACTCCCCAAACTCTTAAGGTGATGGGTTTCCTTAAGAAACAGGTCACTGTATTGATTGATTCTGGGAGCACACACAACTTCATCCACAGTAAGTTGGTTGCTCATTTGAATTGTTTTATTTATTTAGCTCCAAAATTTTAGGTTATGATTGCAGATGGTGGTACTGTCAATTGTTCAAGAAAATGTCATAGTATTAATTTGGCTATGAGAGACTACTTATTAAATTCTCCTATGTTTGCTATCCCATAGGTGGAGCTGATATTGTTCTGGGAGTCTAGTGGCTCACCACTTTGGGTATAATTGAGATGAATTTTCAAGAATTATTCATGTGTTTTCATTATGACGAAAGAACATTTGAGTTAAGGGGATTAAAGGCTAAATCTTCACAACTTGTTAACTCTCATCAAATGACAAAGATTCTCTGTAAAGGTGATGAGGGATTTGTAGCTCACTTATTTTTTATAGAAGTACAGCCAACTCAACCATCTCCACCTCTTGATCTGCAATAAAGAATTGATGCTCATTATGTTGTTTTTGGAGACATACCAAAAGGACTTCCACCTAGCCACACACATGATCATGCTATCACACTTATTTTCTGGTAGTACACCACCCAACATCAAGCCATACAAGTATCCCTATGCCCAAAAAAGTGAAATTAAAAAGATGGTACAAGAGATGTTGGATGCAGGAATCATTCACCATAGCCAAAGTGAATACTTTTCACCATTTTTCATGGTGAGAAAGAAAGATGACACCTGGAGGATGTGCCTTAACTACAGAGAACTCAACAAGAACATTATCAAAGATAAGTTTCTTATTCCTATCATTGATGATTTGCTAAATGAATTGAATGGTGCTCTTTATTTTACCAAGTTAGATCTACGTTATAGGTATCATCAAATCTAGATCCATGATGAAAACATACCCAAAACCACTTTCAAGACTCATGAGGGCCATTATGAGTTTTTGGTTATGCCTTTTGGTCTAACAAATGCACCATCTACTTTTCAGAGTTTGATGAATACTATTTTTAAGCCATTTTTGAAGAAATTTGTTTTGGTAGTCTTTGATGATATCCTCATTTATAGTAAAAATTGGGAAGACCATTTGCAACATGTAAAATAGGTACTCTTCGTTTTGGAGCAAAATCAATTGTATGCCAAACCTTCCAAATGTACTTTTGGGGCTAGTGAGATTGAATCTTTGGGTCATCTGGTATCTTATGAAGGAGTGAAAGTGAACCCTAAAAAAATTCGAGCAATGGTGGACTAGCCAATTCCTAGGACACTTAAGCAACTTTATAGATTTTTGGGGCTTACTGGTTACTATCACAGGTTTGTTAAAAATTATGGTAGTATTGCAACCCCACTCACCTCTTTGTTAAAGAAAGACTCCTCTTAGTGGACTGATGTAGCTATCTAGGCATTTGAATAATTGAAATTGGATATGTGCACTACTCTAGTATTGGCCACTCTTGATTTTTCTAAAACTGTTGTGGTTGAATGTGATACATCTAGGTATGGTATGGGTGTTTTACTCATGCAAGAAGGTAGACCACTTGCATTTGAAAGTCATCAACTAAAGCGTAAAAATTAGCACAAGTCCATCTATGAGAAGGAAATGATGGCCATTTTGCATGCAGTCAAACAATGGAGACCTTATTTGATGGGTCATCACTTTCAGGTTAAGATTGATCATGATAGTCTCAAATATTTTTTAGAACAAAGGTTGTCATCTGAAGAACATAAATGGGTAACTAAGATGTTAGGTTATGATTTTGAAATAGTCTACAAAAAAGGCAAAGACAATGTGGTGGAAGATGCATTATCTATAAAAGATGAATTAGTTGAGGCATTGTTATGTGCCATAACCATTTTGCAGGCAAATTAGCTAGAGAAAGCACAATTAGAATGGGAACATGATTGTACTACCCATGATTTGATTCAAAATCTTCAGCAAGGTTTAGGTGTATTTGGAAAATTAACATGGAAAGGTAGTGCATTATGGTATAAAGATATATTGTAGCTATTTAAGAATTCTCTTCTTAAACAAAAAATCCTTTAATAACTTCATGCAAGTCCAATTGGGGGTCATTCATGATTTTTGAAAACCTATCACAGAATCAAGCAGGATTTTTTTTGGGAAGGTCCCAAGGGGGATGTCTAGAAATATGTGGCTGAATGTATGATCTGTCAACAAAACAAAGGTGAAACCATCAAAACCCTAGGTCTTTTACAACCTTTATCCATCCCTAGCCAATGTTGTAAAGAGGTATCTATGGATTTCATTACAGGGTTACCAAGATCTGAGGGTCAAAATGTTATCATGGTTGTTTTAAATCATCTCAGTAAGTATGTTCATTTTTGTTCATTATCCCAACCATTTGTTGCTAGTACAGTAGCTGTTACTTTTTTTAATATGGTTCAAAAATTGCATGGGACCCCTAAGATCATTGTCAGTGATAGAGATCCCAATTTTACTAGTAATTTTTGGACTGAGCTATTTACATGTTTGGGCACCTAGTTGGCTCATAGTTCATCCTATTATCCTCAATCTAATAGACAAACTAAGGTAGTTAACAAATGTCTAGAAGGATATCTCTGTTGTTTTGTTTCTGATAAATAGGATAAATGGGTTCAGTGGCTGCCACTTATTGAATGGTGGTATAATACTTCTATTCATAGTTCTTCTAAAATGTCTCCTTGTATGGCACTATATGGATACCACCCTCCATCCATCACTTCACCCTTGAAGGTCCATCCTAAGGTTCGTGTAGTTGAAGAACATATTCACCATCAATTGGAGGTCCTTGCAAGTTTACAAGAAAATTTAGCTATGGCCCAAAATCGCATGAAGCAACAAGTAGATCAACACAGAAGTGAGAGGTATTTTGACATTGGTGTTTGGGTATTTTTTCACTTACACCCATATAAATAGATGTCATTGAAGGAAGAAAAAAAGGATAACAAGTTGTCACCTAAGTATTATGGGCCTCATCAGATCTTATTGAAAATTGGCAATGTGGCCTACAAGTTAGAATTTCCTTCATCTACTCACATACATCCTGTATTTCATGTATCATGCTTGAATAAAGTCATTGGACACACACTTGACATTCAAACAAAATTACCGAAATTGGATGAGGAAGGTAGAGTTGTTCTTGATCCCAAGGCAATCCTTCAAAGGTGCACCAAGCAGCTACATTCCAGAGCAATTATAAAGTACCTAATCAAATGGAAGAATCTACCATGTGAAGATGCCACTTGGGAGGATGAAGCATTTATGCAACAACATCTAGAGTTGTCACAACATTGAGGACAATGTTGTTTTGAAGGGGAGGGGCTTGTTATGCCCTTAATCATTGGTGTGTCGAGGGATATGTGTGGCTGACTTGTGGCTTACATACATCTTTTATTTACTTGTTACATTTCCCTACATTCTTAGTTAGGTCGGCTTATGGAATAACCTTGGCTAAGTAGACTATATATAGGAGGTAGTGGTTAGTCTTTATGTATTATGTTAAGTATTCTTCTATTAGTACATTGTTGTGGAGGTTGCCCCCTCGAAGTGGCTTTGTTATATTATCCAGTATTCTATTTTGTTGTCAATTATCATTGTGTGATCTCTCATATTTTCTTATTTTGCACAATATAAAATCATTTTGTGTGAATATCTAAGTAATTTCATTACACATGCCCCTTTCACCTTCTACCCTTCATATCATTCATGTGTGTAGGGACTTAGGCAACCATTGGAAAGTTCTCATTCCCATTATCTACCATTAGCTTCTTCATTTCTAGTGGTAGATGCTTCAAATATAAACTTCTTAGTTCATAGAAAACTTGATATTTGACCTCTTCTATACAGGAATACATATAAATAGTAAACTCTAACACATAACTATCCAATATGCCACACCACCAAATGTCTGCAGCGTTGGTCCAAATCACATTCAGTTTCTTCAGATGTTATACTCACTATTTAGTCTAAGGGTGTTTTCATCCATAATTCATGCTCTTGTTGCAATCCATGCATGTAGATGTGTTGGCAACTAGTAAAAGATCATTTCTTAAATTTTTTTGTGCAGGTTGTCTTCCACCCATTCTCTTGGCCCTTGGCCACCATAGTTTGGGGGATTCTTTGCAAAATTTCCTTCTAGCTGCTCCAACCAACACTCAATATTTTTTAAGGAAATCTGATATATCATCTCTACTCACCATTGTAGTAACAAAATTTGACCAGGTTCTGGCAATAAAACCAAAAATGTTGGCAGCATGAGGGTCACCCATGCATTAGTCTTTTCATGCATTGCAACACTTAATTTTTTTACTTTCTACACCAACACATCATGCAAGTTTACTTGTGCACTCACCTAAGGCACATAGAGGATAATTAGGAAGGGTCAGGGTTAGTTGGCAATGGTAATAAAAACATGGTCTCGTATGGCACTTTGCATGTGTAGGGGACACCGAGGAATTCTTATCCACCATCTTATCAAATCATGGAAACAAACAACTAAGTAAATGAATAACATCATATAGATATTTATGATATCAACATAATGGTAACTACACCATATGCGCATAACTCTACCAAGTATTTGTCTATTCAAATGAACACATTATCAAGTGTTTCAAAAGCATTAGTTTGCATGATTCACTTCACACACTATATTTATAAAGAAAGTGTTTTCCTGATGATGAATCATAGGCGATGATTCGAAACACATCTATCAAAAATATTACACATAGTTCTACCCATAATTTCTATAGTTCATTCTTATGGACTGTGAAAACATAAAATATTTTATAAGTAATAACATAGTTCATTGCTTGACAATTCATAATTACAAAGCATCGAGGTGCTCACATGCACTTAGTAATCTTACAAACTATCTATGATATTACTTTCTCTTTTTAGATCTGTCCATCCATTCCAATAACATTTCTCTATCTAGTAGATCTCTCTTTCTGTATCAGGTGCTTACCTTTTATAGGATTCCAAATAGTCATGTGTGTCATCTAACAACTTATCTATAATTAATGCTCATCATCCACCTAATAGTTAATGCAGTGCTCTAATCAATGTCAACTACCTCATTGTTTTCCCAACTGCATTTTAGGATCAAGTCATTCATCATAACTTCACGGTTTACCTCTATGATTTCTACACTGGTTCCTATATTTATGTTGTTTATGTCTATCTCGAGCCTATTATTTTTTCATATGTGCATGTGGACTCAATCGTATTGACCTGCACATGTCTTGTTGGTAATCTCTATTGGGTCAACATGCATGGAATGGTTAGGTCTGCACGTACCATTCTTTACTCCCTCAAACTACTAGTGCTTGTTTTTGCCTTCATTTTCCATGTGCCTACTCTTGGTCTTGGTTACACTTAGCTAAACTTTGGGGTCAACAAGAGGGGTATTTAACATGTTGTTAGGATGCCTTTGGATACATAAGTTTTATGCAATACCATATATAGTGCATATATGTGTGAAGTATATACATTATAATAGGGTGGATACAATTTTAGGTATACCATATGAGTATTTTATTTAGCCAGAGGCACTTCCTCCTTTACCTCCACCACCACCGGAGTTAGTTGTTTAACTTATTTAGGTTCATTATATGTAGTCACTTATACAACCAACTAAGGTTTATTCTGCGTAAATATTCCTAAGGAAGATAGTTGAGTTTCCTAGATGACCAGTGCATCAATGCCCATTACATTAGAGAAATATTCAATACTTACAATAGCTATTATCTACTCCATCATATCCTAATCTAGTGTTACAAATAATTCAACGTGTTCCACAACAAACACATGCACATGATTCTCCTATTTAATAGTAAATTCCATAAGATATTATGCTCACTAGAATTACTCATCATACACAAGATCATATGAGTCATGATGATGATAACAATTACATACAACATAATTTCAATTTTAAATACATACACACATACTTATATAATAGTTACATAAAACACAAGATGTTTTTTTCATATTCACATACATACATATACATATGTATAGTGTTTGTGAAGTTCGAGTTTGAGTTCTATATTTTATGTATAAATAAGGGCGTGAGTTTCATTGTTAAACACCTTTGACTTGGATAGCATAAGTGTATGCTCTTAACACATCATATAGAAACTGTGTTAATAAAAAACTCATGTTAAATATAAGTTATGTAATGAATTTGATCTATGAATGAGAGACATTCATGTACACTACTAAATGTGAATGCATTGGGCATTATTTTCCTTTCAAATACTCTCCTCATCGAAGACCCCAACACAAATCCTCATCCTATATTTTTTTAATCTATTTTGAATTGATTGAATCAAACTAATATATATAAACTATTTAAATTAAAATACAATAAAATCTATGGCAAAATACAACATTTAAAACATGATAAAAATAATAACTTTGACAAGGATATGTAAACCTAACTTAGATCTTATTTATGTTAATTGTGTAGGTTGCCTATGACTAAAGGTTGAAAATACCTATAAACTGTGTCATGTCTGAAATAAAAATTAAAACTATGTTGGGACAAGTATGTAGTAGAAGGACAAGGATGTAGTGCAACCTTGTTTATTGACTGTGACCACATCTAAAATTGATTGTGTGATTGAATTTCCTAAACGAGTACTTGTGATTGTCTATGAGGGTTTGTTGATTATGTCTTAGAGCTGATTTGTCATGCGAAGACATGTAAAACACAAAACCCTGACTCCTACACAATAAACCAAATAGAGATCAAATTCTAAAAATGGGGAATAGGATAAGGGGAATAGTTGAGCTATTATCAAGAAATCTCATATAATCTGAGTGTGGCCTACATAGCCCAGATAGGCCTCAGGCTAGTTCTCCCCTTAAGGTGAGTGTGTGATCTATGATTATGTAATTGTATGAATATAACTATAATATTGATTGAAATGTTTGACAATGGATACCCTTGACATACAATAAAAGATATTCAAACTTGGCTGATGATTGTTAAAATGTAGTAGAATTGAAATTAGAATAAATAGTTCTCTTTTACGTAGTGTGCAATATAATTTCCAAGTGATTGCTAGATGTATTTGGAGAAGCCTTGATGTGCTTATATAGCAAAATCTTTTGAATATTTTTAATAATTGACCTTTCTAAATTTGTAGGAGAGGTTAAGTGCAAAAATTAAAAATTTATCATTTGTAGACACAAAATCAATCATTAAGTCTTAACAATGTTTATTCTTGGCATCCTTACCTTAATCGGTCTATTCATCATATCTCTAACTCACAATCTATAAGAGAGCCTTCATTATCTTTCAAACACTAAAAATGTCATATAGGCATCCTTATTTTAACCAATTTTATCCCTATTTAAACTACATACTCATGTCAGACATGTCCCTAAAGTTTTTGGTGTTTTGGGATAAGTTCGCACTAGGTTAGACAAGGCTACACTATAGCCTTGTCCACTAGTGCAACCCTATCCCCCACACTCTAACAATTACTTTTTCAAATTGAAATGTTTCACAATGGCTCTCTTACATATCTTGTAAACTTGGTTAGTGAAAATAATCAAAATATTCCCCTGTAAAATCATATCAAAGAATTACTTGAACCTTGCTAGCAAGTTGATTTCAAATCACTACACATTGAGCAAAAGAGTGTTGTCTCTTCCAATTCTAATTTTGTTAAAATCTAACAGTCATAAGCCAAGTATGAATATTATTTATTATAGGTTAAGGGAATCCATTGTCAAGTGTTTTAATCAACCTTTTATCTATAGTCATATATTTGTTTTGTCCCTAAAAAATGTCACTCATTTTTGGGACAACCTATGAACTATTTTGGGCCCTGCAAGACCAGAATTGTCTCTTCCCTTTTCAAAATTTGTTTTGAGCATTCAAATTCCTCATTTTTAAAGCTTCTCAAAATTCTATGGACTTCAAGGCCTCAAAACTACAGACTTTACAGGTAGAAAATCCATGGACTCAAATCTACAGACTCCCCCAGATCTATAAACTATTTTTTTGTAGACTCTGCAGGTTGGTTTCCACTGACTCTGTAGGCTTGAACTTAACTGGTTTAATGGATTCGACAGTTCCAAGGTTCACCACGTGGGTTTTTCATTTTGCCTAAAGTTTTTTCTAAGTCTCAAAGTCAAGCGGAAGCTGCCAAGTGTCATCTACCGAGACACATTATAATTTGTTTCTAAAAAGCTGCAGAACGTGCCACGTGTCCCTTGTAGAGTTTCGCAGAGGGTGACAAGTGGAAACTACGGAAGGCTTCCATGTGCTTTTCTAAGAAACTACAAAAGTCACCACGTGTCCCTTGAAAAGCTTGATGAAAGCTGCCAAGTGTCAATGGCCATTGTGTCTTCCTTTGGTTTCGACTTTGAGTAAAGATTGTGGTGGGCCCCGGATGAGTTGGAAAAAGTCAAGTGGAAGGTGCCAAGTGTCGTCTGCCAGGACTAAGTTTCTAATAAGTTTCAAAGTAGTGGAATGTGTCATGTGTCCTTAAAAAGCTCAGTGGAGAGCCATAAGTGTCAACATCTACAGTGCCTTCCTTTTTTGTTTCGTAAGGACTATGGTGGGCCTCGAGTGAGGTGTTAAGGTCAAGCAGAGCGTGACAAGTGTTTGCATCCGCATGAATTGAAATGAGTCCCAAATGTTTCTACAGTGTTTCTAGGAGCTCAGTGGAAGCCACCATGTGTCATCTTCTGCAGGACTCTCAAAAGGTATCTAAAGTTTCACGGAACATGCCACGTGTCCCATTAAAACTCGGTGGAAGCCGCCACGTGTCTGCATCCGCATTTCAAGCTTCAAAGATTTTTTCAATAAGTCTCTCAGAGTCCCATGGAGGGTGACAAGTGGCAAGTGTGAAAGGTTTCAATATGTTTTTCTAAGAGCAACAGAACGTGCCATGTGTCCCTTGCAAAGCTCTATGGAATCTGACAAGTGTCAACATCCGCAGCTTCTTCCTTTTGTGGCGTAAAGACTACAGTGGGCCCCAGGTGAGTTGTTATAAGTCAAGTGAAAGCTGCCAAGTGTCATCTACTGAGACACATTATGATTTGTTTCTCAAAAAAGCAAAACTTGCCACGTGTCCCCTATAAACTAAGCAGATTGTGACAAGTGTCTGCGTCTGCATGAATCGAAATGAGTCCTGAATGTTTTTATAGTATTTATAGGAGCTCGATGGACGCTGCCATGTGTCATCTTCCATAGGACTCTCAAAGGTTGTCTAAAGTTGTTATAAGTCAAGCGGATACTGCCACATGTCCTTGCCTATTTCATAGTGGAACACGCCATGTGTCACTTGTTGAGATCAATAGAAAGAGCCAAAAAGGGGGAAAGACAGCTCGAGGGCTCAAATTATAGCAAGAAAGGGAGAAGACCAAAAATATCTATGTAGTAGTTATTTCAGTAGGTGGAACAGTCTGCAAGATGGATTCTTGAGACCTTAAACATTGAAGACACAGCCTGTTGTCCCCTTGGGAGTAAAGATAAAATGGACAGCGGTGCAAACACCAGATGATCCAGACTGAGGAGTAGACACTTGAGATGAATCGACACACCATAGTTAAGACAACCACCCTATTCCAGCATAGCACTCCTTCACAAAATTGGAAATGCATTCAAGGCATTGAATGCAGCATGGGATGCTCCATGGAACAAAGTGCCAAGCCTTTCTTGGCCTCTATATATTGTAATCTCTTGTATCATTCTAAAAGAGATCTTCCCAATACAAAAGCAAAACTCTGCCCAAATTGAAAGACGAATACTGAGATTTTGAGCTTAGATTGTTATTTATATCATTTTATCTGAATGAGAAAGCAAATTGTTTGTAGACTTTGTGTTGTTATAACTTGTATCATTTTAGGAGATTGTTCTTATGTCTGTCTTTTGAATGTGTTATTGTTTATTTAATTTGGCAAGCAGAACTAGTGAAAGTAATCAAGAGGTGTCCTTAAGCCAACTATGGAGAGACTTTGTGCCCCCACAATTGATTTTAGTGTGTTTTCTTTCTATTCTTGTGTAAAGGACCTTGGGACGACTTTGTGCCCTCATTGTCCCTCGTATCTCACTCTTGGGCAATCGAGGTGGAGACTTTGTGCTACATCTCAAGTTGTTGGTTACTATGCCCTTGGTTACCAGTTACTTGTCACTACCTAAAAGAACTCCTACTATTTTCTGCAAGAACACTTTTGAAAGAAGAGAAGTGCCTTTAGTGTCTTCACCAGGATTTTTTCCTTTATTTGTGAATATCATCTCTAAAAAAAGAGAGATGGATGGTGTTATCCTACCCTTGAGTGTTATTTTTAGCTTATATATATAGTATATAGCGCCTCATATTTATAAGGAACCTCCCCTTGATGAGAGGAGAGATTTGTCCCCTGTTGATGTAGTAAACCTACACACCTGACCGACCAATCTTCCTATGCTATGGTTGAATAGACCTATTTTGCTCACCAATTAGCTGGTGACAAAATATTCACCCAATAATTTTTGGTGACTCCACTAAGGACACATTAATTTTGTGCAATTTGAAGCCTCAAGCTTCAAATTGAAACATCACCTGTGTCTTACCCATTATCATTATAGCCTTATCCATTTATCCTGCTATGGAAGAAGGAGCTGCTCTAGTGCTTTTCCATTGTTAATTTTTCCTCCTAGCTTCGTGCAACAATTTTTGGTGACTCCGCTGGGGATTTACGTGTAATCTAAAGCCTCATGTTTTAGATTGAAGTAGTCCCTACCCTTATCCATTATAGACTCTGGAAATTCCATTTTATGCCTTACCCATTATCATTATAGCCTTACCATCTCCTTTCACCCCCACGCCAACTGGGATAGAACGCGCAGTTTGAAGCCTCAAGCTTCAAGCTGAAGTAGGGCCAGTTGTTTCCTATTTTTGTTCTACAATCTGGTAACTCCACGCTATACTAGAAGCTAGAGAGCCCAAGGTGTTGTTGATCCTATTTTTGAGTTGGTGTAGCAGGGTAATTTCTACTTTTTCCCTCCCCAACTTCAAGTCCAAAGACCTAGGAGTGTTTCTCCTACCCATACCAGGACACCAACACAAGGCAGAGTTTCCTTTTCTGCTATCAACAGAGCTTTGCTATCCACACATCACCCAAATTTGTTATCCCTCTTTTTCATAATCCCATCATGGTAGCCCAAGGCCCCTGGGGTAACTCTTTTGGTCCACTAAATTTGACCCCACCTCTACATGAGCTTCTATGCAATTCAAGGAAGAATTTCTCCAAATTCTTTGGTGATGGGAGAGTTCATCCTGATGAACACATTACAGCCTTCAGCATCCCCTGTGGTGTGATAGGTGTGGAATTTAAGGACATGGCAGTCAGGCTCTTTGTGGAAACACTACAAGGTGCTGCTGTAGACGGGTTCTACCATCTGCAGGCTAGGTCAGTGACTGACTAGGACACACTCAAAGCTAAATTTGAAGCCAAGTTCAAGCCTACAAAAGATGCACATGCTTTGCTAGCCCAACTCACATAGATGAAGAAGGAACCTCATGAACCTATGAGGGATTTCATAGCAAAGTTTGACAAGTTGAGGAATCAAATTCCTGCTATTGCTTAGCCTACACTTGAAAATCTCAAATGCTTCTTCATCAACTCACAACTGCCTGAAGTGAGTTTTCTACTAAGGTGTGCTAGCCACATAGACCTTGAGGCTGCTCAAGACTTGGCTACTAAAGTAGAGGATGACCTTATCTTGGCAGAAAAGATAAGGAGAGATCCAAATAGAGGTAAACCCTCTTCATCTTCTGAATACTCTCCTTCAGCCACCACTGATCCACTGCTGCAGAAGCTAGAAAATGAATTGCTGGCCCTCAGAAAACAAATGGCACAAGGGATGTCATCTGCTCCTTCATACAGAGGTGTACCAAGGAGGACATTCCCTAATCAGTATTACCAAGGTAATGCTGCCATAAATCAAGGGCAAGCAAATCATCTTCCTCCCCATGAAAGGAATAACATTGCCATTGAAGCACCTCCAACCAACTCAACAATTGGATATCTTGAAGCTGAATTAGATTTCTCATTCTAGCTTGAGTTGAATCCTGAAGATGATGCTAATCTCTTCACTAAGGAAGAAGAAGAATTAGTTGGCGACTCCAACATTGGTTTTCTGAATTATTAAGACGAACCTAGAAGTGAAGGTAATGCAGCTGAGGGATCATATGTTGTATTCACCCGGTCCACGAATTAATCAACTCATCCAGCTGAAAAAGAAAAAGTAGAGGAACGACCTCAACCAATAATTTCAATTGCTAAGCGGGGAAACACTCTACCTTTCTAGCCAAAGGACCCAGTGATTGTGAGAAAGGTAAGTATACCAAACATCCCTGCACCTTCCACTTCAAATTCATAGTCCGGTTCTCCCCCTCCTAAAAAGGATGAACTCCCATCCTCTGTGCCTAGTTTATTTTTAGCATTTGATATAATTGATCATATAAAGATAACAAAAAATTCAAATGTCTGAATTTGAATTTTTGCAATCCAACCCTGAGCAATTAGATAAATTGGTTCAATGTGTGAAGAACCAAAACGTCCCTTTAGGACAAGCAATTCCTAAGGTGACTCATGATTCCCCCAGGAACATGCCCATCCCAAACAATCTTGTCATTACTCCTCCTACTGCCCCTGGTAAAGTAGATCCTTTCTATGTTTCCCTGTTGATAAATGGTCACAAGTTGAGCAACTACATTGATTCTAGTGCTTTAGATAATGTCATGCCTGCCAAGGTGGCAGAATCCCTTGGGCTCACATTGACCAAAACATTTGGTAGATGTTTCTTCATGGAGAACAAATAAGTACCACTGTTGGGGCAAATCAAAGACGCCCAATTTGCATTTGCAGCCTTTCTAGACAAAAGAATCAAGATGACTATCTTGGTGGCTGACGTCCCAGCATCCTATGGCATTCTGCTTGGACAAAATTTTTGTAAGGATGTGGGAGGAAAACTAAGCATGGACCTGTCTGAGGCAAGGATCCCTATCAAAGGCATAATGAAGAGATTGCTCCTTGAAAAGGAGGCAAAATCCGTGGTCACCCAAATGTCAGCCCTTGCAGCTCAAATTCTATTTGAGTCTTCAAGCAGGGGTAATTACTTCTTAAACACAGAGGGCATTCATGTTTCTATAGATGAAATTCCTGTAGGTGGCAATCTAAAAATTGATTCAAACCAAACATCAGAAGAATTGGTAGGGTGTAGTACAGATAAAAAAGCATCTTCCACTTCTAATGAAGATAAATCTGATAGAAGATTAGTTTCTGATGATGTTTGGATCTTGGAATCTGATGGTAGCAATTCTTCTACCAATGCCAGAGCCGGGACTGTGTTTATATCTCCTCAAGGAGATATTTTTCCTTCATGCAAGTTGTAGCTTAGCAACACCAACAACACAGCTAAATGTGAATCTCTGTTGCTCGGATTGAAGACTACTCAAGACCAAGATGCCAAACTCCTTCACACCAAAGGAGATGCTAAGTTGATGGTTTGTCAAGAGTTTGATGCTGACAATCAAAACATGTGCTGGATTGAACCAACAAAACAACAAGCTATGGTAGTGGACCATACTGCTATACTCTGAAGTCAGCAAAAGAACTCTTTGTAAAGAGAGCTAGGAGTTACAATTTTTAGATTGAAGACAACGTCTTGCCATGGAGCAAGAAGAGAGAGGCAAAAGGAGTGCACATAAAATGTGATTCTTGGTGGGGAGTTTCATTTGCCCATGACCGATTCTAGGGACAAAATAGTATCTTACTGATTTATCAGGAGGAAACGCCATCTTCATTGTCTCATAATGGGTAGCATCTGAATCACTTCAATTCTTGAAGTATTAGATGAGTTCACCTGTACATATGTATATTTGTATAGTCTTTTGTTTCTATTTTGTGCTTTTTGTTTTCATTTTTTAGAGCCTTTCTTTTTGGGTAGCACGACTCCATAGCCCAATGGCATGATTCAAGGCACTGGAGATTCTGGTTTCTACTCCACTCAGATGTTCCAAGTTTTCAACTAAAGGAAGTTCCCCAACTGGAGCCAATTGTTGTCCCCAAAAAATGTCACTCATTTTTGGGACAACCTATGAACTATTTTGGGCCCTTCAAGACCAAAATTATCTCTTCCCTTTTAGAAATTTGTTATGAGCATTCAAATTCCTCATTTTTCAAGCTTCTCAAAATTATAGGGGCTTTAAGGCCTCAAAACTATAGACTTTTTAGGTAGTAAATTCATGAACTCAAATCTCCAAACTCCCCCAAATCTACAAACTATTTTTTTTTGCAAACTCTGCAGGTTGGTTTCCACTGACTCTACAGGCTTGAAGTTAACTGGTTCAACGGGTTTGACAGTTCCAAGATTCAATGCGTGGGTTTTTCATTTTGCTTAAAATTTTGTCTAAGTCTCAAAGTCAAGTGGAAGCTGCCAAGTGTCATCTGTCGGGACACATTATAATTTTTTTCTAAAAAGCCACAGAACGTGCCACATGTCCCTTGTAGAGTTCTACGGAGGGTGACAAGTGGCAACTACGGAAGGCTTCCATGTGCTTTTCTAAGAAACTGCAGAAGTCACCATGTGTCCCTTAAAAAGCTTGATAGAAGTTGCTAAGTGTCAACAGCCACTATGTCTTCCTTTGGTTTTGACTTTGAGTAAAGATTATGGTGGGCCTCAGATGAGTTGGAAAGAATCAAGCGAAAGGTGACAAGTGTCATCTACTGGGACTAAGTTTCTAATAAGTTTCAAAGTAGCAGAACATGCCGCGTGTCCTTTAAAAATCTCGGTGGAGAGTGGTAAGTGTCAACATCTGCAGTTCCTTCCTTTTTTGTTTCGTAATGACTATGATGGGCCCCAGGTGAGGTGCTAAGGTCAAGCAGAGTGCGACAAGTGTCTGCATTTGCATGAATCAAAATGAGTCTTGAATGTTTCTACAGTGTTTCTAGGAGCTTAGCGAAAGCCACCACGTGTCATCTTCCACAAGAATCTCAAAAGGTATCTAAAGGCTCACAGAACATTCCACGTGTCCCGTTAAAACTTGGTGGAAGCCACCACATGTCTACATCCACATTTCAAGCTTCAAAGCTTCTTTTAATAAGTTTCTCTCAGAGTCCCGCAGAGGGTGACAAGTGGCAACTGTGGAAGGTTTCAATATATTTTTCTTAAAGCAACAGAACATGCCACATGTCCCTTGCAAAGCTCTATGGAAGCCGATAAGTGTCAACATCTGTAGCTTCTTCCTTTTGTGACATAAGGACTGTAGTGGGCCCCAGGTGAGTTGCTTTAAGTCAAGCGGAAGCTGCCAGGTGTCATCTACCGAGACACATTATGATTTATTTTTAAAAGAAGTGGAACTTGCCACGTGTCCCCTATAAACTAAGCAGATCGTGACAAGTGTCTACATCTGCATGAATCGAAATGAGTCCCGAATGTTTCTACAGTGTTTTGTAGGAGCTCAGTGGAAGTTGCCATGTGTCATCTTCTACAAGAATCTCAAAGGGTGTCTAAAGTTGTTATAAGTCAAGTAGATGCTACCACGTGTCCTTGCATGTTTCATAGTGAAACACGCCATGTGTCATTTGTTGAGATTAGTAGAAAGAGCCAGAAAGGGGGAAAGACAACTCGAGGGCTCAAATTGTAGCAAGAAAGGGGGAAGACCAGAAATATCTATGCAGTAGTTATTTTAGTAGGTGGAACAGTCTGCAAGGTGGATTCTTGAGCCCTTAAGCATTGAAGACACGGCCTACTTGCCCCCTTGGGAGTAAAGATAAAATGGATAGTGGCACAAACACCAGATGATCCAGACCCAGGAGTAGACACTTGAGATGAATCGACACGCCATAGTTAAGACAACTACCCTGTTACAACATGGCCCTCCTTGACAAAACTAGAAATGCATTCAAGGCATTAAATGCAGCTTGGGCCGCTCCATGGAACAAAGTGCCAAGCCTTTCTTGGCCTCTATATATTGCAATCTCTTGTATCATTCTAAAGGAGATCTTCCCAATATAGAAGCAAAACTCTACCCAAATTGAAAGGTGAATACAGAGACTTTGAGATCAGATTGTTGATCATATCATTTTATCTAAATGAGAAAGCAAGTTGTTTGCAGACTTTGTGTTGTTATAGCTTGTATCATTTTAAGAGATTGTTCTTATGTCTGTCTTCTGAATGTGTTCTTATTTATTTAATTTGGCAAGCAGAACTAGTGAAAGTAATCAGGAAGGTGTCATGAAGCCAACTGTGGAGAGACTTTGTGCCCCCATAATTGCCTTTAGTGTGTTTTCTTTTTGTTCTTGTGTAAAGGACCTTGGGCTGACTTTGTGCCCTCATTGTCCTTCGTATCTCACTCTTGGGCAGTCGAGGTGGAGACTTTGTGCTACATCTCAGGCTGTTGGTTACTACGCCCTTTGTTACCAGTTACTTGTCACTTCCTGAAAGAACTCCTGTTGTTTCGTGCAAGAACACTTCTGAAACAAGAGAAGTGCCTTTAGTGTCTTCAACAGGATTTTTTCCTCTGTTTGTGAACATCATCTCTAAAAAAAGAGAGATGGATGGTGTTATCCTACCCCTGAGTGTTATTTTCAGCTTATATATATAGTATATAACGCCTCATATTTATAGGGAACCTCCCCTTGATGAGAGGAGAGATTTTTCCCCTGTTGATGTAGTAAACCTGCACACCTGGCCGACTAATCTCCCTATGCTATGGTTGAAGAGACCTATTTTTCTCACCAGTTAGCTGGTGAAAAAATATTCACCCAATAATTTGCACAATCATGAATCAAATAATCACCCTAGGAGGGAAAACTACATTGGCTTGAAGCCCATTTAGGCTATGTAGGCAACACTCAAATTACAGGAGGTTTTCTAAGGATATCTCAACTATTCCCCTAACCCTATTACACCCTCTTACATTTGATCTCTATTGTGTTTATTATGCAAGAATAAGTGTTTATCTTTTATAGGTCTTTCTTGTGGCATATTGGCACATAAAAACCACCATAAAACCCTTGTATATTGTCGCACAAACCCAAATCAATAAATTAGGCACATAGTCAACAAATACATGGCCAAATTCATCAGATAAGGTTGTTGTGTAGCTTTTTATTCCTCCTATAGAGTTGTCCCAGTGCACAACTAATTATTGCATTCGATCACGACATAGTGCACAGGTCTTATCAAGCAGTTTTCAATCATAGTCAACCTACATAGTCAATAAAATATCTATTTTATGGAGGATTACATATTTTTAGGCCCTTTTGACTATTTTTTAGCAAAGTCCAAATTGTATGAAATTTTGTAACATATTGTATATTGATATTATATTTTTATATTCAAATATTTTAATTTCAATAGTTTAATATAGATTAGTTGGAGTTCATTGAATTAAACAGATAAAACAATATAGTGAACCAACATTTTATTTTGAACATTATTTTTTGTTTGCTTTATTTTTGTTCTAGGATTTCATCATTTATTTGTAAATTCTTGACATTGAAGAAAACAACCTTTGACCTTGGTTATAAATGTGACACATAAAGATTCAATTTTTTCGACCTTAGATTTAATCCAACACTTAAGAAGTTTATCTTATCACCTTGGATAGATCTAACATTGAAGCTATTTATTTCAACCTTAGGTTGAAATTTATTGATCTCTATACACAAAAATCTTTCACTTTTTCTCATTATTTTAATTTATTTGTGCTTGTTTTAGAAATTATGTTTTGGCAGTTTCAAGGTATTTAATGATCATGAAGGGCTACACAGTGTTCTATTTATAGACATCTTGGCATGAGGGGTTTAACCCAATATGCATAGGCATTGTACATCACTAAACATAAATTTTGATCTCCATGTACCTCATGACATATCAAAAATGCCTAGGATTTGTTGTTTATACCATAGGAAGCCCTTTTAGCCATTTGATTTGTGGTGCACTTGAGAGGAACGTATTGTCCACGGAAGTTACTTTCACCATACCCTCAGAAATGGGGTTAGTGTGCTACAGGCATGGTGTTACCTCTATAATTAGTTTTTTGAATCATTAGACCCATAATAATTAATAAATGAACAAGTATATTTGAGATCCAACATAATCATTTAAACCCTTACCAATATCACCCTCATACCTTTATTTTTGATTGTATTGTATTCATAATCATTAGCATTGTTTGGTTCATATTATCTTATATGCCTGCAAAGCATTATGCTAGATTAAGTGGTATTTCTGTTTCACACATGTATTTATTGTCACTAGGATTTGTACCCTTTGAGGAAATGTCTTAGCTCTCCTCATCCAAGTGGCACAATTGAAACACCTCTAGGCTGTGGGTAGCCTAAGAATGAGGTGAATCTCTAGATAGAGCTAACTCCCTTGATGTATCACTTGTAGATCACTACTACACCTAAGCTTATAAGGGAAAAGGGAGAGAAAATTGAAAATAAACTATCCTAAAGGAGGTGATATGCTAAATTGATTGATGACTACTAACCAGTTACATGTCACACATGAGACCATGAGACTAACTAAACATACACTTCTCTAATATGAATCTTCTCACATCAGTATTTCATTATGAGGTTGCGATGAATGTTTAGCCTAAGAGGACTAAACAAGAGGCCTATAATAGCACTGTTTGAATAGACTAACTCACTCAAACTTGACACATTAATAGAACACTTCACATGACCTACAAGAAGAAGCTTTCCAACTACAAATAGGTGAGAGAATGAGATAAAAATGCTAAGGAAACAATAGTCATCACTAAGCAAGATTAATAATCTAAGTGAACACACTATGAATAGTCATAAAAAGGTTAAATTAGTAGTCGTATTTATCTATAGTAAGAAAATGAGCAGGGCTTCACCATACTCAGGTGGAACATAATTTATAAACACCAAAATGCCTAGTTCTTGTAGAACTTGATATAAATAGGAGAAGAGAGAAGTCCAAAGGTCATAAAGACACTTGAAAAGCTAATAAAATGAGTTAATTATACATGATAATGGAATGTGAAACTGACCATGCAAATTCAGGAAGCATAAGTGTCACCCCAAGTCATGAAACTCTTGAAATGTGGCATGAAATTTCCTTTGTTGGCTCAAAAAATTGCCATCATTATTCACTCATGTTTAAACATCCTAAAACTAAATAGGGATAGGTATCATGATTGGAATGAGATGTAAGTGTTTTATACATGCTTCTTTATGCATTGGTTGCAGTCTTAATCATCTAAAATCTCCTAGAAGTGAGCCATCACTACCTATGGTCAAAGAAAACTCCTCTTTCACACACCTTGCACACTTGGATTCAAAAATGTCTTTAGTTTTCCATGAAAATACATAAAATGGAGTGTATGACACTTTTAAAGACCCTCCATAGCCTTAGAGGCATTAGGCACACTTTAAAGATGCTTCCACTTGAAGTTTTCACACTTCTCACCATCATGTTCACTATGCTAGTTCTGCCTGTTTGAGATGATAGCTCTTGTTAAGGAATTTAGGAGTTATTATAAAGCATGAAATTGACATGGGGAGTTATCTTAAGTCTCAATATTCCTTCTAAAGTTTATTTCATCTTTTGAGACCACCTAGAACCTGTACAATGGACAAAACAGTCAGAAACACCTTATTTTGTACCCCATTCATATAATTCCATATATTCCAAAAGTATGGGGAGTAGCCTAACAGATTCCCCTACAAAATCCAATCCTAATTCTAGGAAAACTATTCCATTAGATCATATTTATATCTTCATTTCCTTCATTGGGTCCTTATCCAAGGGTTTGCAAGGGTTTAAGGCCATTTTTGCCCTTAAACTTTGTTCACGAAGATTTGACATTGGAAAATGAAAATAATTCCATAAAATAATTTTTTAGGACCCTAAATAACACCTTTAAACCTCTTGGATCTCCATACAAAGCATCAAAGGAGATATGAGCAACCAAACCTCTCTTATCGATCTTGTTTTCTTCTTTGTACAGGGTATGATGTGGTTCTGAGCCAAAAGTGGGTTTCCTTGTGACTTACCTACATTCCAATATATCATACATGTAAAAGTTCATCCTATAAACATGTTACAAATATTTATAAATCTTATCTCATGTTAGAATTAAAGGTGACCTCTCATTTGAACTCTAGTCCTAAACCTTATCTAACAGGCATGTTTACACCTTTGAGCGTTTAGACCTCCCTATTAGGTTTCACCTTTATATGAGATGTATTACATGTTATTTTATATGTCATATAAACTTTCACACCTTATTGAAATGTATAATGTGATTTTGGTCCACAATTTCACCTTCCTTCCTCAAGAATGCAGGGTTTGCTCATAAAAGGAGTGTCCTCTATCTTAGACAAAATAGAGGGCACCCCTATTTTATCAGATAATGGTGATTATTATAGGAGGTTATCCAAGTATTATAGGTGTTATATACCCATTTTTATCCCTATGTATTATCAATATACCCCCCAACTTCTATAAAACCCAAGGCAAACCTTTAGAAGACATACTATGCATGCAAGATACTCATATGGACTGTGGATTGCTTTTGAAAGGGTTTTATGTTCTTCTTCCTTGTTTAGAGGTCTAATTATTTGTAAATACCATTTTGAAACCTATTATATGCACTTTATCATTGAAACCCTTGCTAAAAACCCTTAATCATGCACCCTATTTGACTGGTCAAGGTACTTGACTGCATTTCCTGCTTTTTGACTCAAAGATTGTTTATGTGGTTGCATGTTTGCTCAGTTGGAATTTGATCTTAATGCATAAGAACCTTCCTTGAATATTTGAGGTCATATAGAAATATTTTTGACATATGTATTCATGTTTGGAATAAGTCCACCTCGAGAATCCTAACTTTCTTACTCTCTGCCCCTCATAGTCAACTACAATTGACTATGAGGGGTCCTATAGGTGAAACTATATGATTTAGGAATTATTTTATGGCTTTGTCATCCTCATTGAAGTTATATAAATCATAATATAACTTCACTTGCTCAGTTTGTGCTTGGAGTGAGGTCTGTCATCAAGGTTATCTAGTCCATTCTTTCATGGTAACCCTACAACCAACCTGTAGTAGTATTGTGGGATGAAAAGAAACCTGTAGGTGTAAATAGGGTTGAAACTCAGTATATCACCCTATTTAAGTGATCATTTAGACCATGAGTGTTATTTTCACTACCTATAAAATTTTTATCATGAAAACATGGTTAGGGCTGCCAACTTGGAGTGCAAGGGTGCTCAAAGACTCAAAACCCTGTAGATGTCATTAACTGAGTTTAGTGCAAAAATGGGCAATTTTAGGCTTTTCAATAACCACCCTCCACCAAACATATACCTCCCAAATTTTTCCAAGTCCTTTTAATATGTGGATATTACAAGGTAGGATCATCTAAATGTCACAAAACCCTTGATAACTTTATTACATGGCCTTGATAAAAAGGCCCAAACCTCTATTTTGCACTTTTGGGGATTTGACCCCTAAACACTGTCACTGAATCTTTGAGAATGGTTTCCCACTTACATTTACCCATTTTACACCTAAAATAGGTCTTTCATTATCAACCTTTATTCTAATATTTGAAATACAACTTTACCATGCTCCAATTCTATGTATAAGTGCCTTCATGGCTCTGTGACGTCACATGTAGTTGAACATTCTCATGTATAGGTAACAAATGTGAGTTTAGGTAGTGTGAATTATTTGTAAGTTTTAAAAAAGATTAGTCCTTTTCCAAAGGATCCAAATATAATATTATTACCATCAAAAAATTTATTAGTTCAGATACTCCCTTTCAATCATGATTTGCCTTCGTGAGATACCTGTACATGTTCATTCATGGTGGGAGACTATGTGCATACTAAAACCTATCTTTTCATGATTTCTATGGCGTCACTTGGTTTTATCCTATTTTTTCATGCTCCAATATCTTTATCAATATCTTGAGAACATAATTACTCCTCCATGAATGTGTTTTATAACTTTGCACAACTCACCTCATTGACTGATATGATAGTTATAGAGCAGACTAACTGTATGACGTTTGTGACTGAACCCTCATGGAGAATGGCTTGGAGAATGAGCCTAAAATGGAAGTAAAATAATATTTTAAACATTAATACAAAACATCACCATCCTTTAACACCATTACCAAGACATGAAGATGTTGGAAGTGGTGGAAACCTGCTTGCTACACAAAATGGGACCATTGTATAAGCAATTAAACATGCGAAATAACCAGAAGAACAAATAACTATCAATGAGAAAACACACAGAATATGAGAGGCAACACACAATTGTATTCAACTCATTACAAGGGAAATTACAATAAAGAGATCACACTCTTCTTCCACCTCTGTGAGGCTTCCTCCTCAAGGGCTCCAAGTAATCTTCCCACCTGAGTAATCTTCTCTCATAGGTCACAACACACAGCTAACACAAGCTGTTGTTCACCTCATTGTACATCTGTACAATTGAGTACACAACCGTACTCCAAGTAGATCTCTCCATGATCCTGCTGATGTATTGCTGTCACCTTGGATCTAGCTACCCCGCTGATCTCCTTTCTGACCCTCGCATCCACACATCCCTGCATATCAAACCTAATCTTACTTATACATACATGGGGAATCCTACTTGATTCCACCATGGGAAGAACTCTCTAAGCTTCACATAGCTCTTCTCCAAATTCTCCACTTAACAATACAGCCCATGAGTCTATTATATAGATCTCATGCATACACTGATTAGACTTGCGGCTCAAGACTTCGAACAAGCCTTTAACATGCAAACTCCACGTTCACTTAACTGACTGTTCGTCAACAGCAGTTCAGACCGCCACAGGCGACCGACGTCGGTCCCTGCCCTCTTGGAGGTGACCGACACCGACCGATCTTCTGTCGATGTCGGTTTCCCTTCTGCGTTCCCTGACCGACGTCGGTGTGGCCTGCCGATGCCGGCGACTGCATACACTGGAAACCCTCCTGTTTGCCTTAAGGTGTAGCTTTTAGCTCCACACCCTAACATGCACAACTCACCTCGTTGACTGATATGATAGTTATAGAGCAGACTAACTGTATGGCGTTTGTGACTGAACCCTCATGGAGAATGGCTTGGAGAATGAGCCTAAAATGGAAGTAAAATAATATTTTAAACATTAATACAAAACATCACCATCCTTTAACACCATTACCAAGACATGAAGATGTTGGAAGTGGTGGAAACCTGCTTGCTACACAAAATGGGACCAGTCTGCAAACCTGAGGTGATTGGCTCTTCAAATAAACTCCAAAATTGAAACAAAGGATGGGGAACATGTGAAAGGAGAGTAAAATACCTTTGTAATAAATCTTAGTAGCTATATTATATGTAATTTTTTAAACGAAGGCAAAACCTATAGGGTACATAGATTAACAAGCAAACTAGATAATCTAACTTCTTAGGAATGGTTCATAAAGTACAGGTCACCATTCCTTTGTAACCAAACACAAAATTTAATTTAACAGAGTTTAGAAGACACTACAAAGATAATTTTGACTAAAACCTCTCTTGTTGAGCGTACCAAGTACAAACGTGAGGACCATTCTTGCTTGCCAAGCCTAGTGGAAGAAGACAGAAGCAGTTTTCTTCATTTCTTAGAGCTTTTGATCAAACTGACCACTATAATAAGTGTGTGGAAGACCAAAGGACACTATTGAAATATCCTCAACTATAGGAGTCTATAAAATTCCATAAACCTCATTAAATGCTCATTTAAATTACCCTTTTTTCTAAAGAACCTACCACTTTTCAGTTAGTAACAGTTAATTAAGACTTCTTAGGACATATTGGACATGATATCACCTTTTTAAACCTTCACATCTCCCAAGGAGGTTGTAAAACTCATTTAATGCTCCAAATTGACCCCCAAAATGACTTAAAAAGACATAAATATTTAAAATAACCAAGACCAAGGCTAATGTGACATGAAATGACATAAAATGACCTATAATACACTTTATGACATAATATTAGACCCACATAAACTTCTAAAAATCAATTTTTTACCTATAGGGGGCCCAATTTAACCTATAGGGGGCCCAATTTGACCTACAAGGTCAAATTTGGTCAACAAATTGGTGACTCATAGGGGTAGTGTGCCTATTATACTAAAGATTAGTATCCTTATCAGTCCATTTAGATTAGGGAGTCATCTAATGTCTGAAACACACAAGAGGAATTTGACCATTGACAATAAGCTTTGATCAAGACAAGGCTAAATGAATACCTCAACCACACAAAGCAAAAGATACACACAAAACAAAGCAACAAACTAACAAGACACACACACACACACACACACACACACACACACACACACATGTGCTCAAAGCACTTAGGGAAAATAGAAATCACACAACTAAGCACAACTAGAAACTAAGCATACTTCCTTTCCAAGATCAAAAGGAAGGTTCCTTGAATATTCTTCTTCATGAGATGGATCATAGTGCCAAGCATGTTGCTTCTTGGATTGGATGTTTGGTAGATCAAAATTATTTATTGGCACTTCACTTATTATAATCTCAAGTAAACCATCTTAAAATAGGTCTCCAATGTAAATGTATTCCTCTTGGCCTTGTACACATACCTCATATTGTTGCCCACTCTTCATCTCATGGTCAACTTGCATCTTCTTTGTGGGCATGATTTCAAGAGGAGTAGTCTCTTGTTCCTTAGAATATTGACACAGATATAAGCTTGTTTTAACCTCTAAAGGATGAGGGGAACCTTTCTCTAGAAAATATATGACATTTTGAAAAAATTCATCTTGCTTACCATCACTTGTAATCAGCTCTAAGGAAGTTATAGACCCCTTGAGAGACTCAAACTCATTACAAATGTTTTCAAACTGCTGCCACAATTTCTCATCTTCTTTTTGATCAACATCATGGAGGGGAACAACAAGATAATATCCTTTATCCTCTTCTTTAGAATCCAAAAGGACTTCATCCAAGATTTCTTCTTTGACACAAGGAAGGCATTCCTCAACATTAACATAACAAAAAGACTCAACAAAAAAACTCACCTCTTCCTCAACATTTAGGACCTCTTGAGGGATCTCAAGTTGTATCTCAATTGTCATATCTTGGATTTATTTCTCAAGGGATGCAAGATATTAAATCTCTTTCTCCTTCTTGGTGATGCCAAGACTAGGCATCTTGAAATCATGTAACTTAGCCCAATGAGGCTGCCAAGGAGTTATATTTTCTTCAAGCAAGAGTTTTGAATTTTTATCAACCAAATGCTCCTCTTTAGGTTCCCATACCATAGGTCCATCAAGGCAAAGGGTGATAGGGTGAGGGCAAGATGAACTAGTTGGTGGAAGTGGAACATAGGACTCAAAATTAGATTGATAATAAATTGTAGGGGATCCTTTTATGAGCTCTTGAGGAAGGGGAGGCAGATCTTGGGCTAAAATAGCTTGGTTTTCTTCCTTCAATTTGACAATCACTTCATTTACATCTGATTTAGCTTGAACACTCTCTTGAAGAAGGTTAGATGGAGTGTGTTTAGGCATAGGATCTTCTTTTGGCTCTAAACCTTCCATCACATTTTGACTTAACCAATTTCATTCTTGACTCTAACTCTTTAATTTTCTTAGCTAGGTTCTCTTGAAAAAGGGATAGGTTCTCTTGTAAAAGTCTTTATTGAAGTTAATAGGCATTGTAGAGTAAAATACTCTACATTTTATTTTTGAGTTTCAATTGTGTGCTCCAAGTTTTGTCCTTGTGCATTTCAGTTTCGAGGCAGTGAAGTTTTGACATAGAGCGTGGGCGCGAGTTTCATTTTTGCCTAAATTTTGTCTAAGTATCAAATTTGCACAGAAAATGCCGAGTGACATTAGCTAGGACACATTATACTTTGTTTTTAAAAGCATCAAAATGTGCCACGTGTCTCATGGTAACTCAACAGAGCGCGACAAGTGTCGGCATCCACGTTTCAAGTTTCTTATGAGTTTTAAAAGATTCTTTTGATAAGCTTTTTCTCAGTGCACACAGAGGGTGCCAAGTGGCAACTACAGAAGGTTTCAATATATTTTTCTAAAAGCAGTGGAAGTCATCATGTGTCCAAAGCTAAAAGCAGTGGAAGCTGCCACGTGTCCATAACTAAAGTAAGTGGAAGCCACCAATTGTCAACATTCACAGTTTCTTCATTTTGTTTCATTATTGAGTAAAGACTGTGGTGGGCCCCAGGTTTTGTTTCTAAAGTAAGCAGAAGCTACCAAGTGTCATCATCCATGTGAATCTGAAATGAGTCTCAAATGTTTCTATAGTGTAGCTAAAGCTCAGCGGAGATCGCCATGTGTCACCTTCCACAGGATTTTCAAAAAGTGTCTAAAAGCTTCTAAAGAAAGTGGAGACCGCCACGTGTCATTTGTTAAAGATCAACAAAAAGTTCCACCTGTCCCCATTCTCCTTTTGAAGCTACTCAGGCAAGAAGTGTTGTGGCTCCCATTTTTTGTAAGTTGATAAAGTTCTGAAGCAACGGATTGTGACAGATGTTAAGGATGGAGCACTCCTGATACAAAGACACGATAAAGAGTAAAAGCATCAAAAAATGTCGTGTGTTTTTTATAGGTACTACAGAAGCTACCAAATGCCATTTTCTGGTGCCTCCTAAATAATGAGATAGTTTTCAAGTGAGACAAGCAGAAGCTGCCAAGTGTCCTTGCCCGTTTCACAGTGGGAAGCGTCACGTGTATCTAATTCAGCCAATGATCATGTGAGGAGACTAAACATTTCAGATCCAAAAAATATCTTTTGTTAGACACTTCCAGTTAAGTTCCAGTTCGGTTAGGTTGTTGGGATTTGATCATGTGAAGAGACTAAACGTTTCAGATCTAAGAAATATATTTTATTAGACGCTTTCAGTAAGTTAGAGTTCAGTTAGACCGTTGGGAAGGGAACGTGTGGGAAATCTTGAGCTAGTCTGATGCTATAAATATAGGTGAAGAGAGATTATCAAAAATCATTATCAGAAGAGAGAATTTTCTACAAGAGATTGTTATCAAGAAGTTTTAGATTTTCTTGATGTGGCCAGGAATATCATTTGCCTTTATTCGATTTTCTTGAGTTAGAAAGTTTGTATAACTATGCATGTTTCTGTGCCTTTTATGTGACTAAAAAATTAATAAGAAGATTGAATTATGTGCCTTTGTTGATATTTTTTGTGTTATTGCAAAATCATCTAAGTTGTGAGCCTTTGATTCTATTGCTTTCATATTTTACATTGATCATGCATTATTTGCTCTTTAATGTAATTGAATCCTAAATATAGCTTCACTATGCTTATTATTAAGGATCAAATTAAATTCAGGTGCATCTCCATAGTTAGATTTCCTTTCATTGCATTGGTGTTTTCATTTAATTTCTATCCCTTTTCTCACAATACATTTGAGATAAAGAAGATCCAGCTTCTTTAAAATCTAGAGGTCGTTTTAGGTTGCAATCCCCAAATTCTTGAAACTTCCCATTGTTGGTGTTAGAAACAATGCAATTTTAAGCATCAATAGTTTTTGGCATGCCCAGTGGGACAATCTTGAAGTTTCTTTCAAGATCATATGAACCAGAGAGGTACAAGGAGTCAGAGCTGTGGACCAGTAACAAGAGCTCAATCTACTATGAATCTAGATATTCTTTTACCACCATTAATAACTAATTCAAGAAGGGTCAATTAGTTTCCAACAATACCAATAACAAACATGGGAGCACCTATAGCCCTAAGGAATTATGCAAGTTAGAACATTGGCAGTCCTTTGATTCTCCCAGTACCACTAGCCACTTGGGACCCTATTCCAGTAAATGCCCTCAAAGCTCTGCCCAAATTTAGTGGGCAAGATTTCAAAACACCTGAAGAACATCTATAGGATGTGTCTGATGTTTGTGCAATACATGTAATCACATAGCAGAATGTGGCTATAAGATTGTTAGCAACTTCTTTTAAGGGAAAGGCTCTGGACTGGTACAGATCTTTGACCCCAAATACAATTTCTACATGGGATCAGCTTGGAGATCTTTTCTTTGAAAGATTTGAAGAAAAGGGTGATAAATATTCTTTGTTGAAACAATTAATTACTATCAAAAGGGCACCTTAAGAAGTAATGACTAATTTCAATTCAAGATTCCAAAAGACTTGGGAAAGGATTCTTGCACAACAAGACCATTACTAGGTATGGCTATAGTATTTTATCTTAAAGCTTTAAATTCAGATATATCAGTAATGATTCAGTCACTTAGAGGTTAGACTCTGCCATAAGCCTATGACTATGTAGTCAAAGCTAAAAATAACTTAATAAATGCTGAAAAGTTGCCCCCAAGGCCTCCCATGCCCATGTTTCTAGAGATTACCTTACCTTTGCCTCAAGAAACCCCTAATTCCATAGCCCTACCTATGTCTATGTATACATATCCTCAACAACTTGCTAAAGAACTTGTCCCTGCCCAGTCATCTGAGATGGATGATATCAAGAATATCTTAAGAACATTTTCTAATGAGTTAATTAACCTTAAAAGACAACAAAATCTTTATCCTAGACACTAATATCAAGGCTACCAAGGAAATAGATTTCCACCACAACCAAACTAGTATCAGGGTCCTCAAAGGCAAACTATCCCTCAGCTAGCAAACCAGTTAGTTGCAGTCCCTATACCCTCACAAACTATTCCCCCTAATCCAAACAGGGAGATTGTTCAAGGGCAGAATAATTATACAGATGGCACCAATGCTTGGTGTTTCCCTTGTAATAATTCTCATATGCCTAGAGATTGTCCCATGGGTAATCTACAACAAAAGGTAGCAGAGCAAAGAAGAATGGATATACAATTTGCAAATGCTTCTGACACTCAAGCCTACCAATCCTTTGGTATGCAAAATTCAGTTCTGATGGCTTAGATGCAAGGGATGTCCTTACAACAAGAAGAAGAAATAACCCCTAAACATGCTTTGTTTTCATGGGTTGAAGATGAAGAGTCAGTATTCTTAAATGAAGCTTCCACTTCCAAGAAGCCAATGGTACAATCAAATTACTAGACCAAATCAAAAATAAGGATGATGGAATAGCTTGAAGTCACAAATAATAAAGTTACAGGGAATCCTCCATTTCAAGGTCATCAAAACACAACTGCTAGACAAGAAATACCTTAGCCAATACATAATCAAGTAATTTCTAGACAAGTTCAAGAAAAAGCAGGGTATCCTTATTATCCAAGAACCCAAACACTAGGACCAGTGAATGTGGTGGATCAGCTGAAGAGGACCCCAACACATGTGTCAATATGGGACATATTAGCTATTCCTGAGCAAAAGACACTATTGTAAGAAGCTCTACAGTGTCAAGCAGTGCCTAATCATACTAGTACCAAAGAGGGACCTGTTGATAAAGAAAATCTCAAAGATACTGTTCCTTTGTAGACAACAACCCTTTTGAATAATGCACTAGAAGTAAGCAAATCCAAACCAAAGCCCTTCTATTTGACTTTGATAATTGGAAAGAAATTGTTACATAATGCAATGATAGACTCAGGGGCCAGTACTACAGTAATGCCTAAGCAAATAACAGGTGCTTTAAAAATAAAGTATGAGCCGCTTACTAGAGGAGTTATGCAGCTGGATGGCAAATTGGTGCAAACAATAGGGAAGATTAAACAACTCCCATTGCAATTGTATACTTGCCCCAATATAATTGTCAATCAAGATGTGGTAGTCATAGATATACCCCCTGTATTTGGCCTATGTTTATCTAAGGAGTTCATAGCCAAGATAGGAGGATATATGTCACTTGATTGGTCTCACCTCATCCTAAAAACCAAATATGGTTCAAAGATGAAAATACTATCTGAGCCACTATCTAAGGATCACATCACCAATGAACCAACCTCAAAATTAGAGGCAACTCATGCTATGCTAAATAACGAAGAAAGGGTCTTTGTTGAAGAGTTAGGTGACTAAATTGAACATGACCAAGAGGAGGAAAATAATCAGTTGTTAACTATGATGCAAAGTGACCCATATGGAAATTATGACTCCACTGGTCTAGGCACTTATGTCATATTTGATGAAGACCATGAAATCTCAAATATTTTAAGGGAAGAAATGCCAAAGACTCAAGAATCTGGAAAGGGTTCAGAAATTTAGACCTTAAATTTTGATGGGGCTAGAAGTAAAAATGGTGCTGGAGCAAGAATTTGTCTTGTTGCTCCAAATAGTGAATTTGTTTAAAAAGCTATCCGTTTCTAATTTGCCTGTACTAATAATGATGCTGAATATGAATCCTTAGTACATGGGTTCATATTAGCCAAAAAAAGGGAGTAAAGAATTTGATAGTAAAAGGAGATTTAGAATTAGTGGTAAAGCAAATCAGAGAAAAGGTAATAGCCAAAAATGTAGGGATAAGATCCTATAGACACAAAATTTGGGACTTAATAGATGATTTTGAAGCTTTCAATATTGAAGTAGTTCTTAGAACCCAAAATTTTAAAGCAGATAGAATGGCACAAATTAGCTCACAGTTTGACCCAACAATTGGTCTATTAGTTAACAATGAGTCAGTCAAAGTTATAGTAAGGCCAACTATCCCAGACAATGATGACAATTGGCAAGTCTTTGAAAATGATTCTCAGGTACTCTCATTTTTGTAATAGTCAAGAGCTTTTGCTGATCAATTGCAACCCAAAATTGAAGAAGCATATGGAGACCAAGTTATTCAATTAAAGACTAATAAGATTCCCAAAGGCTTGATCACTTTAGAAAACCTATTTGATTCAGAAGATGTAAGCCTAGAGAAGAAAAGGTTTCAAGGAAATAAAGCTAATTATTCTGAGATAGAAGTAAGTGAAGGGAGAAAACTAAAGATTGGAAATTCTATAACCCAAGAGGAAAGGGAAAGACTAATTGGCTTATGTGAAAAATATGATAGAGTAATAGCTTGGACTTATGAAGACCTTCATGGATATAATAGAGACATCATTCAGCACACCATAGAACTGACTGAAGGATCTAAGCCAGTCAGATAGAAGTAGAGGCCAGTGAATCTAAAGATTGAACCTCTAATGGTGGATGAGTTGCAGAAACTCTTAGAATCTAAAATAATTTTTCCAATCAAACATTCAACCTAGGTATCCAATCTAGTACCAGTCAGGAAAAAGAATGGTGACATAAGGCTCTATGTGGATTTTAGAGACCTAAATAGAGCATCTCTGAAAGATCACTATCCCCTGCCCTCTATGGAATAAATTTTACAGATTGTGGCTGGATCAGAGAGATTTTCCTTGCTAGATGGTTTCTCTGGATACAATCAGATTTGGTTGGCTGATGAAGACCAACACAAGACTACATTTACTACCAAATGGGGAATGTTTGCATATGCTAAGATGCCATTTGGCATGTCAAATGCTGGAGCCACTTTTCAAAGAGCAATGGATGTAGCATTTGGAGAACTCATAAATAAAATAATCCTAATTTATCTTGATGATCTCACTATTTTTTTCAAGAATGTTGTTGATCATTTTAATCATCTGGAATCTATTTTTAAGAAATGCCAAGAATTTGGAATATCCTTGAATCCCAATAAGTGTATCTTTGCAGTACCTCAAGGCAAACTATTGGGACATATAATATCCAAAGGAGGAGTCTCTATAGATACAGAGAGAGTTGCAGTCATAATGAACTTGCCCCTACCAGTAAATAAGAAGGCAGTTCAGTCTTTTTTGGAGAAAATTAATTTTGTTAGTCGCTTCATATCAAACTTTGCAGGCCTAGTGAGACCAGTGACATTCTTGTTGAAGAAAGATCTAGTGTTCAAGTGGACTATAAAAGGAAGGCAAGCTTCTGAGAAGGTCAAGCAAGCAATTTTAATAGCCCTAGGACTTAGTAACCCATACTTTTCTAAGTCTTTTATAATGTATGTTTATGGAGGAGAGTTCAGTGTTGTTGTAGTCCTAACATAAAAAGATAATCAATAAGAGTGAGAGCACCCAATAGCCTTTTTCTTAAGGACTCTTAGGGAGTATGAAAATAGATACAACTTTATGGAGAAACAAGCATATGCTATGGTAAAAGCCCTCAATAAATTTAGGCATATGGTGAAAGGAAGTAAGATTCAGATACTTGTGGCTCATCCTAGTCTCAGAGAATACATTATGGAGGGTGAAATTACTGAAAAAAGAGCAAACTAGATAACAAAGATCCTTGAGTATGATGTAGAGGTCATACCCACTAAGCTGGTCAGAGGTAGGGGGTTGTGCCAATACATGACTCAAGATATGGAAAAGATGATGCCTGAAGAAACAGAAAAAAAACTATATTGACGATATAAGAGGTTGATCAGAACTCTTGGGTCACAAACAGAATCCATTTTATGAAACATGGGATTTTTTCAAAAGAGCTATCTCAGGATAAGAGGAGATACTATAGGTAGCAAGGGGTCCATTTTTTTTAATTGACCAAGTTCTTTTTAGAAGAAATATTGATGGTATACTTTTAAGATGCATAGAGAAAGATGAGGCTAAGAAAATATTACATGAAATGCATCATGGAGTCTCAGGTGGACATTTTTATGCAAGAACTATAGCTATAAAGATAACTTAGGCAGGTTATTTTTGGCCCACTTTATTTACAAACTATTATCAACTAGTCAAAAAGTGCCAATCTTGTCAATATTATGTGGGGATGAGAAGGAATGCAGTAATGCCCCTTAGTCCTATAATTGTTGATGAACCCTTTGATCAATGGGGTCTTGATTTCATTGGGATGATCAATTTGGTGTCAAGTATGGGACACAAATGGATTCTAACTGCCACAAATTATTTTACAAGATGGAGTGAGGCAGTGCCACTCAAAGAAGCAACAGAAAATGTGATCTTAGATTTTTTGGGAAGTATCACTACTCATTTTGGGTCTCCTCGTACCATAATTTCAGATAATGCTAAGGCATTTTTAGGGGCAAAAGTATCTGACTTTGCACTAAAGAATGGAATTTATCTAAAAACTTCCTCAAATTATTACCTTTAGGGTAATGGTTTGGTAGAATCAACCAACAAGAACCTGATTAGACTTATTAAGAGAATAGGGGCTGATCATCACAAAGAGTGGCATAAAATGCTTAATATAGCACTATGGGCTGATATAATTACACCTAAACAAGTGAAAAAAATGTCCCCATATGAATTAGTCTATGGTCAGCCTACTGTAATGCCCCTGAGCTTGGAGATTCCCGCTCTCCAATTATTAAAACAGATTGAAATTGAGGAAAATGGCCCCATGTAGGTTAGACTTGCTGAACTCTTAGAAGTTCAAGAAAAGAGGGATGCAGCACATGATTCATTAATGAAGCATAAAAAAATCAAAGATTGCTTCGATAACAGGACTTCAAACCCCAATTTTGAAGTAGGCTCAATTGTTTTAAAATGGGATGCGAGAGCTGCCAAGCCGAGTCAACACACTAAATTTGAAGCATTATGGACTGACCCCTATAAGATTCATGCATGTAAATAGAAAAATTCATTTGAGCTAGAAATGATGGAGGGAAAACCTGAAGAGATTCCTGTGAATGGGATCTACTTGAAACATTTTAGTTAAGCTGTATCTCTTATGTATTATAGTTAGATAGTTTCCTTTTCCCTGTTGCTCTATTTTCCCATTTTTCTTTTCCGCTTTTTTTTTTAATAAGTGTTCTTTGAACACATGGCCACGGCTTAGAGTCTTTAAAAAAAAATTGAAACTCTCACATTCATATAAGTTTATCTCAAATCCTTAAATTCTCCAAGGTACCTTACGCATTCATTTTTATGATGTGTCTGACTCGCTGTCCCATGAAGATTTAATAAGATTTGCTAATAGTTATCCAATTTTAATACCATTTTTGAGACTTAATGGGTCATTAAATACCCCAAAACAAGAGTTAAAGCTTAACAGTGTCTTAAACATTCCTACATTTGCTAAAAAATCCATGTTACCTGTAATTTCACCTCATAAGCAAACCTACTTAGTGAAAGTGCTGTCAAGATGCGAAACACCGGAAGCATACAGTTGATTACCAAACCAAGCAACTTAAATATGCGGAAATAACCATAATACACAAGTAACTAGAATTCAGAATAACACATGATATGAGAGACAATACACAACTTGTATTAAAACTCTTGAAGAAAAGAATACAATAAAGAAGATGCCACTTCTTCTCCACCACCTCTTCAAAGGCTTCCCACACCTCAAGTGAATAGTAATTCTCTCCTCAAAGCTCTCTCTCTTAGGTCCCAACACCCAACTCAAACTCTAAGTTGGTGTTTACCTTATACCCATGCTCCACGCACACCACAAGTGCTCCACACACTCCACAAGTACTCCATGTACTCCAAGTAGATCTTCCCTGAACTTGCAACAACCTGCACCTCAATAGACCTTACTTATGGAAGGAACTCCCTTGCCTTCCTCTTTGCTCTATCTGAGTACACACCTGTACTCCAAGTAGATCCTGCTTGATTCTGCTCCCTATTGTGTTGTTGTCCTATCTGATCTTGCACACCTGCAAATCAACCTGGTTCTGCACACCTATGAACCTTGACCTTGCACACACATACACTTGCAGATCAACGATCTTACTTACCATGTAGATCTCCTATATAGGCCATGCACACTTGCTGACCAAGATCCTACACCCCTGAAGAATCTTGCTGACTCTCCAAAACCAGCACCCACCTTGGTACTGCTATGGAACTAGGAGGAACACCCTTGCTCACCTCACACACAGAAGGAGCTAACTTTTCTCAACTCAAACTAGAACAAGTTTACAATACAACCATGAGTCTATTATATAGATCTCATCCAAACAATAATTAGACATATAATTACAATAATTAGATCCGCAGCTCTCAGTCTAAAAATAGCTCTAATCATGCAAACACTTAGTTCGTTAGCTAACTACTCGTAATATCCGCAGTTCGAACCACACAGGCGACCGACGTCGGTCCCTGTCTACCTGGGGGTCGCCGACGCCGACTGATCTCTGACCGACGTCGGTTTCATTCCTGTCTAATCCTACCGACGTTGGTTGGCCAGACCAAATGCCAGTCTCAGTGACACTCTGCAACTCATCCTGCAACCTCCTCCATGTTTGCATCAGTGAAGCTTTTAGCTCCACAACCTAACAATCTCCCATTTGGAGATAAACAGCTGCACTGTACCTATACCTATACTCCGTCTAATCTGTTTCTTGGTTTGTATCCCTCTTCAAGCTCAATCTTGAAGAAAACCCACCACACATCCTGTGGTGTACCACCTGTCATCCGAGTACCCTGCCACATCCGAACCTACAAACCCATGTAGTGAAGTCCTGACCCTGCATGTATACCTGCTACTGGTCCCTCTCAGATACTTGAGAACCCACTTCCCCAAATTGGCTCCTAACTCTCTGACAGCTCCCACTGCATGGAAATACTCAGGTCTATACCAGACCTCATGTGATTTCAGACACTGTACCTGTCCAGCCCTTAGTGTGCTCTGGCTCTGCATCCTAAACCTCGCCAACACCTGATTCACATCAGCTCCCACTAGAGACAAAATCAACTTGTGATCTCCATGTCTCCCATGCCAAAGAATTTCACTGCTCCAAATTCTTCATAGCAAACCACTGAACTAATCTTACCCTTAGCTCAACAAAACCCTGTATGTACAATCCTGCTAGCAAACATACCATCCACATACAGTAATAGAATGATGTCATGACTCATCATCCACCTGGTAGGGCAAACCACAGTAGTTACCCGACATTGACTGAAGCCATGCTTCGTCCTCCACCTGTCAAAACCTGTACCACTATCCTGTAGCTCCTCAAGACCATATGACCTGGTCTTCCGTCTCACGTATCTATTCTCTCTATTCTTCAACTAAGGTATCCATTCGTCTCTGTGCTTTCTTCCCACTGACAACCCTACCAAATCTCCGCTTGGCTCTGTAATATCTCCATGCCATGCTCCCACCTGTTTCCTGGATCTTTCCTGCTCTACAATCAGCAACATGTCTAAAGAAGAGGAACAATGAATTTGAGGGCCTACTTACGTCTTCAGTCCTTCGTATGGGTGTTTGAGACTCCTTGACAGCGTGCTATCCACCCAAAATCCGTTACAGTGACCGACCTCGGTCACTCCACAGTCTGCATCCGACCGACGTCAGTTTCCATGTGTCTGTCCCTGACTACCGACCCTGCTGACGTCAGTGTCCCTTCTGCCGACGTTGGTCCTTATGACCGACATTGGTCTTACATAATGCCGACATTGGTTTTCCTACCGACGCCGATACCTGTGTTTCCTGTGAGTGACGAATTTTTACCTGTGAGCTCCTTTGAATCAATTCCCATGTCTAAACTGCCCTGCTCAGAAGTATCCAGCCCCATCCACTGGTCTCTGTTCGCCATCTCCTCTAAGTACACCAAGGCTTTCTAGTTCTTAAGCTTGTCAAATATATCTGTCTTCCGCTTAAGAACATGCATCTCCTTCCTGCTCATGTGACCAAGCCTACGAAGCCACGTCTCCGCAACAAAAGAAGAATTAGTAATATAAATAAGTAGATAAAGAGTACCTATTTTCTTACCACCAGCTAATTCAAGTGCATCTGCTATGAGAGCTCTCGTACATCTCTCATCACCCAATCTTTCTGAAGAAATTAGCCATATCTCCAAACTTGGGACCTGCATGACCTTCATCATCACCTGTGTGTTGGCCGCCTGCAATTTCAGCTTCACTTCCCCTTTGCCAATTCTTTGGCAAGGCTTACCAGCTCCTCTACTTGGGGCTGCATGGAAAGAGGCAACCAAATCTTTTATCCAAGATTCAACTTTATCCAAGAAACCTCCCAAAGCATCTTGTGCAACAACACCTGCTACATCTGCATCTTCAGTTCCTTCATGCTGATCTGCTACCAACCAACAATATTCTTTTACCTGCTCTTTCTTTCCATATGACCGTTGGTGACCACCTGTGCTTTTCAACTCCTCCATTCTTAGCTTACTTTGATCTGCCATTGCTCTACTCCCACTCAATCAGAAACCCCTGAGAGTGACCTGTAACCAAACACAAAACCTACTTCTTGTAACCTTAGCTCTGATACCACTTGTCAAGATGCGAAACACCGGAAGCATACAGTTGATTACCAAACCAAGCAACTTAAATATGCGGAAATAACCATAATACATAAGTAACTAGAATTCAGAATAACACATGATATGAGAGACAATACACAACTTGTATTAAAACTCTTGAAGAAAAGAATACAATAAAGAAGATGCCACTTCTTCTCCACCACCTCTTCAGAGGCTTCCCACACCTCAAGTGAACAGTACTTCTCTCCTCAAAGCTCTCTCTCTTAGGTCCCAACACCCAACTCAAACTCTGAGTTGGTGTTCACCTTATACCCATGCTCCACGCACACCACAAGTGCTCCACGCACTCCACAAGTACTCCACATACTCCAAGTAGATCTTCCCTGAACCTGCAACAACCTGCACCTCAATAGACCTTACTTATGGAAGGAACTCCCTTGCCTTCCTCTTTGCTCTATCCGAGTACACACCTGTACTCCAAGTAGATCCTGCCTGATTTTGCTCCCTATTGTGTTGCTATCCTATCTGATCTTGCACACCTGCAAATCAACCTGGTTCTGCACACCTGTGAACCTTGACCTTACACACACATACACCTGCAGATCAATGATCTTACTTACCATGTAGATCTCCTATATAGGCCATGCACACCTACTGACCAAGATCCTACACCCCTGAAGAATCTTGCTGACTCTCCAAAACCAGCACCCACCTTCGTACTGCTGTGGAACTAGGAGGAACACCCTTGCTCACCTCACACACATAAGGAGCTAACTTTGCTCAACTCAAACTAGAACAAGTTTACAATACAACCATGAGTCTATTATATAGATCTCATCCAAACAATAATTAGACATCTAATTACAATAATTAAATCTACAGCTCTCAGTCTAAAAATAGCTCTAATCATGCAAACACTTGGTTCGTTAGCTAACTGCCCGTAATATCTGCAGTCTGAACCACACAGGCGACCAACATCGGTCCCTGTCTGCCTGGGGGTCACCGACGTCAGCCGATCTCTGACCGACGTCGGTTGCATTCCTGTCTAATCCTGCCGACGTCGGTTGGCCAGACCAAACGGTAGTTTCAGTGACACTCTGCAACTCATCTTGCAACCTCCTCCATGTCTGCATCAGTGAAGCTTTTAGCTCCACAACCTAACAAGTGCCTTCCCTATTGCAAAGCTCCATACCTGTTACCATAGTTCACTAATTATAAATATAGATATAGATATAGAGGGAACATAGTCTTCACAACAGGGATCTGGGATTTACGAATTCATTGATAAGCTTCTCACAAGCAAATCATATGCTTCGGCCCCTACACAACCCTTAAAGACCTATCCATGGATTATAGTCCCTGAAGTTGGTTATGCAAATGACCCAACAAAGGTGAAAGATTTTGTAGAAGGAATCATGGACCCAACCCTTAAAATTTTTGGCAAAGCTCTGCGAGAAGGAGCACACCAAAGATGTATTCAGAGGGATAAGGCTAGACAATACGAAACATTCGTAATGAGGATATGGACTTCCCAATTGGCAAAATTCATTGTCCCAGGTGTACATCTGTGCCCTGACTTGATTGAAATATGCACCAAATTGTTTCATGTGCCCTCAAATACCATATAGTAGGGTCCATTCATGGTGCAAATTACACCAAAGGCTATCAGGGACATGTTCGCCCTGTATCATGACAAGATAGCCACGTTTCTCACCATTGCCAAAATATAGAAAATGTGGGCAAACGTCAATAATCGATTGAGGTTTCTAAAATTAGAATTGTAATTAGGGGATGATGATGCCACTATTCCAGTACTGTCGACAAGAAGAGCACAATTTACATAGGCCAGTCAAGAGGCACTTTCCATGATGGAATTCATTTTTGGCATGAAAGAAGATATAACTGTCTATGAAGAATAAATGGCCATTCTCTTCAAATTGAAAACTATTGACAAGTCTCAGGAGTATCAGCTGAAATTCTCTGAGTACATTACATATTCAATGGTTGATCAGCTCACCCATTTCAAATATAAAGGGGTTTTAAGGTATTCTTCTTATCTATTTCACGTCATGTTGTATCAAAACTCTGACATCTTTTCCTAATACATGCATCTGAATATGTATGACCCAAGCTTCGATCATAATAAGATCATTCCTATGTCTACATGGTCACATATCTTGTCCAAAACAAGTGAACCATATGAATTTTGGGAATTTTTTGTTGCCCCTACCTTTTATCATCTAAGCCCAGAGCCGATTGAAAATAGATTGACTCCAAGTGTCTCAGGCCTTATGACAAATTGCACTATTCCTTGTGATTACTTTTTTGGGTCCCATCATACTATCATTAGGGTCCATGGTTTTAATGGAGAACCAGTGTTTCTACCTAAGATTTTGACCCCTAGGTTAGCATTCTTAGAAGTCACCCAACAAGTGTTTATGGTTGATAATGAATATGGCACTGGGAAGAAGATGAATAAAATGTATGATGTTCCATGGGTAACAAACAACATGGCCCTAGAGGTTAGAGATGCTGAGCACGTGTTGCTGAGAAAGCTAGCTTTCTTGGGCTTCTTTCTAATTAAATATAAATGGTGATATGACCCAAGAAGTTTCATAACCACATGGGTCAAGAATAACAAGGTCACCACTAGAATTGTGCATGAGGGCCGTCCCTTTTGGGAAAATAGAAGAAACCCTCAGGAAGATATTCCTGATTTGTATGTAGAATTGATAGATTTGCCCTCAAAAGAGGCCAGGCCATGGGAGACCTTTTATGATAAGAAAAAAGATTTTGACCCTAAAATCAGAATGACTTCTGGTTTAAGAAGGGCATTAAAGAACAAAGACTAGAAACCTGAAAAAATAGAAGCCTATTGAAAGTATAGGCAGGAGGTTTGTGAGACAACTCACTCTTTTGGTAATGTAGATTCAAATGAGAAATGGAAGGAAATCTAGGATGAATGTCATCCGTCTCTTGTCTCTAGCCTTGATACAAGCAAACTGTAGACACAGGGTGGAGAGTTAGAAGCTAGAGCAAAATCTAGTCATACATTACAGACCCCAAGACAAACCTCAGCTATAGTCACTGTAACTATTTGGCCCCAATCTCTCAGTGCCATTAAAAAATAAAAGAGTGTGGTATCCTCACCACCCAGAGTTTTCCCTTCAGTGTCAACCTTTGGAGTTCCCAGTTTTGTATAATCACCACTAACAGTAGTGGTAAATGTTTGTCAGGATCTTGCTCCAACAATAGAGCACATATGATTACTTCTTGTATTAGCAACTAAACACGAAATTTAACCAGAATCAACAAGTAACTAGAAATATGAAACAACACAAGAATATGAGAGACAATACACAATTGTATTAATAATCACTCAGAAGAATATACAATAAGGAAGATGCCACTTCTTCCTCCGCCTCAAAGGTTCGCCACACCTCAAGACCTTCTTCCCTCTCTCTCTTGGTCCCAACAATCAACTCTAATACAAAATTGATGTTCACCTCTCCAACCAGTCAGTAACACGCTGCCAGTACGTCAAGTACACAACCGTACTCCAAGTAGATCCCCTGCTCTCTACTGCTACCTGCAAATCACTAGACCTTACTCACCATTGCAGATCTCCAAAAGAAGCCATGCTCATCTGCTGACTAAGATCATACAAATAAGAAGAACCCTGCTGATTCTCCAAACCAGTACCCACCTTGGTACTGTGGCACTAGGAGGAACACACCATTGCTCTCTTCTCTCAGAAGGAGCCTATTGCTCTCTTACTCCCTAGTTACAAGTTTTACAATACAGCCCATGAGTCCATATATAGATCTCATGCTTACAATAATTAAACTAACTTAATTACAATAATTAGACGTGTAACTCAAGACTACGACTAGCCTCTAACAGTCCAAAAATAGACTCTCCAGAATCAACATGCAAACTGCATGTTCACGCATAGGCTATCGACGTCGGCTCCTCCATGACCGATGTCAGCCGATTGGTAACCGACGCCGGTTGGTTCTTCGCTGCTATCTGACCGACGTCGGTTGATCAGACTGACGTCAGTTGCCCTGCAACTCTCTGCAACCTTCACAAGCTCTGTGACTTCTCCTATTCTCATCTTGGTGAAGCTTTTAGCTCCACAACCTAACAATCTCCCACTTGGAGATAAACAACTGCACCTGTACCTGTACTTATACCTATACACCGTCTAAATTATTCCCTGGGTTGTATCCCTCTTCAAGATCAACCCTGAAGACCAACCACCACACAACTTGTGATGCTATACCTGTCATTCAAGTAACCTACCATATCCGAACCTACATATCCATGTAGTAAAGACCTTGACCCTGCATAACAAGAATCCCTGCTGCTGATCCCTCTCAGATACCCGAGAATCCACTGAACTGCCCTCTAGTACTCCTTCCCTGAATTGGCTCCATACTTTCTGACAACTCCCACTGCTTGGGAAAATATAGGTCTACTCTAGACCTCATGTGATTTCGAACCCTGTTCTAAACTAAGTTTGAACTATCCAGCCCTTGGTGTGATTTTTTATTCTGCATCCTACTTCATGAACCCCGCCAACACCGTCTTCACATCAGCTCCCACTGGAGATAAAATCTCCATGACTCTTATGCCAAAGAATTTCGCTGCTCCAAATTCTTCATGACACACCTTTGAACTAACCTTACCTTTAGCTCAGCAAAACCCTATATGTACAAACCTGCTAGCAAATCACCCACATATAGTAACAGAATAATTTTGCAATCATTATCCACCTGGTAAGATAAACACAATAGTTACACTGACGTTGACTAAAGCCATGCTTAGTCATCTACCTGTCAAACCTGTACCACTGTCCTGTAGCTTCCTCAAGACCATATACCTTGGCCTTCCGTCTCACGTATCCATCCACTCTCTTCTTTAACTTGGGAATCCATTCTGTCTCTCAGTGCTTTCTTCCAGCTGACAACTCTACCAACGAACACCTATTTGGTTCTTCTCTAAGGACTCACACTCCTCATCCATGCCAAGCTCCCACTGTATCTAGATTCTACTTGCATTGCCTCTTCGCATCTTCTTGGTTCTTGACCATCAATAAGCAATATAAAGAAGGTGAACAACGAATATGAGGTTCACTTACCCTTTCTGACCTCGACATGAGCATTTGAGACCTGTTGACAGTGTGATGTCCGCCCAATATCCATTCCAGTGACTGATCTCGGCCATCTCATAGTCTGCTCCCAACTGATGTCGGTTCCCTGCACTGACCCTGACTATCGACGTCATTTCTCTAGCCAACGCCAGTATCCTTTCTACCGACATCGGTTCCTTCATGACCGATGTCGATCTTCCTTCTGTCGACATCGGTTACTGTTTGACCGACACCGGTATTTGTGTTCACCTGTGAGTGATAACTTTTTATCTGTGAGCTCTCCATGGATCAAAATCCTATTCAAATCAACATAGCCCTGCTCAAAATAATTCAGTTCTCTCACTTGATCTCTGTCCGTCATCTCCTCCATAAACACCAAGGCTTTCCAGTTCTTTAGCTTGTCAAAAACATCTATCTTTCACTTGAAAACCTGCATTCCCCTCTTACATATGTGTTGGGAGAGGATGTACACCAGAAGCACACAGTTTGATTACCAATACCAAGCAACTTAATATGCGGAAATTAACCAGATTCACCAAGTAACTAGAATTCAGAATAACACAGCATATGAGAGACAATACCAAATTGTATTAACACTTTATACAGAAAAGAATACAATAAAGAAGATGCCACTTCTTCTCCACCACCTTACAGAGGTTTCCCACACCTCAAGTGAACAGTAATTCTTCTCCCCAAAGCTCTCCCTCTCACAGGTCCCAACACCCAACTCAAAATACAGAGTTGGTGTTCACCTCCCGTGCTCCACGCACACCACAAGTGCTCCACGCACTCCACAAGCACTCCACGTGCTCCACAAGTACTCAAGGTACTTCAAGTAGATCTCCCATGAATCTGCAACAACCTGCAATTCAACAGACCATACTTATGGAAGGAACTCCCTTGCCTTCCTCTTGCTCTATCTGAGTACACACCTGTACTCCAAGTAGATCCTGCCTGATACTGCTCCCTGTAGTGTTGCTGTCTGTATGACCTTGCACACCTGCAAATCAAGCAATGGTTCTAATCACCTGTGAACCTCGACCTTGCACACACATACACCTGCAGATCAACGATCTTACTTATCATGTAGATCTCCTATATAGGCCATGCAACTGTGACCAAGATCCTACACTCTTGAAGAACCCAGCTGGCTCTCCAATCCAGCACCAACACACCTGGTACTGTGGCACTAGGAGGAACGCACCATAGCTCTACCTCACACACAGAAGGAGCTTATAATTATGCTCTCTTACTCCCTAGCACACTTTTACAATACAACCATGAGTCTATTATATAGATCTCATCCAAACAATGATTAGACATCTAATTACAATAATTAGATCCGCAGCTATGAGTCTAAAATTAGCACTCATCATGCAAACTCTTGGTTCGTTAGCTCACTGCCCGTAATTGACTCGCAGTCGAACTACACAGGCGACCGATGTCGGTCCCTGTCCGCCTGGGGTCGCCGACGCCGGCCGATATATGACCGACGTCGGTTGCCTTCCTGTCTTACCCTGCCGACGCCGGTTGGCCAGACCAACGCCAAACACTTCTGACACTCAGCAACTCATTCTGCAACCTCCTCCATGTCTGCATCAGTGAAGCTTTTAGCTCCACAATCCTAACAATCTCCCACTTGGAGATAAACAGCTGCACTGTACCTGTACCTATACTCCATCTAATCTGTTTCCTGGTTTGTATCCCTCTTCAAGCTCCCACCTGAAGACAACCCACCACACATCCCGTGGTGTACCACCTGTCATCCGAGTAACCTGCCACATCCGAACCTACAACACCTGTAGTGAAGTCCTGACCCTGCATAGCAACACCTGCTGCCGGTCCCTCTCAGAAAACCTGAGAATCCAGTTCCACGAATTGGCTCCTAACTCTCTGACAGCTCCCACTGCATGGGAATACTCAGGTCTATACCAGACCTCATGTGATTTCGGACACTATACCTGTCCAGCCCTTAGTGTGCTCCGGTTCTGTATCCCGAACCTCACCAACACCTGATTCACATCAGCTCCCACTCGAGACAAAATCAACCTGTGATCTCCATGCCTCCCATGTCAAAGAATTCCGCTGCTCCAAACTCCTCATGACATGCCACTGAACTAATCTTACCCTTAGCTCAGCAAAACCCTGTATGTACACCCCTGCTAGCTAGCATACTATCCACATACAGCAACAGAATGATGTTGCAATCACCATCCCCCTGGTAAGTCAAATCACAGTAGATACCTGACACTGACTGAAGCCATGCTCCGTCCTCCACCTGTCAAAACCTGTACCACTGTCCTGCAGCTCCACAAGACCATATACCTGATCTTCCATCTCATGTGTCCGTTCTCTCCATTCTTCTACTAAGGAATCCATTCGTATCTGTGCTTTCGTACCTGCTGGCATCTCTACCAAGACACACCTGTCTGGTTCTCCTCCAAGGAGTCACATCCTCATCCATGCCAAGCTCACACCTGTATCCTGGATCCTTCCTGCTATACAATCAGCAACAAGTATGAAGAAGAGGAACAACGAATTTGAGGGCCTACTTACGCCTTCAGTCCTTCGTATGGGTGTTTGAGACTCCTTGACAGCTTGCTGTCCACCCAAAATTCGTTACAGTGACCGACCTCGGTCACCCCACAGTCTGCATCCGACTGACGTCGGTTCCATGCGTCTGTACCTGACTACCAACCTGCCTGCGCTGGTGTCCCTTCTGCCGACGTCGGTCCTTCTAACCGACATCGGTCTTACATTCTGCCGACGTCGGTCCCATGACCGACATCGGTCTTACCCTGCCCGACATCGCCGGCGTCGGTCTGCACATGACCGACCTCGGCACCTGTCTGTTCGACGCCGGTTCCTTCTGACCGACATCGGTACCTGTGTTCGCCTGTGAGTGATGACTTTTTACCCGCGAGCTTCTTTGAATCAAAACACATGTCCAAACTGCCCTGCTCAGAAGTATCCAGCCATATCCACTGGGTTCTGTCCGCCATCTCCTCCATAAACACCAAGGCTTTCCAGTTCTTAAGCCTGTCAAATATATCTGTCTTCCGCTTAAGAACATGCATCTCCTTCCTGCTCATGTGACCAAGCCTACGAAGCCACGTCTCCGCAACAAAAGAAGAATCAGTAATATAAACAAGTAGATAAAGGATACCTGTTTTCTTACCACCAGCTAATTCAAGTGCATCCGCTGTGAGAGTTTTTGTGCATCTCTCATCACCCAATCTTTCTGAAGAAATTAGCCATATCTCCAAACCTGGGACCTGCATGACCTTCATCAACACCTGTGTGTTGGCCGCCTGCAATTTCAGCTTCACTTCTCCTTTGCCAACAATCTGACAAGGCTTACCAGCTCCTCTACCTGGAACTGCATGGAAAGAGGCAACCGAATCTTTTATCCAAGATTCCACTTTATCCAAGAAACCTGCAAACACATCCTGTGCAACAATACCTGCTACATCTGTATCTTCAGTTTCTTCATGCTGATCTATTACCAACCAACAATAATCTTTTACCTGCTCTTTCTTTCCATAGGACCGTGAGTGACCATCTGTGCTTTTCAACTCCTCCATTCTTAGCTTACTTTGATCTGCAGTTGCTCTACTCCCACTCGATCAGAAACCCCTGAGAGTGACCTGTAACCAAACACAAAAACTGCTTCCTCCAACCTCAGCTCAGATACCACCTGTTGGTATCAAGCTCAAGAACCTACAACCAAGGCTCTGATACCACTTGTTGGGAGAGGATGTACACCGGAAGCACACAGTTTGATTACCAATACCAAGCAACTTAATATGCTGAAATTAACCAGATTCACCAAGTAACTAGAATTCAGAATAACACAGCATATGAGAGACAATACCAAATTGTATTAACACTTTATACAGAAAAGAATACAATAAAGAAGATGCCACTTCTTCTCCACCACCTTACAGAGGTTTCCCACACCTCAAGTGAACAGTAATTCTTCTCCCCAAAGCTCTCCCTCTCACAGGTCCCAACACCCAACTCAAAATACAGAGTTGGTGTTCACCTCCCGTGCTCCACGCACACCACAAGTGCTCCACGCACTCCACAAGCACTCCACGTGCTCCACAAGTACTCAAAGTACTTCAAGTAGATCTCCCATGAATCTGCAACAACCTGCAATTCAACAGACCATACTTATGGAAGGAACTCCCTTGCCTTCCTCTTGCTCTATCTGAGTACACACCTGTACTCCAAGTAGATCCTGCCTGATACTGCTCCCTGTAGTGTTGCTGTCTGTATGACCTTGCACACCTGCAAATCAAGCAATGGTTCTAATCACCTGTGAACCTCGACCTTGCACACACATACACCTGCAGATCAACGATCTTACTTATCATGTAGATCTCCTATATAGGCCATGCAACTGTGACCAAGATCCTACACTCTTGAAGAACCCAGCTGGCTCTCCAATCCAGCACCAACACACCTGGTACTGTGGCACTAGGAGGAACGCACCATAGCTCTACCTCACACACAGAAGGAGCTTATAATTATGCTCTCTTACTCCTTAGCACACTTTTACAATACAACCATGAGTCTATTATATAGATCTCATCCAAACAATGATTAGACATCTAATTACAATAATTAGATCTGCAGCTATGAGTCTAAAATTAGCACTCATCATGCAAACTCTTGGTTCGTTAGCTCACTGCCCGTAATTGACTCGCAGTCGAACTACACAGGCGACCGACGTCGGTCCCTGTCCGCCTGGGGTCACCGACGCCGGCCGATATATGACCGACGTCGGTTGCCTTCCTGTCTTACCCTGCCGACGCCTGTTCGCCAGACCAACGCCAAACACTTCTGACACTCAGCAACTCATTCTGCAACCTCCTCCATGTCTGCATCAGTGAAGCTTTTAGCTCCACAATCCTAACAATATGTGACCAAGCCCATGAAGCCACATCTCTGCAACAGAAAGTGAATCAGTAATATAAGTAGATAGATAAAGGATACCTACTTTCTTACCACCATCTAATTCAAGTGCATCCGCTATGAGAGTTACAGTGCATCTCCCATCACCCAAATTTTTTGAAGAAATTAGACTCATCTCTAAGACTGGTACCTGCATGACTTCCTTCAACCACTGTGTGTCATCCATCTGCAATTTCAGCTTCACTTCTCCTTCGTCAATAATCTGACAAGGCTCTCCAACCAATAAATAAATCTCTCTAAAGTCTCCAAAGACATACCCATGAAAAGATGCTCTATTTCAGGCTGCATGGAAAGAGACAAAAGAATCTATAAACCAAGATTCTACTTTATCCAGAGCAACCTATGCAATGACCCTTGCAACATCTGCTTCTACACGCTGATCTTCTGCCGACCAACAATCTCTTTTTACCTGCTCTTTCTTTCCATCAATCAGACCATTCGTGCTATTCAGTTTCTCCATTCGTAGCTTACTTTCTTCTGCCATTGCTATACTTCCACTCAACTTGAAACCCCTACGAGTGACCTATAATCAAAAACACTACCAGATTTGAAACCACCTATTAGTCAACCCAACTAAAAGCTCTGATACCACTTGTCAGGATCTTGCTCCAACAATAGAGCACATATGATTACTTCTTGTATTAGCAACTAAACACAGAATTTAACCAGAATCAACAAGTAACTAGAAATATGAAACAACACAGAAATATGAGAGACAATACACAATTGTATTAATAATCACTCAGAAGAATATACAATAAGGAAGATACCACTTCTTCCTCCACTTCAAAGGTTTGCCACACCTCAAGACCTTCTTCCCTCTCTCTCTTGGTCCCAACAATCAACTCCAATACAAAATTGATGTTCACCTCTCCAACTAGTTAGTAACAAGCTGCCAGTACATCAAGTACACAACTGTACTTCAAGTAGATCCCCTGCTCTCTGCTGCTACCTACAAATCACTAGACCTTACTCACCATTGTAGATATCCAAAAGAAGCCATGCTCATCTGTTGACTAAGATCATATAAATAAGAAGAACCCTGCTGATTCTCCAAACCAGTACCCACCTTGGTACTGTGGCACTAGGAGGAACACACCATTGCTCTCTTCTCTCAGAAGGAGCTTATTGCTCTCTTACTCCTTAGTTACAAGTTTTACAATACAGCGCATGAGTCCATATATAGATCTAATGCTTACAATAATTAGAATAACTTAATTACAATAATTAGACGTGTAACTCAAGACTACGACTAGCCTCTAACATGCAAACTAGCAGTTCAAAAATAGACTCTCCAAAATCAACATGTAAATTGCATGTTCACGCCCAGGCTACCGACGTCGGCTCCTCCATGATCGATGTCAGCCGACTGGTAATCGACGTCGGTTGGTTCTTCGCTATTATCTGACCGACGTCAGCTGATCAGACTGATGTCGGTTGCCCTGTAACTGATTTTGCAACTTTTTGCAACCTTCGCAAGCTCCGTGACTTCTCCTGTTCGCATCCTGGTGAAGCTTTTAGCTCCACAACCTAACAATGTTGAAGAGAAGGAATCACAACTAGAAGAAGAAATACCAAGGAAACATAAGAGGCTAAAGCTTTAGCCTGATTCAGAAGAGGTAGAACCCTCACAACACCAATCGCTGAGTACATCGATTGATCCTCAGGTATGTGTTGTTTCTCCTTCTCAGTTTCTCTCTTCTTCTATAGGGGTGACAATCCCATCTAGCAAAATAATATCCCCTGGCACCTCTGCTGTGCCCATTTCCCAATTTGCCCTACCTATTAATACTCAAGCCACATCATTGCCTCATTTTTCTCCCTCTGTCCCAAAGAGAATTCCCTCTCAGATTCCTCCTAGCCAACATTTGGCTATTCCCTATGGCTTGCCACAGGGTTATCCTTTTGCGGGTGGGCACATTACCTCTCCCTATACCTTCCAAACTCAACCAGATACTGCTAAGAAGGCTAGGGAAGCCCAGATGGGGAAAAAGAGGATGAAAGATAATAAAACCCTGGCTACACCACATATAAGGCCACAATTTGACCCAATTTAGGAGCAACTAACGGTGACCCATTTATCACCTAATGTAGTCAAGCCAAATGAGCAGATGCAGCCCAAAGATTATACAATGAATGTAGTGGCTTTGGATATGTCACTTTTCAGACCACAAGATAGGGTTGAACTGCTAAATGAATCCACTTCTATTGTAGCTACTGATTATTTAAAAGTAATGAAGAAGCTACAGAAGATAGAGGCTGATTTAACTCAAGAGAAGGCAAATTGTAGCGATCTGACTACAAAAATCAAAACCAAGAATAATGAAATAGAGAGTCTCAACAAATAGTTGCAAGATACTATTTCTTTTCAGACTCACCAGGCTATTCAGGCCCAAAATCATTCTTTGAAAGAGGAGCTAACACAGGAGAAAGCTGCAGTGATAGCCCTAAGGCGGGAAAAAGCAACATTATAAGAAAAATATGAAGAAAACCTGCAATAGATCGCTCAGTTCCAGTAGAAGCTACTGAATGAGCAAAACAATACCACTTCCATATAGGCCCAATTTCAAGCTGAGCAATAAATAACAGAATAATTGACACTTGAGTTGGCTAATAGGCCAAAGAATGTAGGAGTTTTGAATCTAGTTAAGGAGCTATATGCATCAATATGGAAAAGAATCTCTAAGGAGATTATTCAACTCAGACCCTCTATAACCTTTCTGCTAAATGCACAGCGAAAAGGTGAAGACTTCAGTTGAAACCACTCTATCCACTGTCTCTTTGAGAGTGTTTGATTTTCAAATACTACTGTAAAAGCTATATGACGCAACTGATGGAACGTTATCAGTAGCAGGGATTAGTGATAGAATGATTACTACAAAAAGGGTGAACAAAGTTCTCAGTTGCAATTTCATAGCAATTAATTGCAAAGAGCTTCTAGATATGGTGAAAGAGGGAATCAAAGATATGAACCAACATATTGAAGATCTGGTGCAATTGGGTCTTCCCTTCCCTTTTCCTGATAGCAACACTATATTAATGGTTTATGAGATTAAACCTTTGTTGTTAGCCAAGCAAAATGATCAGTCAGTTTTTTAGGGTTTAATAAATGATTCATCAGTACCAGAAGTGGAAGCTGTCTTGATTCCCATGTCCCAGCTTGAGTTCCAATTGAAGGCTACAGTTCATGTTTTGTAGAATTTTTCACACAAGGACATTATCAATCTTGATTTAGCCTTCCATGAATTGCAAAATAAGTAGGGATTATTTGATGCTGAGTGGTCTATTTATTAGACAACCTTACTAAAGTTGTGATTTTTGCCACATTTGATCATGCGAGAGATTATGGATTCTTTTTTGAGTAGGCTCAAAAGTCCTCAGGGGTCACCAAGAACTATAGAGTAAAATACTCTACATTTTATTTTTGAGTTTCAGTTGTGTGCTCCAAGTTTTGTCCTTGCACGTTTCAATTTCGAGGCAGTGAAGTTTTGACATAGAGCGCGGGGGCGAGTTTCATTTTTGCCAAAATTTTGTCTAAGTATCAAAGTTGCGTGGAACATGCCAAGTGTCATTAGTCGAGACACATTATAATTTGTTTCTAAAAGCATTAGAACGTGCCACATGTCCTGTGGTAACTCAATGAAGTGCGATAAGTGTCGACATCTGCGTTTCAAGTTTCTTATGAGTTTTAAAAGCTTCTTTTGATAATATTTTTCTTAGTGCGCACATAGGGCACCAAGTGGCAACTGTGGAAGGTTTAAATATGTTTTTTAAAAATCAACAAAAGCCACCACGTGTCCAAAGCTAAAAGTAGTGGAAGCTGCCACGTGTCCCTAGCTAAAGTAAGCGAAAGCCACCAATTATCAACATTTGCAGTTTATTCATTTTGTTTCATTGTTGAGTAAAGACTGTGGTGGGCCCTGGGTTTTGTTTCTAAAGTAAGCAAAAGCTACCAAGTGTCATCATTCATGTGCATTTTAAATGAGTCTCAAATGTTTCTGCAGTGTAGCTAAAGCTCAGTGGAGACTGCCACGTGTCACCTTTCGCAAGATTTTCAAAAAGTGTCTAAAAGCTTCTAAAGAAAGTGGAGACTGCCACGTGTCATTTGTTAAAGATCAACAAAAGTGCCACCTATCCCCATTCTCCTTTTGAAGTTGCTCAGGCAAGAAGTGTTGTGGGTCCCATTTTCTCAAAGTTGATGGGGAATCAAGAACAACAAACAGCTCTGATCCCACTTGTCAGGATCTTGCTCCTCAATAAGAGCACAATATGATTACCTTGTATTAGCAACTAAACATGCAGAATTAACCAGAAGTAATAAGTAACTAGAATTCACAAATAACACAAAATATGAGAGACAATACACAATCTTGTATTAATACTCATCCAGAAAGAAAATACAGTAAAGAAGATGCCACTTCTTCTTCCACCTCTATAAGGCTTCCCACACTTTAAGGGCTCCCAGTAATTCTCAATCAAGAGTTCACTCTCCTACCAAAAATGGTCCCAACACACAACTCACACACAGAATTGGTGTTCACCTCCAACCAGTCAGTAATAACCCTGCCAGTACACAAGTACTCAAAGTACTTCAAGTAGATCTCCCATAAGCTTGCAACAACCTGCAACTCAAATGATCTTACTTACCATGTAGATCTTCTCCATGAACTTGCAACAACTTGCAATTCAAATGATCTTACACTTGGAAGGATCTTCCTTGCCTTCCTCTATTTGCTCATTTGTGGAACTAGAAGGAGCTACACTTGCTCAACTCTAACTAGCACACTGGCTATCTAGCACACTATACAATACATGCCAATGGGTCTATAAATAGATCCCACACTTAAACAATAACTTAGACTTCTAATTTACAATAATTAGACTCACAACTCAAGACCAAAAATAGCTTTTTTCATGCAAACACTTGGTTCAATGAACTAACTGTTCGTGCAACGAACAGTTTTGGAATTGCATAGGCGACTGACGTCGGTCTCTATCTGCCTGGAGATGACCGACATTGACCGAAATACTGCCGATGTTAGTTGCCCTTCTATTCACCCCTGACTGACGTCAGTCAGCCTAACCGATGTTGGTGACTGTGACACTCAACAACTCCTCCATGTCTGCAAATAGTTGAAGCTTTTAGCTCTACAACCTAATAATCTCCCACTTGGAGATAAACAGCTGCAGCTATACCTGTACATCATCTAGTTTGTTTCTTGGTATTGTATCCCTCTTCAAGATCACCTTTGAAGACCAACCACCACAAATCCTGTGGTGCACCTCCTGTCATCCAAATCACCTGCCACATCCACATCTACAAACCCATGTAGAAAATAATTTGACCCTGCATAACATGTGCACCTGCTGCTGGTCCCTCTCAGATACCTGAGAATCCATTGAACTGCCCTCTAGTGCTTCTTTCCCAGATTGGCTCCAAACTTTCTGACAACTCCCACTGCTTGGGAAATCTCAGGTCTAGTACATATCATGCACTTAACCTCATTATGTGAATCAAGACACTGCTCATAGAACTGTCCAACCATCGGCGTGCTAACCGGTTTCACACAATCATCTGGAGACAAAGTCAAACTGTGACCTTCCATGTCCCTAGAACACACTCATGCCAAAAAATCTTGCTGCTCCTAGATTCCTCATGACACACCTCTGAACTAGCTTTACCTTTAGTTCAGTAACTCCCTATATGTGTAACTCTGCAACAAGCACACAATACAGTAACAGGATAATGTAGCTAATATTATCCAACTTGGTAAAGAGAAACACAATGGTCAAACCTCCATTGTCTTGCAGCTTACTCAAGACCATATACCCTGGCCTTCTATCTCACGTGTCCATTCCCGCTCTTCTTTATCCTAAACATCCATTCGTCTCTCAGTGCTTTCTTCCAGCTGACAACTCCACCCAAAAACTCTTGTTTGGTTCTTCTCCAAGGAATCACATCCTTCATCCATGCCAAGCTCCCACTGTTTCCTGGATCTACTTGCTCTGCTTCTTTAATAACTTCTTGGTTCTTGACCATCAATGAGCAACAAGTAGTGTAAAGAAGGAAAATGACAAATTTGAGGCTTACTTACCCTTCAAGTCCTCCATATGGGTGCTTGAGACTCCTTGACAGCTTGTTGTCCACCCAAAATCCATCTCAGTGACTGATGGCAGTCACATCTTAGTCTACATCCGATAGATGTCAGTTTCATGTGACTGCCTCATTGCTGATGTTAGTTCCCCATGATCGATGCCAATATTTATCTGTCATGAGTCATCGACATCGGGCTGCACATAGCCGATGTCGGTCCCTGTCTGGATGCTGATGCTGGTTTTTTAATCGACGTCGGTCTCTATGTTTTACTTATGAGCAATGACCTTTACTCGCAAGCTCCTTTTGGATCAAACCCTTGTCCATATCAACCTTGCTCTACTCAAAATTTTTCAGCCCCTTACATTGATCTCTATCTGTCATCTTCTCCTTAAAAACCAAGACTTTCCTATTCTTGTCATGAACATCGAATTCCTCAAGAAATGTCACTTTCTTCCTTTACTTACAAAAATCACGATCCATGCCTTTCAAATCCAAAAGCATACCCTTTGACTCAAGAACATGCATCCCCTTCTTATTCATGTGACCAAGCCTATTAAGCCACATCTTAAAATCTACAGCTAAAGTAGATAAACCATAAAGAGAATCAATAATACAAGTAGATAGATAAAGCGTACCTACTTTCTTACCTCTTGCTACAACAAGTGCACCCTTGGTAACCTTCCAAGAGTCCACTGTGAGAGTTACTGTGCAACCCTCATCACCCAAGTTTCTAATAGAAATCAAATTCCGCTTTAGGATTGGGATATGCGTGACCTCCTTCAACACCCATGTGTTCCTTGTCTGCAATTTCAGCTTCACTTTCCCTTTGCCAACCATCTGACAAGGCTTACCATCCCCTAAATAAATTTCTCCAAAGTCTCCCTGGACATATTCATGAAAAAATTCCCTATTTGGGGATGCATGAAAAGAGGCACCAAAATCTAAAACCCAAGATTCTACTTTATTTAAGGAACATACCAGAACATCTTGTGCAACATAATCTGCAACATCTACTTCTTCATGTCCTTCATGCTAATCTTCACCCAACCAACAATCTCTCTTTAAGTGCCCTTGCTTTCCACATTTCTAGCAGGTTATTCTGCCATACCTGGACTTGGATTTCCTTCCTATCTTTGACCTTGATCTCCCATGCTCGATCTTCTCTCTTTGCCTTCCCCTGCTTTCCACACTTAAAGCATTCTCTGATGATTCACCTGTGCTTTTCCTGCAAATTTTTTCATTCAAGATTACACTCACAACATCATCCACTTTTAATATTTTTGAAGCAGATGCAGTATTACTAACTGCCATTACCAAACTCTCCTAACTTTTAGGTAATGAGCATAAGATTAAGAGAGCCTTAATTTCATCATCAAAAACAATATTGATTGAATTTAACTGGTTTACCAAACCATGGAAATCACTAAGATGACTATGAATAGATCCACCTTCCAACATTTGCAAATTAAATAATTACTTCATAAGAAATACCTTATTCAAAGCTGAGGGTTTTTCATATAAATTTGCCAAAGATTCTAGCAACTCTATCGTTGTCTTAGCCTGAGATAAGTTGGAAATCACAGACGATGCAAGGCTCAACCTTATAGATCCCAGAGCCTTCCGATCAAGAACCTCCCATTATTCATCCTTCATATCCAGGGGCTTGCATGCAACCCCACCCAACGATAAGTACAAATCTTTCTGATACAGATAATCTTCAATCTGCATCCTCCATAATTGATAGTTCTTGCCATTAAACTTCTCCATTCATAGCTTACTTTTTTCTGCCATTGCTATACTCCCACTCAAACAAAAACCCCTATGAGTAACTTGTAATCAACACACACCAACCAGATCTGAAACACCTGTTAGTAACCCAACCAAAAGCTCTGATATCAGTTGATGGGGAATCAAGAACAACAAACAGCTCTGATCCCACTTGTCAGGATCTTGCTCCTCAATAAGAGCATAATATGATTACCTTGTATTAGCAACTAAACATGCAGAATTAACCAGAAGCAATAAGTAACTAGAATTCACAAATAACACAGAATATGAGAGACAATACACAATCTTGTATTAATACTCATCCAGAAAGAAAATACAATAAAGAAGATGCCACTTCTTCTTTCACCTCTATAGGACTCCCCACACCTCAAGGGCTCCCAGTAATTCTCAATCAAGAGTTCACTCTCTTACCAAAAATGGTCCCAACACACAACTCACACACAGAATTGGTGTTCACCTCCAACCAGTTAGTAATAACCCTGCCAGTACACAAGTACTCAAAGTACTTCAAGTAGATCTCCCATAAGCTTGCAACAACCTGCAACTCAAATGATTTTACTTACCATGTAGATCTTCTCCATGAACTTGCAACAACCTACAATTCAAATGATCTTACACTTGGAAGGATCTTCCTTGCCTTCCTCTATTTGCTCATCTGTGGAACTAGAAGGTGCTACACTTGCTCAACTCTAACTAGCACACTGGCTATATAGCACACTATACAATACATGCCAATGGGTCTATAAATAGATCCCACACTTAAAAAATAACTTAGACTTCTAATTTACAATAATTAGACTCGCAACTCAAGACCAAAAATAGCCTTTTTCATGCAAACACTCGGTTCAATGAACTAACTGTTCGTGCAATGAACAATTTTGGAATTGCACAGGCGACCGACGTCGGTCCCTGTCTGCCTGGAGATGACCAACGTCGACTAAAATACTGTCGATGTCAGTTGCCCTTCTGTTCACCCCTGACCGACGTCAGTCGGCCTAACCGACGCTGGTGACTGTGACACTCAGCAACTCCTACATGTCTACAAACAGTTGAAGCTTTTAGCTCCACAACCTAATAATCACCACGTGTCACCTTTCGCAAGATTTTCAAAAAGTGTCTAAAAGCTTCTAAAGAAAGTGGAGATTGCCACGTGTCATTTGTTAAAGATCAACAAAAGTGCCACCTATCTCCGTTCTCCTTTTGAAGTTACTCAGGCAAGAAGTGTTATGGGTCCCATTTTTTTCAAATTGATAAAGTTTTGAAGCAGCGGACTGTGACAAATGTTAAAGACGGAGCATTCCTAATACAAAGACATGGTAAAGAGTAAAAGCAATGGAAAATGCCATGTGTTTTTTGTAAGTATCATGAAAGCTGCCAAGTGTCATTTTTTGGTGCCCCCTGAATAATGAGACAGTTTTCAAGTGAGACAAGTGGAAGCTGCCAAGTGTCCTCACCCATTTCACAGTGGGAAGCGTCACGTGTATCTAATTTAGACAATGATCATGCGAGGAGACTAAATGTTTCAGATCCAAAAAATATCTTTTGTTAGACACTTCCAGTTAAGTTCTAGTTTAGTTAAGCCATTGGGATTTGATCATGCAGAGAGACTAAAAGTTTTAGATCCAAAAAATATCTTTTGTTAGACACTTTCAATAAGTTAGAGTTCAGTTAGACTGTTGGGAAGGGAACGTGCGGGAAATCTTGAGCTAGTTCGATGATATAAATATAGGTGAAGAGAGATTATAAGAAATCATTATCAAAAGAAAGAATTTTCTGTAAAAGATTATTATCAAGAAGTTTTAGATTTTCTTGCTGTGGCCAGGAATATCATTTGCCTTTGTTCTATTTTCTTGAGTTAGAAAGTTTGTATAATTATGAATGTTTTTTTGCCTTTTATGTGACTAGAAAATTAATAAGAAGATTGAATTCTATGCCTTTGTTGATATTTTTTGTGTTATTGCAAAATTATCTAAGTTGTGAGCCTTTGATTCTATTATTTTCATCTTTTACATTAATCATGCATTATTTGCTCTTTAATGTAATTAAATCCTAACGATAGCTTCACTGTGCTTAGCATTAAGGATCAAATTAAACTCAGGTGCATTGCCATAGTTAGATTTTCTTTCATTGCATTAGTATTTCTGTTTAATTTCTATCCCTTTTCTCACAATACATTCGAGATAAATAAGAGCTAGCTTCTTTAAAATCTGGAGGTCGTTTCAGGTTGCATGTCCCACATTCCTGAAACTTTTGATTGTTGGTGTTGGAAACAATGCAATTCTAAGCATCAACAGGCATATCATGAGGATGAGGAGTACAAGAGGGATGATATGGAAAACAAGAGGTCTCTTGAGGAAGGGTGGGAGGGGCTTGCATAGGATCAAGCTCTTTCTCAAATTCACACTCTTTATCAAGGCTTTTATCCCCTTTCTTTCCCCATGATTCCACTACCCTATTCTATCTCAGTATGTTAGTATTATGAGTCTCATCTTGAGGTAGTGATGCAATTTGAGGATCTCCTTAGGCTTAGATTCTCTACCTTATCTCCAACTTGGGATTTCATATCTAGAGGTCTCTTCTTGAGGTGGGGATGTAATGGGAGATAGAAATAAAGGCTTATATTTCACTTCCTTTACTAATAAGATGGATTAATTCATCTGCTTATTGGCCAACTCAATCTGCCTATCAAGGTTTGCTTTAAAAACAAGGCTTGTCTTTCCAACTCTCTCTTCTAGTTGATTGGAAAAAGGATGACTTTGATAAGCTTGATTGGGTACATGAGTAGGAATCATGTAGGACTGATAAAATTTTTGGGGAATATTAAGGTTGATAGGTTTGGTGAGGCTACTTTTCATGAATTCTTAACCTATCCTCTAAGGATGAAACAAAGGCACTCACATCTAGCATCTCACTTGTGAGCCTTTGCCAATTTGCTCTTTCAATGGGTGCCCACACTTTTTTAACCATCTCTAATGCATCTCTCACATTATGAATAATGTTACTAGGAACATGAAGACCATATCCCCTTTGTGTGTCAAGACCTATCATGTACCTCTCATAACCTAAGAGAGTTTGCTTTAAAGTGGAAATGGACTGATTTGAGGAATGACTAGGTTGACTAAGAGTAAGATATTGAGAAGGCTCATTATAGGGCTGATACAATTCACAACAAAGTTCATAACGGTCATGTTGGATTTGATAAAGATCATAACAAGGCTGGTAAGGATCATACAAAGGCTGATAGGGAACGCCATAAGCTTGATATACCTCACCAACTTGTGTAAAATAGTACTCAATACCAAAGTCAACCATGGAACTTTATTAGGAAGCAAGAACACAAGGAATGATTATCAACAATCTTCAAAAAGAATACCTAGGTTGCTTGACTAGCTGATGTAATCTTGGAGTCACCATTGATGTTTACATAGATGCCTCCAAAATCTGATGTGTTAAAAGATTACACCAAAAATATTTCAACTTCTTGGACTAAGAGTCCCATTAAGAATGCTAAAAAATATTATCACTTGGATTTTCACCCTTTGAGGATATGTCTCAGCTCTCTTCATCCAAGTAGCACAATTAAAACACCTCTAGGCTATGGGTAGCCTAAGAATGAGGTGAATCTTTAGATAGGGCTAGCCCCTTTGATGTATCACTTGTAGATCACTACTACACCTAAGCTTGCAAGGGAAAGGGGAGAGAAAATTGAAAGTAAACTATCCCAAAGGAGGTGATACACCAAATTGATTAATGACTACCAACTAGTTGCATGTCACACATGAGACCATGAGACTAACTAAACATACACTCTCTAATCTGAATCTTCTCACATCAGTATTTCATTATGAGTTTGTGATGAATGTTTAGGCTAGGAGGACTAAACAAGAGACCTATAATGGCACTATTTGAATAGACTGACTCACTCAACCTTGACACATCAATATAACACTTCACATGACATGCAAGAAGAATCTTTCCAACTATAAATCAGTTAGAGAATGAGATAACAATGCTAAGGAAAAAATAACCATCACTAAGCAAGATTAATCATCCAAGTGAACGCACTATGAACAATCATATAAGAGGTAAAATTAGTAGTCTTATTGATCTATGGTATGAAAATGAGTAGGGCTTCGCCATACTCAAGTGGAGCATAATTTATAAAGGCCAAAATGGATAATTCTTATAGAACTTGAGAGAGAGATGAGAAGAGAGAAGTCCAAAGGTCACAAAGACACTTGTAAATATAATAAAATGAGTTACTTATGCATGAAAAGGGAATGTAAAACTAATCATGCAAAGTTAGAAAGCACAAGTGTCACCCCAAGCCACAAAACTCTTAAAATGAGGCATTAAATTCCCTTTGCTAGCTCAGAAAACTACCTTCATTATTTACTCCTATTTGAATGTCCTAAAATTGAATAGGGATAGGTCTCATTATTATAATGAGAAGGAAGGGTTTTAGACATTCTCCTCCATGCAGTCCTAATCATCTGGAATCTCCTTGAAGTGAGCCATCACTGCCTGTAGTCAAAGAAAACTCCTCTTTCACACACCTTGCACACTTGGATTCTAAAATAGATTCAATTTTCCATGAAAATACATATAATGGAGTGTATGACACTTATGAAGACCCTCCATAGGCTTGGAGGCATCAAACACACTTTAAAAATGCTTCCACTTGAAGTTTTCACACTTCTCACCATCATGTTCACTATGCCAGTTCTGACTGTCTAAGATGAGAGCTCTTGTTAAGGAACTCAGGAGTTATTTTGAGGCATTAAATTGACATGGAGAGTATCTTTAGTCTCAATCTTCCTTCCAAAGTTTATTTCATCTTTTGAAACCTCCTAAAACCTACATAATGTACAAAATAATTGAAAGTACTCTATTTTGTACCTCATCATTACAATATCATAAAGTCCAAAAGTATGGGGAGTATCTTGAGAGATTCCCATACAAAATCCAATCCTCATTATAGGCAAACTATTCCAATAGAGTAGCTTTCCATCTTGATTTCCTTCATCGGGTCCTTATCCAAGGGTTTGTAAGGGTTTTAGGCCTTTTTTTTCCCTTAAGCTTTGTTCATGAAGATTTGACATTGGATAGGGAAACTAATGCCAAAAAATGTTTTTTTGACACCCATTATAACACATTTAAACTTATTGTATCTCTATGCAAATCATCAAAGGAGATATGAGTAACCAAACCTCTCCTATCAAGCTTGTTTTCTCCTTTACATAGGCCATGATGTGGTTCTGAGCCAAACGTGGCTTTCCTTATGACTTTCATGCATTATAATAGCTCATAAATTTCCAAATTCATCCTATAAACATGTTATAATTGGTTATAAATCTTATCTCATGCTAGAATTGAAGGTGACCTCTCATTTGAACTCTAGTCCTAAACCTTTCCTAATAGGCATGTTTGCACCTTTGAGGGTTTAGACCTCCCAGTTAGGTTTCATTTTTCTATGAGATGTATTCCATAGTGGTTTATTTTTCATATAAACTTTCACACTTTATTTAAAGGTCCCATGTGCTTTTGGTCCACCATTTCACCTTCCTTCCTAAAAAATACAGGTTTTGCTCATAAAGGGAGTGCCCTCTATCTGAGACAAAACAGAGGGCACTCCCCTATTTTATCAGAAAATGGTGATTATTTGAGAAGGTTATCCAAGTATTATAGGTGTTTTTACCATGTTTTTTCCCTTTTTATTATAAATATACCCCCCAACTTCTAAAAAACCCAAGGCAGACCTTTAAAAGATAGACTGTGCATGTAGGATTCTCACATGGACTATGGACTACTTTTGAAAGGGTTTTATGTTATTCCTCCTTGCCTGAAGGTCTCATTAGTTTTCAATCCCATTTTACAACCTATTATAATCACCTTATAATTTCAACCCTTGCTAAAAACCCTCAATCATGTACCCTATCTGTCTAGTCAAGGTACTTGACTGTATTTCCTACTTTTTGACTAAAAGTGTTAGGTATGTGGAGCTAAAAGCTTCACCATGGAGCATAGACAAACAGGTTCGGGTCTACACAGACGCCGGCGTCGGTCAGGAGCGACCGACGTCGGTCAGTTGCAGTTCAGAGGCGCCGACGTCGGCAGTATGGTCGGCCGGCGACGGTCACAGGCGAACAGACAGGAACCGACGTCAGTTACCTGCGTGTCCAGAGAGCTATTTCCGAGGACAGAAGCGAGTGTTTGCATGATGAGTTTGAGTTGTAGACTCATGCTCGCGTCTCTATTGTTAGCAATGTTATCTTTAGAGCCCTTGTTGAAGAGGCTTAACTGTTTGTTGTAAGAGCATGCTTAAGTTTCCTATTTTCTATATGTAGGAGAGATCTTCTAAGCTATTGTAATGATGAAGTGTATGAGAGTGTAATTGAGTACGAAGTAGAACATTGTGAATGTTTGAAGGACTGTACTTTAGAGAAAGCTCTTGAGGAATAGAGATCTAGTGAGAGATCTTGTGTGCATCTGAGAGAGGTGTGGAAGAACAAAGTTCTTCATTTGTATTCCTATTGTAAAGAGTTTTTAATACAAGTTTTCAGGGTGTTTTCTTGTATATCTTGTTCTGTGCTATTTATCATTTCAGTTACTTATCTATCTGATTTATTTCCGCATTGATTGCTTTCATAAGTGTAATCCATTGTTGGTTGATCCCCAACAAGTGGTATCAGAGCTCAGGTTCACTAACAGGTGGTTCAGATCTGTGTAGTGTGTTCGGATTACAGGTTGCTCACAGGGATTTCTGTTTGAGTGGGAGAAGCAATGGCAGAGGAAAGTAAGTTGAGAATGGAAAAGTTTAATGGCAAGAACTATCAGCACTGGAGAATGCAGATAGAGGACTATCTGTATCAGAAGGATCTTTACTTACCGTTAGGTGGGATAGCAAAGAAGCCCAAGGACATGGAGGATGAAGAATGGGAAGTTCTTGACAGAAAGGCTCTTGGTTCTATAAGACTGAGTCTGGCCTCCACTGTGATATCCAATTTGTCATAGGCAAAAACTACGGTAGAGTTAATGACCACGTTAGCTAATTTGTATGAAAAACCCTCCGCTTCAAATAAGGTATATTTAATGAAGCAGTTGTTTAATTTGCATATGCAAGAAGGTGGATCTGTTTCTAATCACCTGAATGATTTCCATGGTATTGTTAATCAGTTAAGTTCTGTTAATATTTCATTTGAAGATGAAATAAAGGCTCTTTTAATTTTATGTTCTTTGCCTGAAAGCTGGCATGGCTTGGTAATGGCAGTTTCTAATACTGCTTCTGCTTCGAATATTTTAAAAGTAGAGGATGTGGTTAGTGTTATTTTGAATGAGGAAATACGCAGGAAAAGCACAGAAGAGACTTCTGGGACATCCGGGAACGCTTTAAATTTCGAGAGCAGAGGAAGGCAAAAAGAAAGGAGCAAGAGGAGATCAAGATCTAAGTCTAAGGGAAGAGGCAGATCCAAATCCAGGAATGGCAGAAGGCCACAATGCTGGAACTGTGGAAAGTTGGGGCACATAAGCAGAGATTGCTGGTCAAAGCCTAAGGAGGACAATCAGCACGAAGGAAAGGAAGAGACAAAGGTTGCAGGTATTGCACAGGATGCTCTTATTTTCTCTTTGCATAATAACATAGAATCTTGGGTATTAGATTCTGGTGCGTCTTTCCATGCTACCCCTAACAGAGAATATTTCAGTGACTATGTCCATGGAGATTTTGGAATAGTATACTTAGGGGATGATGAGCCTTGTAAGATAATTGGCAAAGGTAAAGTGCAGCTAAAGATGCAGAATGGCAACACATGGGTGTTGAGGGATGTGATGCATGTTCCTAGTTTAAAGAGAAATCTGATTTCTGCAGGTAAGCTTGGTGATGAGGGTTGTACAGTAACTCTCACAGCAGATTCTTGGAAAGTGACCAAGGGTGCACTTGTTATGGCCAGAGGTAAGAGAGAAGGTACTCTCTATTTGTGTAATTGTATTACTAACAAATCTCCTTCAGTTTTATCTACTTCAGATGTGGATGCTAAATTGTGGCACTCAAGGCTTGGCCACATGAGTGAGAAGGGGATGTCTATCCTTAAGTCTAAAGGTATGCTTTCAGATTTGAAAAGTATGGATCTAGAATTTTGTGAGCATTGTGTGTTTGGAAAACAGAAAAGGGTTAGTTTTCTAAAGACTGGGTCTACTAAGAAAAGGCAGAAGTTGCAGCTTGTTCACACAGACGTGTGGGGACCGGCTCATGTAGCCTCTATTGGCGGATCACAGTACTATGTTACATTCATAGATGACGCCACAAGAAAGGTATGGATCTACTATATTAAAAAGAAATCTGATGTTTTTGATACTTTTAAGATATGGAAAGCCATGGTTGAGAATGAAACAGGCAAAAGAGTAAAGTGCTTGAGATCCGATAACGGTGGTGAGTTCTGCAGTCTTAAGTTCAAATTGTATTGTTACATAAATGGGATCCGTAGACAAAGGACGGTTCCAAGGACACCTCAGCAGAATGGTATTGCTGAAAGGATGAACAGGACTATTATGGAGCGTGCAAGATGTATGAGATTGCATGCAGGTTTGCCCTTAGAGTTTTGGGCAGAAGCAGTTGACACCGCAGTGTACCTGATCAATAGAGGACCCTCTACAGCTCTGGATGGTGGAATTCCAGAAGAGGCATGGACAGGTAAAAAGGTTGATCTTTCATATCTCAAAGTTTTTGGTTGTGAAGCCTTTGTGCACATAGATAAGGAAAATAGAAAGAAGCTAGATGCTAAGTCTATGAGGTGCACGTTTATAGGCTATGGCTCAGATGATTTTGGTTTCAGATTTTGGAATCTAGGAACTAACAAGGTAATCAGGAGCCGTGATGTTGTTTTCAACGAAAGAGTGATGTACAGTGATCAGACAAGGAAGCTAGATCAAGCTGGGCAGAGCAATAATGAGTTGGACGAAGTTATGGTCCAAAATGAGCTCGCGGGAAAAAGAAATAATCACTTACAGAAAAACACAGAGACCGACGTCGGCAGACCAGGCACCGGTGTCGGCCAGGAAGAACCGGCGTCGGCCAGTAACAGGTCTACAGGTGGCCGAGGTCGGTCACTGTCAGAAAATTTGGATGGACAGATTGTTGAAAACGAGTCCAAGACACCAATCAGGAGGTCTGAAAGGGTAAGTAAGCCTCCAATTAGATACTCTCCTTCTTTATATTATTTATTGCTAACCGATGGTGGAGAACCAGAAAGTTTTGAAGAAGCTTTACAGGTGGAGTCCAGGAGTAAGTGGGAGCATGGCATGATTGAGGAGATGGAGTCCTTAAGAGAGAACCAAACATGGGATTTGGTTGAATTGCTGGCTGGTAAGAGAACACTGAAGAACAGGTGGACTTACAGGTTGAAGGAAGGTGAGGATGGTCAGATGAGATACAAGGCCAGATTGGTTGTAAAAGGGTTTGCATAAAAGCCAGGTATTGACTTTGGCGAAATTTTTTCTCCAGTTGTTAAGATGACTTCTATAAGGGTTGTACTATCTTTGGTTGCTTTTGAGGATTTGCATCTCGAGCAGCTAGATGTTAAAACAGCATTTCTTCATGGAGATTTAGATGAGGAAATTTACATGGAACAGCCAGAAGGTTTCGAGGTCAAGGGTAAGGAGAAACTAGTGTGCAGGTTAAAGAAAAGCTTGTATGGCCTCAAGCAAGCTCCAAGGCAATGGTACTTGAAATTTGACAGGTTTATGACTGAGCATGGTTTCAGTAGGTGTCAATCAGACCATTGTGTATACTTTAAGAGATTTGATAACAGTAGATACATTATTCTATTGTTGTATGTAGATGACATGCTGGTTGCAGGGTCTCACATGCAGGACATCTCAGAGCTTAAGGAGAAGTTAGCTCAAACGTTTGCCATGAAGGATTTGGGAGCAGCTAAGAAAATCCTTGGCATGAGCATTAAGAGAGACAGAGAAAATCACAGGTTGATATTGTCTCAAGAAGATTATGTGGACAAGGTGTTGAAACGGTTCAACATGCAGGATGCGAAACCGGTAAGCACACCTTTGGTAGGACATTTCAAGTTAAGTAAAGAACAATGTCCCAATTCACATGATGAGGTAGAGTACATGAATAAAGTTCCATATTCTTCCGCGGTAGGAAGTTTGATGTATGCAATGGTGTGTACTAGACCAGATATTGCCCAAGCAGTGGGAGTAGTAAGCAGGTATATGGCCAATCCAGGAAAGGAACATTGGAAAGCAGTACAATGGATCCTTAGATATCTGAGAGGAACCAGTAGCAGACACTTATGCTATGGAGGTTCAGATACATCTCTACATGGCTATGTAGATTCAGATATGGCAGGGGATTTGGATGGCAGGAGGAGCACCACAGGTTATGTTTTTACTGTAGGTGGGACGGCAGTTAGTTGGATTTCTAAGTTGCAGAAGGTTGTAGCCTTGTCAACTACAGAAGCAGAATATATTGCAGCTACAGAAGCTAGCAAGGAGATGATATGGATGACACGGTTCATGGAAGAGCTTGGAAGGGAGCATGGGAGTTGCAGATTGCATAGTGACAGTCAAAGCGCAATCCATTTGGCTAAGAACTCAGCTTTCCATTCTAGAACCAAACACATACAGCTAAGGTACCACTTCATACGGCAGGTATTGGAAGATGGTGAGTTGAAGCTGGAGAAGATCCATACAGACATGAATCCTGCGGATATGCTAACAAAGCCGGTTACTAAGGAGAAGTTGAATCTTCATTCAACTTCTGTTGGTCTTCACGATTGAGTTGAAGATGGAGGAGCTAGAAGATCTTGCTGTACAGGTATTGGTGCAGCTGGTTTATCTCCAAGTGGGAGATTGTTAGGTATGTGGAGCTAAAAGCTTCACCATGGAGCATAGACAAACAGGTTCGGGTCTACACAGACGCTGGCATCGGTCAGGAGCGACTGACGTCGGTCAGTTGCAGTTCAGAGGCGCCGACGTTGGCAGTATGGTCGGCCGGCGACGGTCACAGGCGAACAGACAGGAACCGACGTCGGTTACCTGCGTGTCCAGAGAGCTATTTCCGAGGACAGAAGCGAGTGTTTGCATGATGAGTTTGAGTTGTAGACTCATGCTCGCGTCTCTATTGTTAGCAATGTTATCTTTAGAGCCCTTGTTGAAGAGGCTTAACTGTTTGTTGTAAGAGCATGCTTAAGTTTCCTATTTTCTATATGTAGGAGAGATCTTCTAAGCTATTGTAATGATGAAGTGTATGAGAGTGTAATTGAGTACGAAGTAGAACATTGTGAATGTTTGAAGGACTGTACTTTAGAGAAAGCTCTTGAGGAATAGAGATCTAGTGAGAGATCTTGTGTGCATCTGAGAGAGGTGTGGAAGAACAAAGTTCTTCATTTGTATTCCTATTGTAAAGAGTTTTTAATACAAGTTTTCAGGGTGTTTTCTTGTATATCTTGTTCTGTGCTATTTATCATTTCAGTTACTTATCTATCTGATTTATTTCCGCATTGATTGCTTTCATAAGTGTAATCCATTGTTGGTTGATCCCCAACAAAAAGATAATTCCTGTAGGTGCATGTTTGCTCAATTGGACTTTGACCTTAGTACATAAAAACCTTTATTGAATATTTGAGGTCATTTATAAATTTTTTAGACCTATGTATTCATGTTTTGACTAAGTCCACCTCAATAATCCTAACTTTCTTACTCTCTGCCCCTCACAGTCAACTACAGTTGGCTCTATGGGGTCTTGCAGGTGAAACTATATGATCTAGGCCTTATTTTATGGATTTGGAATCCTCATTGAAGTTATCTAAATAATAACCTAATTTAAATTTCTCCTTTTATTCTTGGAGTGAGGTCTATCATCAAGGCTATCTGGCCCATTCTTTCAAGGTAACCCTACACCTAGCATGTAGGTAGTATTGTGGGATGAAAAGAAACTTGTAGGTGTAAATAGGGTTGAAACTCAATATATCACCCTATTTAAGTGATCCTTTAGAACATGAGTGTTATTTTCACCATATAAAAATTTTATCACCAAATCATGGTTAGGACTGTCAACTTGGAGTGCAAGGCTGCTCAAAGACTCAAAATCATGCAGATGTCATTGACTGAGTTTAGTGCAAAAATGAGCACCTTTAGGCTTTTCAATAGCCACCCTCCACCAAACATATTCCTCCCAAATTTTTCCAAGTTATTCTATTATGTGGATACTACAATTTAGGATCATATAAATGTCATAAAACCCTTGATAACTTTGTTACATGGCCTTAACAAAAAAGCCCAGACCTTTTTTTTGCACTTTTGGGGATTTGACCCCTGAACACTATCACTGGATCTTTGAGAATGGTTTCCCATTTAAATTTTCCCATTTGACACCTCAAATAGGTATATCATGATCAAAATTTATGTTAGGATTTGAAATAAAACTTTACCATGCTCAATCCTCCGTACAAGTGCCTTCATGGCTCTGTGATGTCACCTGTAGGTGAACATTCTCATGTACAGGCAACAAATGTGAGTGTAGGTAGTGTGCATTGTTTATGAGTTTCAATAAAGTTTGGTACTTTTCCAAAGGATCTAGATAGATTATTATTACCATAAAATATTGATTAGCTCATATACTCCCTTTGAATCATGATTGGCCTTCGTGAGATACCTGTACATGTTCATTAATGGTGGAAGACTGTGTGCATACTAAAACTTGTCTTCTCATGCTTTCTATGGTGTCACTTGGGTTTATCCTATTTTTTCATGCTCCAAGAGACTAATCAACACCTTGAGGCCATAATTACTCCTTCATGAATGTGTTTCATAGCTTTGCACAACACACCTAGTTGACTGATATGATAGTTATAAAGCAGACTGACTGTATGGTGTTTGTGACTGAACCCTCATGGAAATTTTCTTAGAGAATGAGCCTAGAATGGAAGGAAAAGAAAATTTGAAACATGAATATAAACCATGACCATCCTTTAACATTATTACCAAGAAATGAAGACATTGGAAGTGGTGGAAACCTGCCTACTATTGAGAATGGGACCAGTCTACAAACCTGAGGTGATTGGCTCTTCAAATCAACTCCAAACTTGAAACAAAGGATGGGGAACATGTGAGAGGAGAGTAAAATATCTTAGGAATCAATCCTAGTAGCTATATTGTATGGAATTATTGAAACCAAGGCAAAACCTATAGGGTGCATAGAGTAGCGAGCAAACTATATAGTCTAACTTATTAAGAATTGTTCATAAAGAACAGGTCATCATTCCTTTACAACCAAACATCAAATGGAAGCTAACTGAGTGTTGAAGGCACCTCAATACTATTTTTCTTGAAACCTCTCTTGATGACTGTACCAAGTACAAACGTGAGGGCCATTCTTTCTTGCCAAGCCTAGTGGATGAAGAGAGAAGCAATTTTATTCATTTCTGGGAGCTTCTGATCAAACTGATCACTGTAATAAATGTGTGGAAGACCAAGGGACAATCTTGAAATATCCTCAACTATAGGAGTCTGTATAATTTTGTACACCTCATTAAATGTTCATTTTTAAAAGAAAACTACCCTTTTTCTAAAGAACTTGCCACTTTTTAGTTAGTAATAGTTACTTAAGACTTATTAGGATACATGGGGCATGATATCACCTTTTAATACCTTCACATGCCCCAATGATGTTGTACAACTCATTTAATGCTCCAAATTGACCCCTAAAATGACTCAAAAAGACAAATATTTAAAATGACTAAGATCAAGGCTAATGTGACATGAAATGACATAAAATGACCTATAATACACCTTATTACATAGTATTAGACCCATATAAACCTCTAAACATCAAGTTTTTACCTATAGGGGGCCCAATTTGTTCTGCAGGGTAAAATTTGGTCAATAATATCCTCCTTTGATCTCTTATACAATGACAAGTCATGATATTTTTTCTCAAACTAACAATGCTATTATTCAAATTCCTTAGTCTCTAATAAATGAGGTTCACATCAAAATTGATAATGAAATAATGGAGAGGACCATTATATTGAGCATGAAACTCATATTGATCCAATTTATCTTAATATATTGGTTTAAATCCAAGTGTAAGTATTATCTAAATTTCATCAAGATTTGCAAGAGAATCCCCATGATGTGAATAAGATCATTAGTCTCCTTATAACACTAAAATCTAAGCATCAAGTTAAATTAGTCATGTCTATACCATAACAATTGGCTTTTAGGATTGTCAAATCCCCAATATCTAATGTTGTTACTTCTACTATTGCATCCATTCTTATTTCTACACTTATTACATCATCTCTTAGTTTGGAACATCACTTGGTCTCTAAAATATAAGCATGATTGTGCCTACTCATGCTACTTACACTCTTCCAATCACATTTACAATTGTTACTCTTGAGCATATTGCCTCACAAGCTAGGATATCTCAAATTGAGCAAACTATTTCTCATGTTATCCCTTCCATGGACTCATGTTCCTTGTTGCATAACCCTTTAGCACCTAAAATCATGTCTTATCTATTATCAGTTGGCTATGTAGATCCTAAGATTCCTTTATATGAAGGCAAAGGTGATCTTGAATAACATTTATGTTTATTTCATTTAGCTTATCTAGATTATGTAGATAATGATAAATTGATCACAAAGTTCTTTCCAAGAAGTCTAAAGGAATATGCTCTTAAATGGTTCTATGATCTTCCTCTTCAATTAGTAAAAACTTTCAACCCTTTGGCAAATCAATTTTTAACATATTTTCTATCAAAATTGGTGAAAATTTATCATACACTCAAATTATAAATCTCAAACAAGGGTATAATGAAACAATTAGTGAATATGTGCTAAGATATAAAACTATTCTTGAAAAAATGATAAATCAAATCACTGATATTGAGCTTTGAAATATGTTCATTAAAAATTATTTATCTCCACTTCAAGAGTCAATTATGTTTGATAAATTTAAATCTTTTGATGAACCATGCCATATAATCAAAGAGCACGAGTCTAAATTTCTTACTTTTAACAAGCTAAAGTATGCTTCAAATGTTCCTTCAACTTCAAATGTTAAATCTTAAAGTAAGCTAAATTATAAGAGTAAAATAAATGAAAGTAAGAATGAATATGAGGTTACAATTAATGTTATCTCAAAACCACCAAAAAAGCTTCAATTACAAGCTCCATCAAGGAGGCAATTCTCAATATTACATTCACCTCCTCATGTATTATTGCAAAATTTCACTGAATGCAATCTCATAACTCTTCTTCCATTAATGGAATTGGACATGTCTAGGCCACAATCTAAACTTTTTGATGGAAATGCATATTTTGACAATCATAGATGTCCTGGGCATTCTAAAAATAGATGTACTAAGCCCATACACAAGATTCAATGATCCATAAATTGGCACTAAATATATTCCAAAACATATACCAACAATTTCTTTTTGTCAAACATTCAATTTCCTAAAATACTCAAAGGAATTACAATAATGTTTGACCTTTAAAAACATGTTTATCTCAAAACCCAAAGTATTTTAAAATCTCCATTAATGGTCATTATGATTAAATTTTGCATTTAAAATGATTAATTAACTAATCAAATGTGGAAAATAAAACATAAAAGTTAGCTCATGTAACCAATTTGATAACGGAGTTCACGCATTGCTCGGGCTACGTCTCTGGGTCCACTTAGAAAACAAACCGATCCATTTGCATGAATTGTAAGTACATGGCCAAAGGCTTACAATTTTCTAATAGATCCTCCAAGATTGTATATAACTCAGCAACAACCCTTTTAAAAGTCTTAGAACCCATGGACGGACCTTCCACCTTATTGTCGTGAAAGCAATCTCACGTTCCTGAAGTTTTATGCCAAAAGTATTACTTTAAGACTTTAAAAAGTGGATAAAATTAACTTAAATTAGGAAAATAATTATATCACCAGAAGCATCTCAAAGTCTATAACATTTCATCAGTTCACTCTGAAGTCTGAAAATGACTCTAGATGCTTCAAAAATGATGATATGTGGAAACTAGGTCTCAATTAGCCATTACACAGTCTACAAAGCTTCACTTTGAGGCATAAAAAATAGAATCAAATGACCTCAAATATAGACACTCTATATATGGATAAAACCATCTTGGAATGCGTTATATTTCACTAGTTTACTCTAAAGCCTAGAAATCAATCTAAGTTCCTCAAAATGGAGGTTGACTATTGGCTGGTCTCTATCTGCCTTTGCTCAGTCCTCAAAACCATCCAAAACTTGTATATAAATTGAGCCCCGACCACTTTATAGTGCTCAAGCCTACTAATTTAATGGACAAGTCTTTATCATTTTATTGGAATATCCAAAGATTGACTCCCATGGCTTAGGCTTTGGTGTTTATCCATGTTTTATCCCATATTTGGAAAATCATGGGTTAGCTTAGTGTTAAAATACCCACAAACTTCGTAGCAGATAATGCCTATACGTAGGTATTTATCATGTCATTCAGGCTTCGACATGATCCATGGGATTTGGAATGTGGAAATTTGGGATGCTTTCTTGGCACATCATGCCAACCATGGATGTTGGAAGGTGTGGTCATTGACTTGAACGTGGCATTTAGTTGATATTCCATGTATGGGTTGTTTGGACCCTCGACCATTTGGAAATCTTGAACCTTCAACCTGAGCTCAAAAGTTGATAACTTGAATCCATATGATGTTAAATATGAAGGATAAAAACCACCAATTTTTTTTTTGCATGAATTAATTGCCATGTGTCACGTCCTCATTGGTCCACATTTTTACCACCTTATCACTTTGACCAAGTTTGATTGCAAATTTGACTAGTCATAACTTATACATACAGACTCAGATTTGGTCTATTCAAAATGTGTCAAAAAGCTTGTGATGAGATCTACACCATGAAACTAGTGTGGAAACATTCCAAGACCATCAATTTTTTTAGTTTGACTAGTTTTGACTGCTTGTTGACCTAAACTTTGACCAGTTACATCGGGAGCAAATGAGCTCTGTTTCTTAATTTTTGCATATCATCAAAAAGATATTGATAAAATCTATGTAATGCCAATGGTTTCAAGACCATTTGAGATCATTCCAAAAATAACCTTTGGATCGTTCAAGATCTTATTAATGAGAACATTATTGATACTGGTACACCTACTAAAGAGGCTAAACCACAAGCAAATGACAATGCAAAGCTTAAAATGTACAAGGTCCTTTTCCAAATCATGAAGAAAATAACAAGGATAATGATGAACTCCACTATGCATATAATTCTCATCCTCCTCCTTCTACATGTGGAAATTCACTTGTTAGCATTATGGGTACGTTTATAAGTAAACAAGCAACACGTCCTATGATTGTAAATGATGATAGTGAAATTGTTGATGATAATTGAGATAGGCACGCAATCTTCATTCGAGTATATGTTGATAAATAAGCCATACATAGTGTTATGATAGACAATGAATCAATTGAAAATGTATGCACCACAACACTTCTCTATTTTCTTGGTTACATAGAGAAAGATTTATATGACACTTCTAGAGTTGTCAAAGCATTTGATGGTCATACATAAAATACTCTTGAGCATATAATGCTACCATTGTAAGTGGGGCCTCTCATAATTCCCACTTAATTATTAATCCTACCAAACATAGAGGTCTTTGATATGCTATTAGGATGCCTTTTGATACAAAAACTTAGAACAATACCTTTGATAGTGCTTAAATGTCTCAAATATATTCATGATAATTAGGTGGTCAAAATTATATGAATTCAATATGAATATCCTTTGGCACCGATCATGTTTACTTATCCTATATAACAACTTCCTAACACAATCATTGAACAACATGGTAATGATATAGTTTAAAAAACTATTCAAGAGCATAATTTACATATCCAAAGCATGTTATAGTTTCTTCATCTACCAGTGAGCATGATCATATTACATAATCAATTTCTCCATATATTTATGATCATGAACATATTATGGAATCAATTTATCCATCTCCTCATGAGCATGATATAGTTTTACATGAGCATATTTAGTTAATTTCAAAGAGCATTGATTAGTCATCTACATACTTCCATTTGTACATAGATTATTTGTTTTTACTTCCTTGTTAACTCTTTTATCCCTTATCCAAGTATTCTTCTAGCCTTGGATTTATTTTCATTTTGGGTACTTGCCATCTTGATTTTCAAAAATTGATTCGAATAATCTAACACACTTATTTCTATGGCACTCCACTTACTATTGCATTCCTATCATACCATTTAATTTTCACGTAAGCACATATAGCGTCTTCCCCATTTGAGGAACATGTACACTCTTATCTATCTCAATCATTTGAGATACATTGTTATGATTCATTTACACATACATTGGTGGAATTTTTCTTACCTCTCCCTCTTATCATTATATTGATTCTTACATCTTGTTAAGGATTGTTTAAATCCCTCCCACTTCTTTTATTTTAAAAGCTTTGATTCGTTCGAAGTGAGGACCATTCTCATTAATTTTGTGCAACAAATGGCTTCCAAAATCAATACAAGTCTTCAATTCACCTTCTCTGATCTTTTTTTGCCTGTAAAAATATCTTTCAAACCTAAAAATAATGGCCCAAGGCCGTACAAAGCAATAACAAGGCTCTAACCTTCTTAATTCTCCTTACACAGTTGGCTTTCTGTGTTTGTTCAAGTAGAAATTAGTCCCTTTTATAACACTTCGACCTCCATGGCTGAAGTGGTCAAGGCATTAACCTTTTAGGTATCAGGTCAGGAGTTCAAAACCACCTCCCACCTTTCTAGGCACTTGGGAAGAGTGAAACGGTCGGCCTTAGGTGCTTAGCATGAGATTTTAAATGTTTTCCCTCCTTTTTTGGTGCCTTTGACTTGGTTTTGTCCCACATTTGCTGGGAATTTAGTTTTCAACGCTTTAAATAGATGTGTTTGTTCCCTTTTCAAATGCATAAGACTTAGGCACCAACTTAGGCTGCTGATTTGACTTGGTCCATGCATGGTTGGTGGGATGACGTGGCGGGTGAAGTGGCAGTTTCTTTGGAGCCTTGTTTCAAAGTTTGAAAATTTCAAATAACATGTGAATAAAAACAACAAACCAAATTTTTTTTTTGCACCAAATTAATTTTCCATGTGTCAAGTGGCTATTGGTCCACTTGTCATGTTTTCAATAGTGCCACATCACTTTCGACACCCCCTATCGCAAGATTTCTTCAACTAGCCATATCTTGAGCATCGAGACTCCATTTTTCATTTTGGAAGAAGCGCTGAAAAGCTCTCGACAAATAATACAATGTGAAAATGATTCGAATAGAATTTGAAGACTTTTAAAAATGGAATGGTACATGGATCCACCTGATCATTCCTCCCCACTGGGAACTTTTGGACCTTTGAAAGTTGAAATTAATTAGTAACGAGGTGAGGGTATTTTCCCTCACCTTTTCATCTTCCATCCATCTGGCCTTGCTTGGGTGCATCGCTTTGAGACCAACATGAAGATATTCAACATTACCTCTTCATGAATTCTGCATATTCCTGTCAAGTATAATATCTTCCTACAATTCTGTTAGATATTCTGGAGAAAAATCATTAACGGAAGGAATGGATACACTTTCATCATGATCAATTATCATTGGAGGCTCATACAATTTCAAATTTTCCACATTTAAAACTGAATAAATCTGCATGTAAGATGTTAAATCTAATCTGAAAGCATTTGTGCCAATTTTTTTCGTTATCCGAAAAGGACCATACCAGATTGGTTTCAACTTTTTACCTTCACCTGTCAGTCTTTTCTTACTAATGTGAAACCATACCATATCACCTACAAAAAATTGGTGATCAATACGATGTTTATCATGCTTGAATTTGTACTTGGCTTGACTTTTCTCCAATTGAGTACGAACATTTTGATGTATGAGCTATATTTGTTCAATGAACTTCTTAGCTCGAATGGCTTCTTTTGGTTCACCAACAGCTGTATCCTGTCCATAGCAAACATCTAGAGGAGATTTAGGCAAGTATCCATAAAAAAATTCAAATGGAGATTTCATTGTAGAAGAATGAAGTGCTCGGTTATATGCATGTTGTATGTAACACAATTTTTCATCCCATAACTTTGGATGTTTATTTCTATAACCCCTAAGCAAATGTACCACAGTGCGGTTCACAACCTCTGTTTGTCCTTCAGGTTGTGGATGAAATGCAGTGCTCTTTTTTTATTTAGTGTCCATTAGTCCCCACAAAGTTGACCAAAACTTCCCAATAAATCAAGAATCCTAATCAGAAATAATTGAAGTAGGAAAACCAAAATGAACCCATACATATTTAAAGAACAAATGTGCAGTGCCTTTGCCAGTAATCTGCTTAGTGCAAGGAATCAAAACACACATTTTGCTAAATCTATCCACAACCACATATAAATAGTCATGTTTTATTTGTGTCATAGGCAACCCCCCCACAAAATCTATGGAGATACTTTCCCATGGGCGAGTAGGAATAGACATAGGAGTGTAAAGTCCTAGTTTCCTATTACTAGGTTTGCTTGTGGCACAAAGAATACATCCCTTAATATATTTGGCAAATTTTCCTACATACGAGGCCAATAACAATACATTTTCAAATGTACAACTGTTTTAGCAACTCCAAAATGACTAGAAATAAGAGAAATATGTGCTTCTCTAATCATGTGCACCCTCACATTTAGAGGAATACATAGTTTACCCAAATGATACAAAAGATCATTGTGTACATGATAGTCCAATTCTTCTACTTGTCTACTACTCATCAAGTCTTTATAAACATCCTAAAAATTAAGATCATTCACATATTTTTCTTTATAATTTCATGAGACAAGAACCATGTTGTAAAAGAATAGATGCAACAACCATAGGAGGCCTAGATAGCATATCTGCAACCTTATTCTGAATTCCTTTTTTATACTTGATCACAAGATGAAATTGTTGTAAGAAACCCATCCAACGAAAATGTCTAGACTATTGTAGTTTGGTTTGTGATTGAAGATACTGTAAGGGCTGATGATCAGTATGTATTATTGTTTCTTTTCCCATTAAGTAATATTTCCATTTTTTAACACTTTGAACCAATGCATATAATTCTTTATCGTAAGTTGGATATTTTCTTACTACACTTGTAAAGGTTTCAGAATGATAACAAATTGGTTTCTTACCTTGCATTAAAATAGCTCCCATAGCATACTCACTTACATCCGTCTTGATCTCAAATGGTTGTTGTATATCAAGAAGTGCCAAGACCGGAGCAGTACTTATCTTTTCTTTCAAAGTGTCGAAGGCTTTTTGATGTTTGCCTCCCCACTGAAAAACCTATTTCACACTTGTCAAAGAATGCAAAGGTGATGAAATATATGAAAAATGAGCAATAAACTTTTGCCAAAACTGTACTACACCAATAAAACTTCTAACTTTAGTTGTGTTAGTGGGTGTAGGCCAATTAACAATGACTGCCACTTTTGCAAGATCAATTTTCAATTCACCATGTCCTACAATGTAACCCAAGTATATCAAAGAAGTCTTGCCAAATTCACATTTTGACATTTTTAGAAAAAATTTCCCTTCGTAATGCATCCATGACTTTCTTAATGTGGATCACATGCTCTTCCCATGACTTGTTGAAAATCAATATATCATCTAAGTAAACTATAACAAAATCATCAAGGAACTGTCTAAAAACATCATTCATCAATCTCATGAATGTAGCCGGGGCATTACACAACCTAAAAGGCATAACAAGCCATTCGAACAATCCCTATTTTGTTTTGAAGGCAATTTTCCAAACATCACCTTCATTAATTCTTACTTGATGATATCCACTTCTCAAATCTAACTTAGTGAAATAAATAGCATGTTTTAATTGATCCAAAAAATCATCAATACGAGGAAGAGGGTAACAATTCTTAATAGTAATTTTGTTTAAGGCACTAAAATCAACACACATTCACCAAGTGCCATATTTCTTTGGCACCAAAATAATTGGCGAACCAACATGAGATGAACTTGGATGAATAACACTCTATCCAATAGATCCATTACCTATTTTTTGATTTCCTCATTTTCCACCACTGATAACTTGTACATGCCAATGTTAGGGAGAGGAGAATCCTGCAATAGCTGAATTTCATGTTGAACTCCCCTTTTAGGGGGCAAGCCCTTAGGATCCTGAAATACATCATCGTAAGTAGAAATGATTTCAACCAATTCATTCTTGTGTCTAGGATCACACTTTTCCAAAGCTTGAGAATATTCTTTTTCCTTAGACTTAATCAACATGAGACAAAAAGTCTTGCTTGAATTAACTAGTCTTTTCATTTGCCCTGCTGTAACCAAGAAAAGACTTGCTCTAACTATATATTCAATGCCATCCTCAACAAGCAAGTACTTATTCTCCTCTTTGTAGAAGATTGATTTTCTATCATAAAGATATGGGCTTCCAAAAACAATCCCACATATGTCCAATGGAACAACATCCAACTCAACCTCATCTACAAACTTGGATGTGATGGCAAACCTTAGTCTACAAGTTTGTGAGACTTGTAGCTTCGCATTGTCACACACCCAACCTAGTGGATAAGGCTTTGGATGGGGATTGGTTTGTAAGCTTATCTTCTTAACAACTTCTTCAAAAATTAAATTTGCTTGTGAACCACTATCAAATAGAGTGTCAATCTTAGTATGCTTTGAAACAACTCTAATGTGGAACAATTCATTTCTTTTCTTATCAACATGCACAAAATTTTGTTTAGAAGAAGATGCAACATTAGTGATAGAAACTGAAAGAGAAAAATCATTATGTAATCCCATAGCTGTGATCTTAGTTTCATCACCTGAATCTGAACCTAAGTTTTGAACTATAGCATTAGCCTTCTTTTCTTTCTTTTGATACCTCTTAGGCCTTAACTCAGGATGTAGTTTCCAACACTTAGACTCATCATGATTTTTCTTGCAATGATTACAAAATGGTTTTCCTTCTTCTTCTTTTTTAATAGTATAAGTGGATTTCTATTCACCCTTTCCTGATGAAATTTCCCATTTGGATTGCTTAACATTAGATTGCTTACTTTTTAATTTAGGAAAAGATTCTTTTGATTGTTTTCCTCTAGCCTCTAAATGAGTGGCTTGAACACATACTGCATCTAAATTAGTGGGATTGAACATAAGAATCATATGTCTTAAGTAACTATGCAACCCACCTATATATTTTAGCAGTTTTTCTTGTGTGTATAGAGGAACATTCAAAAGTAAAGCTTTTTTTCCTAAAATCTTGTGTATAATCTTGAACACTTTGGCCTTTTCCTTGTCTGAAACTTTGCCAATCCATCATGGCTTGTTGCATATAGCCTAAAGGATAGAATTGCTTTTTGAGTTCTTCAATAAATTCATTCCCAGTAAAAATTGAGTTACCTTTTTGAAGCTCGGCTTCCTTCAACTTACTCTCCCACCAGATGAGAGCTGTGCCTCCCATACGAAGAGTAGCCAAATAATTTTTTGACTCATCCCTTGCAATCTTTTAGACCCTGCAATAAACTTCAATCTGCTTGACCCAATTATCCAACTTTTCAGCATTAACTTCACCATTAAACATTGGTAATTCAAACTTAATATCCAATTTTAGTGAAGGGAGAGATTCCACAATTTTTTTACCATCATCCGATGAAGAAGGTTTTTTAGTTTTTTTACCTTTTGATTCTCATGAATCACCTTCTTTTTCATTCTCAGATTTCCTTTGTTTGTCATGGTATAGTTCCTCAACCATGTTTCTCATGCCCATGAAGGCTCGGCGGAAAGCTTGTTCGGATTCCATCTCTTCTTCGGCCATCCTTGAAGCACACCTTGAACTAATCTCTGGATTATACTCAACAAGTTTTCCTTCACCCTTTTGGGATTTAGACCTTGTTAAGATACACTAGCAATCACTGTTAAATAAAAACTGCTCTGATACCAAAAATTTGATCTATAAACTAAAAATACAAGTGTAGTATATTCGAAAAACACTTGTTCACATTTAAGAGATCCTTCAATTTCTCACTTTTTTTTCTTAATTTTGTATAAAGAAATTAAAACCAGATATAAAATGAAGATCAAAACTAAATAATAATTAGAGAAAATTCAAAGATTTCACTAGCAAATTGATAACGGAGTTTGGCTTCAATAGCCTACGTCTCTGGGTTCGTTCAAAGTGAGGACCGTTCTCATTAATTTTGTACAACAAATAGCTTCCAAAATCAATACAAGTCTTTAATTCACCTTCTCTTATCTTTGTTTGCTTGTAAAAATATCTCTTAAACCTGAAAATAATGGCCCAAGGCTGTACAAAGCAATAACAAGGCTCTAACCTTCTTAATTCTCCTTACACAGTCGACTTTCTATGTCTGTTCAAGTAGAAATTAGTCCCTTTTATAACACTTCAAGCTCTGTGGTTGAGGTGGTCAAGGAATTAACCTTTTAAGTGGCAGGTCAGGAGTTCAAAACTGCCTCCCAACTTTCTAGGTGCTTGGGAAGAGTGAAAAGGTCAGCCTTAGGCGCTTAGCATGAGATTTTAAATGTTTTCCCTCCTTTTTTGGCGCCTTTGACTTGGTTTTGTCCCACATTTGCTGGGAATTTAGTTTTCAATGCTTTAAATAGATGTGTTTGTTCCCTTTTCAAATGCCTAAGACTTAGGCACCAACTTAGGCCACTGATTTGACATGGTCCATGCATGGTTGGTGGGATGACATGGCAGATGATGTGGCAGTTTCTTTGGCACCATGTTTCAAAGTTTGAAAATTTCAAATAACATATGAATAAAAACAACAAACCAATTTTTTTTTCCACCAAATTTTTTTTCCACGTGTCAAGTGGCTATTGGTCCACTTGGCATGTTTTCAACAGTGCCACGTCACTTTCGACACCCCCTGTTGCAAGATTTCTTCAACTAGCCATATATTGAGCATCGAGACTCCATTTTTCATTCCAAAAGAAGCGTTGGAAAGCTATCAACAAATACTACAATGTGAAAATGATTCAAACAAAATTTGAATACTTTTAAAAATGAAACGGTACATGGATCCACCTAGATCAAGAGGGTAAATTAAATCACATAATAAAAAGGTGTTAGTGGTTGAATTTGTGCTTGAACTCAACAGCCCATGTGTTGAGTGTTGCCTACATACCAATTCTCCAAAGAGGGATCAAACTCCATGTAGTTCTCCCATGGTATTGTGGTGTGTGTGAAATATTGGTGTATGCTAGATTATTGTGTGATTAAGTGCTTCAACCATGACTTGTAACCTTAGAAGTGTACTTAGGCTTTAGCTCATGGCTACTAGGGTTGTGTGTATTTAGAATTGGGAGAATTAAGGAATTTACTCTCAAAGTAAAATTATAATTTTGGTATTTTTCAATATGGAAGCCTCTTATGTGAAAAAATGGTTTGAAATGTGGCTTTCTAGTGATATTTTGAAAATTCCTTTAGATGGGGCTCATTAAACTTATGGGATGCCTTGTTACATGAATTTAAATTTGAGAAACTAGTTTTTATTAGGTGGGATGATGTTGTTGGTAGGACTAGATGATAGTAGGGAATAAGGTTGTTTAAATAGGGTGGCCTTGTTTAATGGGAAAGAATAATAAAATTAAAAGCGGGGCCTAGTCCTAAAGAGAGTTTAGGTTGCTTGGAGTGTTAGATAGAGAAATTTTGGGATCATTATTTACTTGTGAGAAGGTCATCCATAATAGGAGTGAAGGAAGGGCAGTCGAAAGACTGTAGAATGAGGCATGAGATAAATGTGTAAAAGGGTGGTCACAAGTGCATTGTTTCAAATTAAACATTAATTTATGATTATACATTTCCCCCCTTTTATTCTAGTAATGTAGCAAAAGTGAAAGTACTAGAGTAAAAGGAAAAATGTGTACCTAAACTTACTTCAAAATTATATCTTGAATGTAGGCCACAACACTGAACCGTGCTTCTTGCAAACCTATAATAAAATAGGTATAAATTAGTCCTTACTTAAGATGAAAATCTGAAAGTAGAAGACAAGAAACTTATAGATCTAATAAAAAGTAAGGAATACACTTGATTAGGTACGTGAACCATTGTATTTTTTGGTGCAAAAATAAAAATAAAATTGGTGATTGGAGAGGGTCAGACCCTTGGAGATTTATTCTTCATTGAATAGATTGAATTGTATTGTGCATGCCCCAATCCTTGATTATATGTGTGTATGCTTAAGAACTTAAGGTGTGATTGACTCCATCATTAAATACCCAAAATAGTGAAGTAGTTTCAAATCTCTATATGAATTTTAATAGATAATTATGGTGTAAAAATTGGTGTTGCAGACACTCCATTTTCATCACTTCCATGTCAAAATGATAATCAAATTTGATTTCTCACACCAACATGTGAATTAAACCTAAATATTACGATCACCCAAAATCATCAATCTAAAGGTCATTCTTATCTTGAATCATGATGACTCATCTTTAATCATGTTTTTACATTATATCAAATCATCAACTTCACCTAATTCATCTCGAGTCCTACTTTTCAAGTGACCTTTTTGATCTATTAAATGGAATAATTATTTGATTCTCAACATTGTAAAATTCACATAAAATCAATATAAGATTAATTACTTGATTAAATCAAATCAGATGGCTAATTTATCCTTAAACAAATTTTCCATAGATTTTTGGAATATCCACATTCAAATAAATATTTAAATTCCAATTATGCTTCACATAATGACATCACCTAGTATGTGGTTGACCCAAAGGTCAAACTTTACAAAAAATAAACATAAATGTAACCCATGCTCCATAAATTGAACCCTTGCCTCAATCAATGAAAAATTAACCCCAAATATTAATGGCATAAACCCTCCAAAATTGACTCAACCTCAACCAAACATCTTGATCATCATCCAACAATTGAAAATAGTTTGATAAATATATAAATAGAAGGGTCATTTACCATTATAAACAAGTTTTTTGTTTTAGACTTACTTTGCCAAAACTCCTAGAAAAACACCACCGAATTCTTCATTGATTAATCAAAACATGCATAGCATAAGGAGAGATATTGTTAGAATAACACCATGACATTAACAAAGACCTCAAGCTCTGTGTCTAGGAGAATCAAACTTGCATTCTGGTAAGAGAGAGACATTTAGAGGAGAAGGTAAGATTGTATTATTTGTCTTATATTACACTTGTTTATGCTGTCTTGATCTTGTCTCATATGAGAACATGCAATTCAATTTTACGTTGTATGCATTTCATTTGGATTTCATACTAATGTGAAACTAACTCCCTCATACTCATGTGTTTACATATGGCTTGTCTAGTGGGACATGCAACGCATAAATCATCATTTGAAGTCATCTTAACCTTTTTGGCTAAAAATATTAAGTTATTTGAAGCAAAAACCCATCAAAATTTATCTCAAAACCGTTCAAAATCCATGTTTAGGAAAGAGGCAAATTCACACTGTGTAATTATGAGTTTGTTCTTTGGAAATGTGGATTCATTCTTGCCAATCATGGATTTACATCTAACTGCTAGACTTAACCGCTAGCCATCATCTAATTACTTGACCTTTTGGACTATTCTATGTAATATCATGTTTTGTCTATCTGTGACTTTGCTCTTCTAGATGTAGCTTTGTTATCACTAAACATGATTTCACACCTTCTAAATCTTTATTTTTGAATTTTTTTTCCAAACTTGGGGCTACATAAATGCAATTTTGATCTTCTAGACATGACTTTGTTCCTACTAAATGCAATTTTACATCTTTTATTTATTTTTGCATGTAGGTTTAGAAAATAATGACTGTGTAACCACAACTTCACTCTGAGAAGTGTAGTTTTATTTTGAGTAAACATGATTTTGTGTCTTTTATTTATTTCTATGTGTAAGTTTACAAAATCATGACTGTGTATCCATGGCTTCATTATGATAAGTGCAACTTTATTCTAACTGAATGCAATTTTGTAACTTACATCTATTTATGCATGTATGTTTACAAAATTGTGCATGTGTATCCATGAATTTGATTTGAGAAATGTGGATTTATTCTAACTAAACATGATTTTACATCTTCTATGTGTTTTTATTCATGTTTTCAAACCCACAACTCCAGGTTTGAAAATTCATGGCTATAGGTCTCAAATTTGTGACTATGGATACATGACTTCATGCCAAAAAGCTTAAAGAAGTAACATTTCAACTTCCTTTTGCTTATCAAAGGCACATTCAAACATTAACTTGTTTTTTAGTAAGTTACCTTAGTCAAATATGTGGTTTTATTCAAACAAACATTTTATGAACACTTCTTCTAGTGTAATTAAAATGAACCAACACTTAAATTTGGTGTTCTAAAAACATAGTAGTGTTTTCATTGGTTGTGTGTTTGTATTGCTTGTTTGTTTATGGGTAAAATATTGTGTGTATACTCCCCCTTTCACAATTTTGGGACCTTGGGTGACCAAAAACACATAGGTTACTATCATCTTTTATTGAAGAGAACTAGAGTATGCTTTCCTCTTGCCCACTTATGGGATCCAGAGGATCATACATAGTGAAACTTCCCCTTTTTATTTTTGGTTACTCGTGGTGGATTTTATCACCTTATCATGAGTTCATAAGGCATGATGATTGGGATTTTATCTCTCAACATACATACCAACCCCATACATTTGAGAGGAGATATAAATTAAGGGAAGTTATCACTAAAGAATAAAACAATTTCTTGAAAAGGGTTTCATGAAATCAAGGGGTTTAAACATGATGCTAAGCTATCTATATACACCATAAATTTGTCAAGCAACCTCACATATCATGTCTTTTCATAGGATATTCTAACTAGAGAATATGAGCCTTGTTCACATGTAGCCATGTCTTTCGTTTTACTCATCTTGGTCTTGTTATATGATCTAGACACCTTTTTACTTATTCCCAGTCATCCCAAGCTTTTCAAATAGTCATTCCACCTCAACCAAGTCGGATTTCCCATGCTAATTCCATCCCCCCAGGTCATGAGCCTATAAGATAAGAGTGATGGGATTGGACTACAATGTAGGACCCTAGGGTGTCCATTTCCAATGCTCCTATCCAAGGTCATTTTGAGCTCCAATAGTCAGTTTCCCTCAATCACTTCCAGCCCCTTTCTTAGATTCATCCTTAAGTTTTCCAATGTTGGCCAAATGTAAATAAATCACCCAAATTCAAAATGAAGAGTATCTTATATAAATGACTACACAAGACATTTTATATCTAGCACTTACTACTTTGACACATTACATAATTAAAATCAGTCAATAATATAGCTCAACATTTTGCATCACACATAAACTTGCATGCTTGATCAAGGAAGGGCCTAAGCAAAAGTCATTCTGACATCTATTGTGCATGTTCCCTAAGGGATAACTACATTTTATCTGAGACCCTAATTTGAGGGTTAATGTAGGTATTGATCAGCATAACAAGGGTTGTAGATCATGTGATCATACTTCACCTAGCCCATTTTCCCCCTTATGATTTTGATGTATTTGTTATTTCATGTGTGTAGATAGACTCAGGGTTTGGAGATTGAATTGGACCTATAGTGAGCTCTATTGACATTCAACCTCTGAAATTTTAGGCACAGGCTCACACTAAGACAATAGACAAAATCGAGAAAGCTCAGGTCTTCAGAAGAATAGTGGAAAAAAGGACTATAGCACTAGACACTAAGGTGTCCTATTTTAATGATCCTATTCTTTCAAAAAATGAAATCTAGATTTGGATTTTCTATATTGTCCCAGTCCTGTGTAGTAGATTTCAACCCCTGAATCATCCGTTTCAGCTTATTTTTCTAGATAAGTTTATTTCTCTCCCTATGCAATTGATGTTATTAATTTTGATCAAAAATTATATTTTACTATATTTGATTGGATATTTCACCTTATTCCAGACCCTTTATTGTTTAAGAACTAGACCCTAGTTACCAAAAAATAATAAGACATTTGGTGAACCTAACTTACTTCGAACAAATTTAAATCCCTAGGTACACTTAGGGTTTTTTTCCTTCAAATTTTATGCACAAATTTAATTTCAAAATTTTATTTTTTTTATAAATTTTTGTGCATTAATTCTATTCAAATATTGTTTTAGAATTTAAGTTGTTGCAATAATTTTTGAAAATTCTAAAACCCTAACCAAAAACCCTAGATTTTCAAACTAGGTCCTCAAATCTTAAGCCTCCCTCCCTTACAATTTTTAGAAAAACATTATGGAATTTTTATAAATTATTTAGAGTATCAATCATATCCATAATATGTTTTGAATTTTTGATATGATGTATATTCCTAGTTTTAAATATCCATCCCCAGCCAAACTAAATAATCCAAATCTAGACCTTACCAATATCCCATTTTACCAATCTTAAACCAACTCACTTTATCTAATTAATTTACAAATTATAAAATAATAAATTTTTACTTACATATAATTCAAAATCAAAACCTAACATTACACTTAAACATACCATGAATAATCAAATCACGTATCCCAAGTACCATTTTTCCAAACATATACAACCTCAAAATCAACTATTGTTAATTAGCCATTTACAACAAATATAACAACATACTTCAAATCCCATAACACAATGTGCATAAGTCAAAATCAATATATTATCCATATATAAAATGAAGTTTCAAAACATATACATCATATCAAGGTATAATCAATCATGAATGGGTGTCATACCCTCACTCTCAGTCTCACTCTCTCCACCAGTATTGGTCCTATAATCCACTCTACCACTCAATGGCCTTGCACCTACTCAAGCTCCTGATTACTTCTTACGATGACTCTCTCACTCTAGTAGTTGACCATGCTCTCCACACAAGTCCACATATCACCTTTGAATCTCCATGTACTCATCCATAATCCTCATACTCACTGATCCATAATCAAGTGGGGGCATCCTATGCCTATCTAGCTCAATCCTCATCTCATCTCAATCTTTTATTACTCTAACATATGCAACTATCACTATAGTAGCTCTATCAAACAAATAAGCATAAATACTGACTGTCATTGTCTCTCACTCTATCAAACCCTCCTCCACTACATCATCAAGAACATGCCGTCTGAGCTCTTAGAGTGTTGACTCAATGATGGTCTCCCAAAATCCATCATCTCTACTTATTGCCTCAGCTTGTGCTTCATCCTACAAACCTCCCACTTCATCTGCATATAAATTACAACACTACATTATATATACACTTTCAAATCAAATTAAATAAGCACAAACTTGTACACAAACAATTCAAATATTATTACTACTTACCTCCCATCATCTGGATCGATGCAAGATCCTCATACTCAGGAGCATTCCCTCTATCAATAGGATATAATGGAGCCCATTGATGCCTCATCCACCATATGGTATATGCCTCTATACATCCAACATCATCTACATTAGGAATATCTATTTTCGCGTCTCATGCATCCAAATGTAATGGTGCTAACTCAGCCTCCATAGGCCTCACATGAGCTCCTACCTTCATTGGTATATGTGCACTCCTCAACCATACCCATGCTGTAGGGGGCATATCCTATGGTACCCCAAATTATCTAGTCATGTGCTCATACTGAAAGTGTTCATACACTCTAACCCAATGGTCATGTAACCAACAACTGACCCTCATATACCACAACTGCACTTCATCTTCAGCCTACCTAGGAAATCCTCTATAGGGCCTCCATATGATATCAAAAGCCACCAATCTATCTAAAATTCATCTATAGTGACCTATCCTATGAGATCAAATATCCAATATACTCATCCACCACTCTTCAAATAGACACAGATGTGCCCACTCTAGCCTAGGTAATCCAATCGATCACATAACTGCTATGTGCACCTAAGTAGTTATGAGAATGCAATAAAGTAGCTATTCTCACACCACCACTGAATGCCTCCTACATAAACCTATAAAGATCCCTATATAGGTGGGTAAGCATAGTCCTACACCATAAGAACACATTGCCATACACCTCCACACTATGAATGATCCTATGCATCCTATATGCAATCAACACCTCACCCCATCCACAACAATAAATGAAGCCAATAACACAACCAACCACTTTTGCAAATGCAAAACACTAGACTATACTATAATTGATAGTAACACATCACTATCACTACCTCTCATATGTATGCCTAAGGGCACACCAACAAAATACAAGGATGCACGGTCAATAACATCAGCACTTATGTCATCTTGTAATGTCACCCACCATTTACTAATCAATAAAGGAAAAATGTGATACACATGCTCTAGAGTCACAATAATCTCCCTTGTAAGAAGCTAGAAAGTACATGTGTCGACATTCCATATCTCACATAAGGCAATAATCATATATCTATCCCACTGCATAGTGCCTAGGTCACACACATGACCCAACCCTACCATATCCATCACAACTCTCTCATCAATAGACAATGGAAATAGCCTTAATGTCTCCAACACCTGACCTCTACAGAACTCCCTCATCTATACCTTACACTAAAAAACACCAAATATATATATATATATATATATATATATATATATCAGTCCACAATGTCAAACCAATAGCCAAGCAAAAACCATAACAACTAACAAAGTAGCAGCTCAAAAAATCCAACCTCCAGGATAACAGTTTTGGGCACAGGATAGTAACATTGGACAGGAGTGCTATAACCTAGACAATAGCATTGGAGCCTAGAAAACATTGTTGGGTGTAGAAAAAGGAGTGCTAGAACAAGTCAATTTTTTCTAAGACTCTTAAAATAACTCAAAAACATCAAAAGTAGGCTTTTAAATAGGTAAAAATCAAGTATTTTAGCTACTTACTAGGCTAACATCACCACCAGCCTCAATTTGGGCTATCAACTACTCAAATTGGGTTGTATTAGGTGCTCATCTCCTCGACATATCTCCCACTTCAAAGCCCCAAAATCTCAACCTAGTCAATGCAGAAATGAATCAAGAATAATCCAATTTTTCTATATCAAACAACTTTTTCATCTAAAGCAAAATACCATTTTGCCCATAATTACAACCCTGTAACTCCATTTTGTAAACCTTTTTCTTCCACAAAATCATGAAAATGATACCTTCAACATCATGCAAACTTCACTCCCTTACTAATTCATTTGCCTACTATGGAACACACATCTCTATAATTCTGTTACACCTAGATATACACCTTGATTCTCACTAATCAAAGCTTATTATACTTTCAATAACTCGGTCTAATCAATCAAGCAAGTTATCAATTAATTCAAACTATACCAACCTTGTTTCTATCATTATGCCACAAGTCATCACTTTTGGCTTAACCTCCTCTGTCACAAATTTCATCCCTCTCCTCAAAAGGGAGGAATCATTCCTACTATTCCTATTCCTACACTTACCCATCATACCCATCCACTCTCATATGTGGATACACCATGGTTCTTACATCTCTAGTATTCAAATTATCAGATTCAACTCAAATAAATCAAAATATATAGTGATTTAGATTACATGGGTCACTCAACATTACTCAGTTAATTCAGGGGGATACACCTTTAATTTATAGATACATAGAGCATTCAAATATAATGGTTTAGATCATATGGATCCACAATGATTTTAGCTTACAAATATACAGACTATCTAGATATAGTGGTTCAGAATATATGGATGCATAGTGACTTTGATATAGATTCAAACTCAAATACCATATTTGGGGGCATGCACATCACTACACATCTCACACAAACAACTTCATACAATATGACACAATTACAAGACTCGATAGCAGATTATAGGCATAGCACAGAGCATAGTGTTTTAATCCCCATTTTTGCACATAGGGCATGGCATGATAGGTCATATCGCATGTGGTCATATAGATTACTAGATTATACATACACATCACTCACATACTAGATTTGGGGGTATGACATAGATGTTCATGTTATTTATCATCCAAGATTATACAAATTGGAAAGGCAAGACATGCTATTCTCTTACACATTCATTAGAGTTTTAGCTTACACCCAGCTATACCTAGGTTGTCACTAGGTTAGACTATATGATCATCTACAGTGGTTGGTATATAGCATTACCCAGACCCAAACTACATGAGTTTGTGTGGGATAGAGGACAAACATTAGTTTTGCACCTCCAAGCATTTCTTAGTTCTAGTTCAAATATTCAGAGTGGGGGCATGACAAATTTTGCTCTTCACAGCATACAAATTCTATACACACATATTGGATTACATGAGCTTATGTGGGATAAAGGGCCGACATTAGTTTTGGGCCTCTGAGCATTTCTCATTCCAGTCAGATTTAACACATGAGGGCAAACATTTCCCTCTTTCTCCATGTTACATAGATTCCACTTCCAGATTCAGTACATGGGGCATCTATTTCAGGGATTCCTTCTTTCTCTAGGCACTATTTGACTCTCCATCTACTTCTCTGGCTAGGAATTGAGTTGGACCCTTTGTAGCACATTCATTTCTACATAGGTAGGTTCAGGTATGCATTTTATTTTCTTTTACTATAGTACTTCATTTCATTGCATCACTAGAATAAAGGGGGGGCAAATATATACACCCAAAATTGGTCAAGAAACCACACATATCATGTCTTTTTACAGTCCTTTCATAAGAGACTTTGACTTGAGAATATGAGCCTTATTCACATTTAGCCATATATTTTGTTTTACTCATCTTAGTCTCATTTCATGCTCTAGACACCTTTTTGTTTATTCCCAATCATCTCAAGCCTTTCAAATAGTCATTCTACCTTAGCCAGGTCAGATTTCCCATGCTTATTCCATCCCTTAGGTCGTGAGCCTGTAGGATAAGAGTGTTGGGATTAGACTATAGTGTTGGACCCTAGGGTGTCCATTTCTAGTGCTCCTATCCAAGGTCATTTTGAGCTTTAATGGTTAGTTTCCCTCGCTTAATGAGTCTCAACCCCTTTTTTAGCTTCATCCTTAAGTTTTTCAATGTCGACCAAATGTGAATAAAGCTCCCAAATTCAAAATAAAGAGTCTTCTATATAAAAGACTACACAAAGCATTTTATATCTAGCACTTACTACTTTGGTACAACACAATAAAAATTAGTCAATAGTATAGCTCAACAATCTACATCACACATAGACTTGCATCTTTGATCAAAGAAGGGCCTAGGTGAATGTTCATTATTGCATCTACTGTGTGTGTTTATTATGCACATTCCCTAAGGGAGAACTACATTTGATCTGAGACCCTAGCTTGAGGGTTAATGTAGACAATGATCAAGACAATAGGGGTTTTAGATCATGCAATCATACTTCCCCTAACCTAATTTTTCCCCCTTATGCTTTTGGTGTATTTGTTGTTTCATGTGTGTAGATAAATTTAGGGTTTAGAGATTGAAATGGACCTACAATGAGCTCTATTGACATTCAACCTCCAAAATTTCATACACCGGCTCACATTAAGACAATGGACAAAACCTAAAAAGCTCAGGCCTTTAAAATAATAGTGGCAAAAAAGGACTATAACACTAGACACTAAGGTGTCCTATTCTAGTACCCTTGTCCTTTCACAAAATGAAAGCTAGATCTAGATTTGTGACATTATCCCAATCTTGTGTAGCAGATTTTAACCCCTGAATCATCCATTTCAATTGTTTTTCTAGATAAATTTATTTCTCTCCCTATGTAATTGATGTAATGAATTTTGATAAAAATCTATATTTTATTAACTTTGATTGAATTTTCCCCTTACTCCAGATCCTTTATTATTTAAGAACCATTCCCTAATTTCTTAAAAATAATAAAACATTTTGGGGATGTAAGAGAGCATTTTGTACTCAATTCCTCGAGAGTGGTTCGAGAATATAAAGGTTGGTCCTTTGGCTCTATCATTACCCTACTACGTAAAGGTATGAACTAATATTGGTATGAATGTGTGTCATCTAAGATGGCTCTTGAAGCCCATGAATACTCTATAATATGACAATGTGACATGGATAGCCAAATGTATGCTAGAAACTAGGCCACTCTTGGCCACTCTCAAAGGTGGAGATTAGGCTTATATGAAAGCCATTCCAAAACTGGGCACTAAGCAAATGTGAAAGCCACTCCAAAATGTGGAGGTTAGGCTTATATGAAAGCCACTCCAAAATGATACCAACCACTAGTAGATGGAATAAGGCACATAACTCTTGATAATGTCTGGGTAATATGTTAAACTCAAAAATAAAATAAGACAAATGTACCATGCACATTACCTCTAATCACTGGTATCTAAAACATGGATTTTGATCTGGAAGTTATACTAACTACCTTATCAAAAACTAGAAGCAAGATCCATCATGTCGTGCATGATGCCCCATATATCTAGATTCTTTGAGAAAAACTATACTAAAACATCTGTATTTGAATTGGTTTGAATGTGCAAAACTATAACTGAACCTAATTTTCTACCTATTTTTAGAAAAACTATTTTTTTGTTTTTTGAATAAGAGCACTAAAAATAGACACCCTATTGTCTGACATTGTAGTCCAATCTTGGAGCTATTATCTTGAGTTGATTCTAATGATAGTTTTGTAATTTTCATTATCTGCCTAATTTGAAGTCTAATTGTTATTCTAGGTGTTTGAATGCTACTTTTTTAATCAATGAGAGCTCTGATCTCTATGATAAAAACCCTACAAAATTTCAAACACATACATCATATCAAGGTACAATCAATCATGAATGGGCATCAGCCCTTACTCTCAGTCTCACTCTCCCAACTAGTACTAGTCCCATAATTTACTCTCACACTTGATAGCCTTGCACCTCCTTGAGTTCCCAAATGCCTCTTATGATGACTATCTCACTCTAACAATCGACCATGTTCCTCACATAAGTCGGCACACCACCACTGAAAATGTTTTGAGTAAACCTGTAAAGATCCTTGTATAAGTGGGCAAGCATAGTCCTACCCCATGAGAACACAATGCTATACACCTCCATATTATGAATGATCCTATACATCTTATATGTAATCAACACCCCACTCTTGTCCATAACAACAAATGAGGTGAACAACATAGCCAACCACTTCTACAAGTGTAGAATACTTGACTGCACAATAACTAATAATAGTACATCACTATTACTACCTCTCTAATGTATACCTAAAAGAACATGAACAAAATACAGGGATGCACAGTCCATAACATCAGCACCCATGTCACCCACCATTCACTAACTGGTAAATGCAAAATGTGATACACATCTTCCAGAGTCACAGTAATCTCCCCTATAGGAAGCCAAAAAGTACATGTATCTACATTCCACCACTCACATAAGGTAGTAATCAAATACCTATCCCATTGCATAGTGCCTAGGTCACACACATGACCCAACCCTGCCCTATCTATCACAACTCTCTCATTAACAGACACTGGCAATAACCTCAATGTCTCCATCACCTACCTCTATGGAACTCCCTCATCCATACCTTGCCCTACAAAACACTAGAAAACAAAATATATATCAATTTATAATGCTAAATCAATAGCCAAGCAAAAACTATAGCAACTAAACAAAGCAGTAACTCAAAAAATCCAACCTCTAGGACAATAACACTAGGTACAAGATAACATCACTAGATAGGAATGTTGTAACTTAGATAGTAGCACTAGAGCCTGAACATTAGTGCTAGATGCAGAATAGGAGCACTAAAACTAGTCAAATTTTTCTTAGGACTCTTAAAACAACACAAAAGCATGAAAAATAGATTTTTAAATAGGAAAAAAGTGAGCATTTTAGCTACTTACCAGGGTAACATCACCACTAGCCTAAACTTGGGCTACTAACTACTTATCGCAGTAGGTGCTCATATCCTTGGCATATCTCTCACTCCAGATCTCCAAATCTCAAACTAGTCAATGTGCAAATGAATCAATAATCAATCCAATTTTCCTATATCAAACAACTTTTTCATCCAAAGCAAAATATCATTTTTACCATAATCAAAACCCCATAACTCCATTTTACAAACTATTTTCTTCTGTAAAAACATGATAATGGTACCTCTGACATCATGCCAAGCTTCAATCTCTTACTACTTAATTTTCCTACTACAACATGTACATCTCTATATTTCTCTTACACCCAAACATATATCTTAATCATCACCAATCAAAACTTGTTCTAATTTAAAAAAACTTAGTCTATTCAATCAAATAAATTTTTAATCAATTTAAATTATACCAACCATGTTTCTATCATTAAGCCACTAGTCATCATTTTTGGCTCAAACTCCTCTATCATGGGATCTCATCCCTAGCCCCAAAAGGGGGCATCATTCATACTATTCCTATTCCTACACTTACCCAACATACCCATCCACTCTCATAGATGGATACACCATGGTTCTTACACCTCTAGTATTTAGATTATCAGATTCAACTTAGATTGGTTGAAATATATAGTGATTTAGATTACATGGGTCACTTAGCATTATTCAGGATATTCAGGGGGATACACCTTCAATTTACAAATATATATACTATTTATATACAATAGTTCAAATCATATGGATCCATAGTGATTTCAGCTTATAGGTACATAGACTATTCAAATACAGTGGTTATATTATATGGATTCATAATGACTTCAATATAGATTCAAACTCAGATACTAGATTTGGGGGCATGCACATTACTACACATTTCACACATACAACTTTATACAATATGACATAGTTACAGGACCAGATAGTAGATTATAGGCATATTGCAGAGCACATTGTTTTGATCTCCAATTTTGCACATGGTGCATGGCACAATAGGTCATATCACATGTAGTTTTATACATTACTATATTATACATATGCATCACTCACATACCAGAGTTGGGATAAATAACCGAAAGCACACAATTGATTACCAAGCAACTTAACATGCGGAAATTAACCAGAACACACAAGTAACTAGAATTCAGAAATAACACATGATATGAGAGACAATACACAACTTGTATTAAAACTCTTTCAAAAGGAAATACAACAAAGAAGGCTGCCACAGTTCTTCTTCCTTACACACCTCTAGGGCTCCCACACCTCTAGGGCATAAACAGTAAATCTTCCCTCAAAGCTCTCTCTCTTAGGTCCCAACACCCAAATAAAACACAGAGTTGGTGTTCACCTTACACCTGTTCTCCACGCACTCCACAAGTGCTCCACACACTCCACAAGTACACACTGTACTCCAAGTAGATCCCACCTGATTCTGCTCCCTGTTGTGTTGCTGTCCTATCTGATCTTGCACACCTACAAATCAATCTAGTTCTACACACCTGTGAACCTTAACCTTGCACACACATACACCTGCAAATCAATGATCTTACTTACCATGTAGATCTCCTATCGTAGCCATGCTCACCTGATGACCAAGATCATACATACATGAAGAACACTGCTGATTCTCCAATCCAGCACCCACACTTGGTACTGTGGCACTAGGAGGAACACACCATTGCTCTCTTCTCTCTGAAGGAGCTTATTTGCTCTCTTACTCTCTAGCACTCATTTACAATACAACCAATGAGTCTCTTAAATAGATCTCATGCAAACAATAATTAGACACCTAACTACAATAATTAGATCCGCAGCTCTCAGTCTAAAATTGGCTCTCGACATGCAAACACTTGGTTCGTTAGCTAACTACCCGTAACATACTCACAGTCCAAACCACACAGGTGATTGACGTCGATCCCTATTTGCCTGGGGGGTGCCGATGCCGGCTAACTTCTGACCGATGTCAGTTGCCTTCCTATCTCCTCCCTGCCGATGTCAGTTGTCCTGACCGACGTCGGTGCCTGACACTCAACAACCTTCTCTAGTAACCTCCTCCATGTCTGCATCAGTGAAGCTTTTAGCTCCACAACCTAACACTCCAATTTTGCACATGGGGCATGGCACAATAGGTCATATCACATGTAGTTTTATACATTACTAGATTATACATATGCATCACTCACATACCAGATTTGGGAGCATGGCATAGATGTTCATGTTTTTCATCATTCAGATTATATAGATTAGAATGGAAAGATATGCCATTCTCTTCTTGCACATTTACCAAAGTTTTAGATTACACCCAACTATCCCAATTTGTCACCACATTAGATGATATGATCATCTACAATAATTGGTCCATAGCATTACCTAGACCCAGACTACATGAGTTTATGTGGGACAGAGGGAAAACATTGGTTTTGGACCTCTGAGCACTTCTCAGTTCTAGTTCAGATTATTCAACGTGGGGGCATGATAGATTTTACTCTTCATAGCATACAGATTCTATACACACATTCTAGATTACATGAGTTTATGTGAGATATAGGGTAGACATTGGTTTTGGGCCTTTGAGCATTTCTCATTCTAGTCAGATTCAACACATTGGGTAAGCATTGCTCTCCTCCATGTTACATGGATTCCACTTCTATATTTAGTATAGGGGGCATCCATTTTAGAGATTCCTTCTTTTTCTAGGCACTATCTAGTTCTCCATCCACTTCCATAGCCAGGAAGTGAGTTGGACCCTTTGCATCACATTCATCTCCATGTAGGTAGGTTTGGGTATGCATTTTCTTTTCTTTCTTTTACTCTAGTACTTCATTTCATTACATCACTAGAATAAAAGGGGGGCAAATGTATACACCTGAAATTGGTCAAGTAACCACACATATCACATCTTTTCATAGGAGACTTTGACTGGAGAATTTGAGCCTTATTCACATTTAGCCATGTCTTGCATTATACTCATCTTGGTCTCATTCTATGCTCTAGACACCTTTTTTCTTATTCCCAATCATTTTGAGCTTATCAAACGATCATTCCACCTTATTCAGGTCAAATTTCCCATTCTAATTCCATCCCCTAGGTCTCAAGCCTATAGGATAGGAGCATTGGTATTAGACTACAACATTGGACCCTAGGGTTTCCATTTCTAGCACTCTTGTCCAAGGTTATTTTGAGCTCCAACGGTCAGTTTTCCTCACTTAATGAGTCCCAACCCCTTTCTTAACTTCATCCTTAAGTTTTTTGACATCGATCAAATGTGAATAAAGTTCCCAAATTTGAAATGAAGAGTCTCTTATATAAAGGACTACACAAGGCATTTTATATCTATCACTTACTACTTTAACACATAATTAAAATCAGTCAATAGTATAGCTCAACATTCTACATCACACATAGACTTGTATGTTTGATCAAGGAAGGGCCTAAGAGAAAGTCATTCTTGCATCTACCATGCACATTTATTATGTACGTTCCCTAAGGGAGAACTATATTTGATCTAAGACCCTAGTTTGAGGGTTAATGTAGGTAGCGATCAAGACAACAGGGGTTCTAGATCATACGATCATACTTCCTCGAAACTAGTTTTTCCCCCTTATGATTTTGATGTATTTGTTGTTTTATGTGTAGATAGACTTAGGGTTTGGGGATTGAAATGGACCTATAGTGATCTCTATTAACATTCAACCTCCAAAATTTCATACACAGGCTCACACTGAAATAATGGACAAAACCCAAAAAGCTCGGGTCTTTAGGACAATAGTGGTAGAAAAGGACTTATCATCAGACACCAAGGTATATTATTCTAGTGCTCCTATCCTTTCAAAAAATTAAAGCCAGATCTAGATTCATGACACTATCCCAATCCTATGCAATAGATTTAAACCCCTAAATCATCTATTTTAGCCTTTTTTTCTAGATAAGTTTATTTCTCTCCCTATGAAATTGATGTAATTAATTTTGATCAAAATTGATAATTTACACTATTTGTTTAGATATTTCCCCTTATTTCAGACCCTTTATTGTTTAGGAACTAGACCCTAGTTTCCCAAAAATAATAAAACACTATCAGACATTACCCTCAAAGTTTTAAATTTTGGCAGCACTTCATTGAGATCTCACAACTAAAGTGGTTGTGAAGGCGCTAAAATCTCCCATGAATTTCCTATTATTTGTTCTTCTTAAACTGATTTTGAGCCCCACATACTACAAGGTATATTGGGAACCATTTATAAAAGCCTTGTCAAAATGTTAGATCAAGACCCTTCTATTGTAAATGATTTGTAGTGTGAGGGAAACCAACCTCCCCTAAGATCTCATAACATACTGCTTGAAGTGAGGGTTAAGAGATTAACCTATTCCCACTTTTTGAGAGGTAGATATGTGGGCTACAATCATGTTACACACCCATTTATATACTAAAGAGATTTTTTGTCTTGTATGTGTGTTCTTGATTATTTGTTGTCTTATACCCATTTTATGTGATATACCTTAACATCAAACAAATCAAAATTATCTTAAGTCCAAAATTTTGTCATTGCACAATTGCATACTGAGGCATTACTTTACCCAAATTCTAATTCATTCTTATTTCCATTTAAGTATCATGTTATCTATTAAAATGGTACCTTGATCGTATTGTATCATCATGTTACCCATTTGAAATCAAATTTAAATAAAAGTTGTTTTGAACGAATTTCCAATTCTAATTCAAATACAAATCTAGTTCATTTTCAACCAATTTCTAATTGTAATTCAAAATCCAAATTAGGTTCATTTTGAACCAAATCTAATTCTAAATTCAAACCCAAAATATTCTAGTTCTTTAAACTAGTTAAATATTTGAAATCTAATCAAGTCAAAGTCAACTCTTCCAAGTCAACCCTTCTAAGTCAAAAGTTAAAGTCAACCATCTTCAAAACAATTCAATCAAGTCAAACTAAAGCAAAATAAAAATCTAAAGTCAAAGTTAGAATTCTGAAGTTCAAAAGTCCAAAAGTCAAAACAAGTCAAAAGTTAAGTTCTTAAGTCAAACATTGAAGTTCAAAAAAAAACAAGTAAAAATATGAGTGTTTTCAAATCCAAGGTCAAGTGTTCAAATTTTTAAAACTCACTTTATAAGCAAACATCCTTTTTCAAAACATGCTTAACATTCCACAACTTTTTAAAATTTGAAAATTAACTTAAAATAGAACAACAATCTACTTTGACACTTACATCAACGAGCCTAATCAAACATTATACTTTGACTAAGAAGAATTTTGATTTCACACCAAATTACAAGTTGAAGCATTGCTCAAATCTAAAATTGAACTTTCAATTGATAAACAAGGTCTTTCATACACACTTGAATCAAACCAATTTAAACATCTAACTTTGATTCAAGACATAGATTATCAATGCCCAACATGCTTAAATATACATGAAGTGGGGCTTCATACAACCCTACTTCAGATGATGAATGGTCTTATGATCCACTTAGATACTTATAACATAATGAAAACCTAGAGGATGAGGTACATCCACTCAAATACGAGGATGTTCCACTCAAAACAAAAGAAGTATGCATCCATGTTTGAATATAGGTGATACCCCTAGAGTCAACTTCCACTCATGAACAAGACATTGTACAATCTATTCTTTAGTCTAAGATCATAGTCCTAATTGCACTTATGAGGCTAGATGCATTAAGCGAGGTCAAGGAATAATTGTGAGACTTAAATCCTCTCATTTTAGGATTGCTGTTGAGACAATCCAGGGCATGAACTATAGGTATGGGGTTCCAATAGATAGGCTACTTAGAATAGATCTCTAAGAGATGCAATGCTACCACCAGAGGTCCAATACCGATTCTCTCATTAACTTACAAAACTTCTACACTCCTAGCTAGACCAATTATAACACATTAAATTTCAAATCTTTATTCTGCATCACTTCACCATTTCTAAAGGAAAGGAAATATCACTTTTTCACAAATAAACATTAAAGAGAGGGAGGGTAAGGTAAAAACAAATTCATATGATTAAAAGGGAATATAGATACATGACTAAAACATGCCTAGCTATAGTTTCACCACTGCATGCTAAGTTTAATGATAACTCAGGCTCCAGTCACACAAGGAGAGAGAGTTTGAGGAGAAAAGACAAGTGCTTAATTCTAAGGCTCCTTTAATAAATGGCATATAAACATACATGTAGTTAATTGAGCATAGATCCTTACAAACTTCAAATAAAGCAAAAAGAATCGAATAACCTAACTAAAATAGTAGAAGCACATCCTAGTCAATGCATAATCTCTACAAAAAATCTCAAATTACAGTCTTATAGCATTAATATTTATCCATTAAATCAAAATCAAATGAAAGACCTTCAAAGAAACCATACGTAATTACATGGAAAATCAATTTTACATTATCCTGACAACGTTTGTTTATAAATAGAGTCGACCCTTCTAACTTACTAGGAAGCAGTATATATAGAAGGGATAGATGGGTCTTGCCTTCAAGAGGAATGGCATCCCACTCTTGGCCATCATGGCATAAAATGGTTGAATAAAATTATGTAATAAGATTCCTTATTCCATGATAGATAAGATTGAATGGGATTTATGGGACACTAAGGAGCAATAAGGAGAAGTCTGATGTGGACCACATGTTAATGGTTGTAGTAGGCTTTGCCAATTATTAGTGGATGAAGTTGAACCTTTTCAAGTCAACATGGAGGATTGTCTTTGTTGGAGCTATTATGTGCAAGAAGTGTGGTGAGTGTTGTCCCCAAAAAATGTCACTCATTTTTGGGACAACCTATGAACTATTTTGGTTCAACAGACCAAAATCCTCTCTCCCCTTTTCAGAAATTGATTTGAGCATTCAAGTTCTTCATTTTTCAAAGATTTTATAGAAATCTATAGACTCGACATGCTTGAAATTAGCGGGTTCAATAGATTCAAAGGCTTCTGCAGGCGAGTTCAATCAAAATAACAAGTATCCAACACTTAGTCAATTTCAGGATTGGTTCAATGCCTTGGTTCAACCAAAAATGTTCATCGGCAAACTTCTAAGCGAGGAATGAACCATTGAACTATTAAACCTTGAACCATTTTGGTTCAATGGGTTCAATCGGTTCAAAGAGATCAAAAAGACTTAGACAAAATGATGGCTTCAAATGCAAGATTGAACCGTTGAACCGTTGAACCAAAGTTGGTTCAATCGGTTGGTTCAAACAAGCGGTTCAAAGGAGTGCCCAAAAGAAAAAGAACAGAGAGTGAAAGTTGCCACATATCACCTGCCAAGACACATTATAATTTGTTGAGAGCAGTGGAAGCCACCACGTGTCCCTTATAAAGTCAAGCAGAAGCTGCCAAGTGTCATCTGTTGGGACATAGTTTCTAGTAAGTTTCAAAGTCGTAGAACATGCCACGTGTCCCATTATAACTCAGCATAACATGACAAGTGTCGACATCCATAGTTTCTTCCTTCTACTTCTTTGTTTCATAATAACTGGCATGGGCCTCGAGTGAATCGCTAAAACTCAAGTGAAGCACGACAAGTGTCATCATCTGCATGAATCCAAATGAGTCCTGAAATGTTTCTATAGTGTTTCTAGGAGCTCAACGGAAGCCACCATGTGTCATCTTTTTTAGGACTCTCAAAAGGTATCTAAAACCTTGCGAAACATGCCACGTGTCTTGTTAAAACTCAGTGGATCATAACATGTGTCTACACCTACATTTCAAGCTTTAAAGCTTCTTTCAATAAGTCTTTCTCAAAGTACTGTAGAGGGTGACAAGTGGTAACTACAGAAGGTTTTAATATGTTTTTATAAGAGCTATCAAACATGCCATGTGTCCCTTGCAAAGCTCTGTAGAAGCTGACAAGTGTCAACATCCACAGCTTCTTCCTTTTGTGACGTGAGGACTGTGGTGGGCCCCAAGTGAGTTGATATAAGTCAAGTGGAAGCTGCCAGGTGTCATCTACCGAGACACATTATGATTTATTTCTCAAAGAAGCGAGACTTGCCACGTGTCCCCTGTAAACTAAATAGATTTCACCAAGTGTCAACATCCACATGAATCCAAGTGAGCCCTAATGTTTCTATATTGTTTCTAAATCCCAGCGGAAGCTGGCAAGTGTCATCTTTTACAAGACTCTCAAAGGGTGTCTAAAGTTGCTATAAGTTAAGTGGATGCTGCCACATGTCCTCACCTGTTTCACAGCAGAACACACCATGTGTCACTTGTTGAGATCAGTGGAAAGTGGTCAAAGCAAGCGGGAAAGACATGAAGGAATTTCTAAGGAGGATGATAGGCCTGCAAACATCAAATTTAAGATGACCAACTAGCTGTTAGATTTCAAACAATGACGAACTTGAATGCATTCAAAGGCCTTAAGGCCAAGGCCAAAAGGAAGAACCAAAAGAACCAGATAGGGGAAAAGATAGCTTGAGGGCTCAAATTGTAGTAGGAAAGGGGGAAGACTAGAAATATCTATGCAGTAGTTATTTCAGTAGGTGGAACAGTTTACAAGGTGGATTCTTGAGCCCTTAAACATTGAAGACACGCCCTGTTTGTCCCCCTGAGAGTAAAGACAAAATGGATAGTGGCGTAGATACCAGATGATCCAGACCTAGGAGTAGACACTTGAGATGAATCGACACACCATAGTTAAGACAATCACCCTGATCAGCATGGTTCCCTGATAGAACCAAAAATGCATTCAAGGCATTGAATGCACATCATGGGCCATTCTATGGAACAAAGTGCCAAGTCTTTCTTGGCTACTATATATTGTAATCTCTTGTATCATTCTAAGGGAGATCTTTCCATTACCAGAAGCAAAACTCTACCCAAATTGAAAGGCATTAGTGAGACTTTGTGCTCAGATTATTGTTCATATTATTTTCTCTAAATGAGAAAGCAAGTTACTTGCAGACTTTGTGCTGTTATAACTTGTGCTATTTTAGGAAATAGTTCTTATGTCTATTTCCTAGGAGCATTCTTGTTTATTTGATATAACAAACAGAACTAGTAGAAGTAATCTGGAAGGTGTATTGAAGTCAACTGTGGAGAAACTTTGTGCCCCCACAATTGCCTTTAGTGTGTTTTCTTTTTATTCTTGTGTAAAGGATCTTGGGATGACTTTGTGCCCTCATTATCCTTCATATTTTGTTTCTGTGTAAAGGACCTTGGGATGACTTTTTGCCCTCATTGTCCTTTATATCTCACTCTTGGGTAGTTGAGGTGGAGACTTTGTGGTACATCTCAGGCTGTTAGTTATGACACCCTTGGTTACCAGTTATTTGTCACTACCTAAAAGAACTCCTGTTGTTTCCTGCAAGAACACTTCTGAAAGAAGAGAAGTGCCTTCAACATCTTCACCAGGATTTTCTCCTTTATTTGTGAACATCATCTCAAAAAAAGAAAGATGGATGGTGTTATCCTACCCTTGAGTGTTATTTTCTGCTTAGATATATAGTATATAGCTCCTCATAGTTATAAGGAAGCTCCCCTTGATGAGAGGAGAGATTTTTCCCCTTTGGATGTGGTAAACTTGCAACTTTGGATGACCAATCTCCCTTACTATGGATGATTAGACCTATTTTGCTCATCAGTACGCTGGTGACAAAATATTCACCCAACAATTTTTGGTGACTCCACTAGGGACACAATAATTTTGTGCAATTTGAAGCCTCAAGCTTCAGATTGAAACATCACCTGTGTCTTACCCATTATCATTATAGCCTTATCCATTCCACTGGGGAAGAATGAGCAGTTCTAGTTCTTTCTCATTGTTAATTTTCCTCCCAGCTTTGTGCAACAGTTTTTGGTGACTCCACTGGGGATTTACGTGAAATCTAAAGCCTCAAGTTTTAGATTGAAGCAGTCCTTGACCTTCTCCATTACTTACTCTGGTGACTCCATTCTGTGTCTTACCCATTATCATTATAGCCTTACCATATTCCTCCATCTCCATTATATTATTTGGTCTATAAAACTAGAGCTACTGGGATAGAATGTGCAGTCTGAAGCCTCACGATTCAAGCTAAAGTAGGGCTAGTTCTTTCCCATTTTTATTCTACAATCTGGCAACTCCACGCTATACTAGAAGCCAGAGAGTTTGAGGTGTTGTTGACCCTATCTTTGAGTTGGTGCAGCAAGAAAAATTTGACTTATTTCCTCCCTAACTTCAAGTTCAATGATCCAAGAGTGTTCTTCCTACCCATACCAGGACACCAACACAAGGTAGAGTTGATTTTTATACTATTAGCAGAGCTTTGCCTATCCACATGCCACCTAGATTTGTTATCCCTCTTCTTCATAATCCAATCATGTCAGTTTAAGGCCCTTGGGGTAACTCATTTGGCCCACTCAATTTAACTCCACCCCTGCATGAACTTCCACATAGCTCAATAAAGAACTCCAAATTCTTTGGTAATGGGAGAGTTCACCCTGATGAACACATTACAGCCTTCAACATCACCTGTGGTGTGATAGGCATGGAATTTGAGGATGTTGCAGTCAGGATCTTCATGGAAACACTACAAGGTGCTACTACAGACTGGTTCTACCATCTGCAAGCTCAGTCAGTGACTAACTGGGACACACTCAAAGCCAAGTTCAAAGCAAGGTTCAAGCTTGCAGAAGATGCACATGCTTTGCTGGCCTAGCTCACACAGATGAAGAAGGAGCCTCATGAACCTATGAGGGATTTCATTGCAAAGTTTGACAAGTTGAGGAACCGAATCCTTGCTATTGCTCAGCCGACACCTAAAAACCTCAAGTGCTTCTTCATCAACTCACAATTACCTGAAGTGAGTTTTCTACTGAGACGTGCTAGCCACATAGACCTTGATACTGCTTAGTACTTGGCTACTGAGGTAGAAGATGACCTTATCTTGGCAGGGAAGATAAGGAGAGACCCAAATAGAGGTAAACCCTCTTCATCTTATGAGTATCCATTTACAGGCACCACTGATCCAATGGTGTAAAAGCTGGCAAATGAACTGCTAGCCTTGAAGAGACAAATGGCCCAAGGTATGTTTGCTCCTCCTAATCAGAATATGTTAATGAGGACATTTCAGAATCAACCATATCAAGGTAATACTGCCAGGAATCAAAGGTAGCCAAATTGTCTTTCTCCCCACAGAGGAACCTTGCCCTTGAAGCGCCTCCAACCAACTCAGCAATTGGATATTTAGAAACAGAACTTGATTTCTCTTTCCAACCTGAGTTTGATCAAGAAAATGATGCTAAACTCTTCACGAAGGATCAAGAAGAGTCAACTGGTGACTCCCACATTGGTTTCCTAAATTACCAAGATGAACCCAGAAGTAAAGGTGAAGCAACTGAGCGATTATATGCTATGTTTTCCTAGTCCAAAAATTAGTTAGCCCAACAAGCTGATAAAGAGAAAATAAAGGAGTGACCTCAACCAACAATTTCAATTGCTAGGCATGGAACCACTCTGCCTTTCCAACCAAAGGACCCAGTGATTGCTAGAAAGGTAAGTACATCAAACATCTCTGCACCTTCTACTTCAAATTTGTAGGCTAGTCCTCTCCCTCCAAAAATCTAAAAGGATGAACTCCCATCCTATCTTCCTAGTCCATTTTAGTCATTTGACATAATTGACCATGTCAAGAAAACCAAAATCTAAATGACTGAATTTGAATTCCTACAAGCCAATCCTGAGCAGTTGGACAGATTGGTAGAATGTGTGAAGAATATAGCCCTCCCTGCAAGACAAGAAGCTAAGGAGGTAAGTCATGATTCCCTAAGGAACATGCCCATCCAAAACAACCTTGTCATTACTCCTCTTGCTGCCCCTAGAAAAATAGAGCCTTTCTATGTTTCTTTGTTGATAAATGGTCACAAGCTGAGCAACTGTATCATTGATTCTGGTGCTTTAGACAATGTCATGCCTACCAAAGTGTCAGAATCTCTTAGTCTCACACTAACCAAAACATTTGGTAGATGCTTCTCCATGGAGAACAAGCAAGTGCCACTACTGGGACAAATCAAGGATGCCTAATTTGCATTTATGGCATTCCTAGACAAGAGAATCAAGATGACAGTTCTGGTGGCTGACATCTCGGCATCTTATGGCATTTTGCTTGGATAAACTTTTTGCAAGGATGTGGGAGGAGAACTAAGCATGGACTTATCTAAGGCAAGGATCCCTGTCAAAGGTGTAATGAAGAGATTACTCCCTGAAAAGGAGGCAAAATATGTGGTCACCCAAACATCAGCCCCTGCAGCTCAAATCAATTTGAGTCTTCAAGCAGGGGTAATTACTTATTGACCACAGAGGGTGTTCATGTTTCTACAGATGAAAGTCCTATAGGTGGCAATCTGAAAATTGATTCAAACAAAACATTAGAAGAATTGGTAGGGCACAGTATGGATGAAAAAGCATCTTCCACTTCCAATGAAGAGAAATCTGATAGAAGATTAGTTTCTGATGATGTTTGGATCCTAAAATCTGATGGCAGTAATTCTTTTACCAATGCTGAAGTTGGGATTGTGTCAATATCTCCTCAGGGAGATGTTTTTCCTTCTTCATGAAAGTTGCAGTTCAAAAACACCAATAAGACAACTAAATGTGAATCTTTGTTGCTCAGATTGAAGGCTACTCAAGACCAAGATGTCAAACTCCTTCACACCAAAGGAGATGCTAAGCTGATGGTTTGTCAGGAGTTTGATGCTGACAATTAAAATATATGCTGGACTGAACCAGAAAAACAACAAGCTATGGTAGTGGACCATATTATTGTACTCTGATGTCAGCAAAAGGAACTCTTCACAGAGAGAGCTAGGAGTTACAGTTTTTAGATTGAAGACCACGTCTTGCCATGGAGCAAGAAGAGAGAGCCAAAAGGAGTGCATAGAAAATGTGATTCCTGGTGGAGAGTTCCATTTGCCCATCATTGATTCTGGGGACAAAATGGTTTCTTGCTGATTTATTAGGATGAAATGCCATCTTTATTGTATCACAATGGGCATCATCTAAATCATTTCAATTCTTGAAGTATCAGATGAGTTCACCTATACATATGTATATTTGTATAGTCTTTAATTTTGTTTTGTGCTTTTCATTTTCATTTTTGACACCTTTCTTTTTGGGTAGCATGACTCTGTATCCCAATGGCATACTTGAAGGCACTGGAGATTCTGGTTTCTACTCCCCTCAGCTGTTTCAAGTTTTCAACTGAAGGAAGTTCCCCAAATAGAGCCAACTATTGTCCCTAAAAAATGTCACTCATTTTTGGGACAACCTATGAATTATTTTGGTTCAACAAACCAAAATCCTCTCTCCCCTTTTCAGAAATTGATCTGAGCATTCAAGTTCTTTGTTTTTCAAAGCTTTTGTAGAAATATACGGACTCAACATGCTTGAAATTAGTGGGTTCAATAGGTTAAAAGGCTTTTTTAGGCAAGTTCAATCAAAAGTATAAGTTTCCAACACTTAGTCATTTTCAGGATTGGTTCAACGCCTTGGTTCAACCAAAAATGTTCATCGACAAACTACTAAGCAAGGAATGAACCATTGAACCATTGAACCTTGAACCATTTGGGTTCAACGGGTTCAATTAGTTCAAAGAGATCAAAAAGACTTAGACAAAAGGATGGCTTCAAATGCAAGATTGAACCATTGAACCAAAGTTGGTTCAATCGGTCAATTCAAACAAGCGGTTCAAAGGAGTGCCCAAAAGAAAAAGACTAGAGAGTGAAAGCTACCATGTGTCACCTGTAGAGACACATTATAATTTGTTGAGAGTAGTGGAAGCCACCACGTGCCCCTTATAAATTCAAGTGGAAGCCGCCAAGTGTTGTCTATCGAGACACAGTTTATAGTAAGTTTCAAAGTCGTGAAACATTTCACATGTCCCATTATAACTCAGCGGAGCACGATAAGTGTCAACATCCATAGTTTCTTCCTTCTAGTTCTTTATTTCATAATGACTGTGGTGTGCCCTAAGTGAATCGCTAAACTCAAGTAGAGTGTGATAAGTGTCATCATCTGCATGAATCCAAATGAGTCCCAAATTTTGCTATAGTGTTTATAGGAGCTCAGTGGAAGCCACCACGTGTCATCTTATGTAGGACTCTCACAAGGTATCTAAAGCTTCACGAAACATGCCATGTGTCTTGTTAAAACTTAGTAGAGCATGACACGTGTCTGCATTCACATTTCAAGCTTCAAAGCTTCTTTCAATAAGTCTCTCTCGAAGTACCACAGAGGGTAACAAGTGGAAATTATGGAAGGTTTCAATATGTTTTTCTAAGAGCTATGAAACGTGCCATGTGTCCCTTACAAAGCTCTATAGAAGCTGACAAGTGTCAACATCTACAACTTCTTCCTTTTGTGATGTAAGGACTATGGTGGGCCCCAGGTGAGTTGCTATAAGTCAAGAAGAAGCTGCCAAGTGTCATCTACCGAGACACATTATGATTTATTTCTCAAAGAAGTGGAACTTGCCACGTGTCCCCTGTAAACTAAATAGATCACACCAAGTGTCAACATCCGCATGAATCCAAGTGAGTCCTAATGTTTCTATATTGTTTCTAAAGCCCAACGAAAGCCACTAGGTGTCATCTCCTATAGGACTCTCAAAAGGTGTCTAAAGTTGCTATAAGTTAAGCGGATGCTGCCACGTGTCCTCACCTGTTTCATAGTGGAACACACCACGTGTCACTTGTTGAGATCAGCAAAAAGTGGCTAGAGCAAGTGGGAAAGACATGAAGGAATTGCTAAGGAGGATGATAGGCCCATAGATGTCAAGTTTAAGATGACCAACTAGCCATTAGCTTTCAAATGATGACAAACTCGCAGATGTCAAATTTGTAGCAATAAAGTGTCTGTTGATCTTTGCAGGCTTAAACGCAGACTTGAATGCATTTAAAGGCCTTAAGGCCAAGGCCAAAAGGAAGAACCAAAAGAACCAAAAAGGGGAAAAGACAACTTGAGAGCTCAAATTGTAGCAGGAAAGGGGAAAGACCAAAAATATCTATGCAGTAGTTATTTCAGTAGGTGGAATAGTCTGCAAGGTGGATTCTTGAGCCCTTAAACATTGAAGACACTACCTGTTTGTCCCCCTAGGAGTAAAGATAAAATGGACAGTGGCACAGACACCAGATGATTTAGTCCCAGGAGTAGACACTTGAGATGAATTGACATGCCATAGTTAAGATAGCCACCCTGAGCAACATGGTTCCTTGATAGAACCAAAAATGCATTCAAGGCATTGAATGCATAGCATGGACCGTTCTATAGAACAAAGTGCCAAGTCTTTCTTGGCTGCTATATATTATAATCTCTTGTATCATTCTAAGGGAGATCTTCCCATTACCAGAAGCAAAAATCTGCCCAAATTGAAAGGCATTATTGAGACTTTGAGCTCAGATTGTTATTCATATTATTTTATCTGAATGAGAAAGAAATTTACTTGCAGACTTTGTGCTGTTATAGCTTGTGCTATTTTAGAAAATAGTTCTTATATCTGTTTCCTAGGAGAATTCTTGTTTATTTGATCTAACAAGTAGAACTGGTAAAAGTAATCTGGAAGGTGTCTTGAAGCCAAATGTGGAGAGACTTTGTGCCCCCATAATTTCCTTTAGTGTGTTTTCTTTCTGTTCTTGTGTAAAGGATCTTGGGTTGACTTTGTGCCCTCATTATCCTTCATATTTTGTTTCTATGTAAAGGACCTTGGGACAACTTTGTGCCCTCATTATCCTTCGTATCTCACTCTTGGGTAGTCGAGGTGGAGACTTTGTGCTACATCTCAGGCTATTGGTTACTACGCCCTTAGTTACTAGTTATTTGTCACTACCTGAAAGAACTCCTACTGTTTCTTGGAAGAACACTTTTGAAAGAAGAGAAGTGCCTTTTGCGTCTTCACCAGGATTTTCTCCTCTATTTATGAACATCATCTCTGAAAAAAGAGAGATGGATGGTGTTATCCTATCCCCGAGTGTTATTTTCTACTTATATATATAGTAAATAGCTCCTCATAGTTATAGGGAACCTCCCCTTGATGATAGGAGAGATTTGTCCCCTTTAGATGTGGTAAACCTGCAACTTTGGACGACCAATCTCCCTTGCTATGGATGATCAGACCTATTTTGCTCATCAGTACACTAGTGACAAAATATTCACCCAATAAGGAACACATGCCTCTTTTGTCTCTATGACACTATGATTGGCTGAAGGGCTATCCACATGGTGTTTTGTTAATATCTTTGATTGCTTAGCCCATTTTGAGAAATGACAAATGTTTGGATCTAATGCATTGGGGTCTGCCTTCCTATCTTTTATTTGCTTTATACAAAGTGAGAAACATGAGGCATAATGTCATTGATTTTGGTCTCTTAGTCACTTCAATGAGTCATATGCTTTTCCACATGTCTATTTCTCATTCATCTAAGCCTTACTTTCTTTATCTTTGGAATTTTAACCATGATTTAGAAAAATACAAACACATGGCACCATCATATTTATCTGGGGGCTTAGGGAACCTTAAAACTTTGGCCTACTTCTATTCGTCATAGATGAGTGGGATCATGCCATTGGCACAATCTCACTTATCTAGAGGATTGCTTAGTCTTGAAATGTGTATCTCTATCTATAGGCTTAGGATGAGTGGGATGTTACCATGTGACTGACCCTTGTTTGCCCAGATGCTAACTAATCTTTGGAGTATGTGCTTGTTATTATTAGTTGTAGATGATAAGGATCATGCCATGTGGCATGATCTCACTTATCTAAATGATCAAATAACCTTATGATTTGTGTCTCTACCTGTAGGATCTAAATGAATGAGATCATGTCATATGGCATGATCTCACTTATCTACAGGGTCTTCAATCTTCGAGACTTGGCCTGCTCATGTTTATCACAAATGAGCAAGATCATGTTGTGTGGCATGATCTCACTTATATGGGTTCCCAAGACTTGGTCATTTCATTGATTTACCCTAGACAAATGTGATGGAGACACATGGCATGATCTTTTTAATTTTGATGTTGCATGGTCCTTTAGATGATATTTATGGATTATATAGCACCCCAGTCTTGTACACTTAGAAAAATTAGACCTTGGTTGTTCCTCTTAGTTTAGGACCTTTACCACTTTTAAAAGTTTCACATCTACTCTATCTTGTGCCCTTTGGCATATCTCTTAGTTTGACCAATTTTATATTGATGACCCATGCCTTCTATCTTGCCCAGAATTATTAAAATGTACTTATCTTCCACCTCTACAAATTTTGAGCCTATACCTAGTTTCTTTCTCCCTGGACACTAATGTTCAGGATAGATTCCTATGTCGATGCTAATGTCTTGACCCAACGCAACTGTCCAGTACCTTAAATTTATCCAATTTGCAAATGTAATATATCCTAATGGTCGACCTAAGTGTTTTGATGTGAGTTACTTTTCCAAAGGGATTGGTATAAATACAATATCAACCCTCATTCATTCCATACCTAACATAATCCATAAACTTCTTACCTACTCACTAAGAAACTTACAAAAGGCATTTATCAAGCACTCAAGTGAGTAAAGCTTCCCTATTTTCTCCTATTTCCATATCAGTCATAGGGACAATACATACATAGGTATGAAGTACTGAAGGAGCAACCCAAGAACTACATTTTCTAATTTCTAAGCTAGGTCACTATTGTACTTGCTTTCCACATATTGTATGATTCACACACAAGTCAACACATAGAGGATAACTAAATTAGTCTGAGGCCCTTTTTGAAGTATTGGCTATGTAGGCAATGCTCACTAACAAAGAGGTCTTTAGGGTTATATTGACACCATGTGCCTATTAACCAATTATCCCCCAAGGTCACTATGAAGATGAAGAAATAGGGTTTTACAATTTCATGAAGAATGATAGCCCATGACCCAGATCTGAATGCACTAGAATAAAGGTGAAGATAAACCAAAAAGCATCTATGTTGTTGCATCATTTTCTAGCAGGTATTTTATATAGGACACCTATGTCTAACCTAGATAGTAGCATTGATGTAACCATCTTAGGCTGATGCAAGTGTCTGGATCTCTAGAGGTACCTAATCCAAAATTTATTGACTATTATAAAATCAACTTCTAGTTTACTTTGTGTCTGTTTTAGATCCAAAACTACATTAGCATCAAAACCATCTAGGTACATTACTTCTTTGTCATTTTCATACATATCTTATTTGTACTTTATATATTTAACCTATTCTTAGTTTTATAAATTCAACATATGTTATATCTACATTTAGCACCCAATTGGCCTACTACAGATCTGATTATCACCTTTGTACATTATCATTTCTATATACCCCTTTAAAGGCAATCTAAGGCTAACAATAAGTCCTTGGACCAAATTTTTTAGAGTTAAACATTTGGTGAACTTGATCCTTGTGAATGCAAAAAAAAGATAATATAGGCCTTCCAAGTGTCCTAGGGTTTTAGCTTCTTGTGATGGATTTTTAGATATGAAACTTTACCCTAGGGTTTTACCCTCCTTTGGTTACAAGAGCTTAATGTACATACACTTGCAAGTTGATTCTTCCTTGATTGTCACATTTTAGTCTCCAAACATGTCCATTTTAAAATTACTCAAAGGTATTTTCTACTCAGATTGGTATACTAAAAACCCACTTTTTGTTCACTAAAATACTATACAATTTTTTTAGTTTTTACAATTTACAATTTATAGTAAATATTGGCATACAAGGCAAATGGTGTATTTATTTTTTAATTAATTTATGAGTTTCATCAAAATTAATATTTAATTTGAGAACCTCTCTTAGATCACTGAAATAAATTCTTGATTTATCAAAATTATTGATTCTTAATTTGGAATATTATAGGGTTTGCCTATGAAGCATTCCGCATTGGTTAGCCTATTTCTATTTTATATTAGATCAAATTTCAAATTCCTTAGAGGTTTTTCATAAATGTTTTTCATATAGATAAAAAACTCTTTTGGTTCGCCAAAGTATTGTGCAAATTTTACAACTTTAGCATTTTTACTATTTTTAGTAAATGTAGATCTATAGGTCATACATGTACTTTTATTTCCTTTTTTTCTAGGTTCAACTCATTTCCTAGTTTTCTGGAAAACCTTTCTCACATATAAAAAAAATAATCTAATAGTATGAAATTGCTATATCCTTATTTTATTGTGATTTATTGCTCCCTAACATTTGTAAGTCATTCTTATCTTGTTCTCATATCAATTTTCAGAACATTTCAAATGAATACAAAGGAGCCTCTTAACCCTAAGGAGGGTGATAGCTATCATCCCTCTAACTAGGTTAAGGCTATCTCTTATCCAAGGGATAAAGTGGCCAACCCTATAGTTTTAAATGAAGGTAATCCCATAAAATTTCAAATCATTAGTATGAGTAAATTAATAAAAGTGTTACAAAATTAGATTGTATACATGAAAAATCCAACACATGGTAGTGTTAATTGTGTGTTTGCATTATCAACTACCAATTTTGTTCCAAAAAAGGTTTCTTATCCAAATTCAAAGTTACAACAAAGCACATATAAAACAAGTGATCCAAATATTATACCAAAGGTTACTAAGAGACCAAGTGAAATCCTAAGATAAATGCTTCAAAACCAAGTGATCAAATTACCCCCTATACATCCTATACGTAGATCCAAATACTCCTGTGCATATCATGTAATGCATGAGCATCACACAAATCATTATTTTACATTGAAGAACAAAATAAAAAGTCAAAAACATAGTGGTGATCCTATCATTGATACATCAACCAAGAAAACCACTCACGTTATGAGTAATTCTCCTAAAGCAGTGCCAAAACAACAAATATGGATACCAAAAGATAATTCAAAGCAAGAGAAGGTCCAAATAACACATAAGTAGACAAAATGACATTACCAAAGGTTTCTAAAATTTTGAATGATATACAATTACCAAAGGAACCAATGCTACCAAAAAAACTAGAAAATAAACCATGTGAGCTCCCTTTATTGGTCAATACCAAACAACAAAATGACACAATTTCAAATGAGTATGATAGTGGTGATACTATTCCTAATACAAATATGGTAGATGAATAGTAGAGAAAACTTCATCTTGATCCACTCAATACCTTACCACATGATCTATTTATACTTACAGGACCTGGTGCATATCGGTTGAATCCATCTCTAGAAAGTACAAAACCAAATACAAATAAAGGAAAGGTAAACTATGTAGCTCAAGATGCTCATAAGGCATTAACATTTGAGGTGCACATAGATACAAATAATTGCATATTGAAAAAAACACAACCATAGTATGACATAGTTCTTTGTTCATATACATATACTCCAAATGGTATATCACATGTTTCAAGAATATCATAAGATGTTACATTTTTTCCTATAACAATGATTACATTGTTGATTATAATCCTAGTGATAGTACATATTGATATGATCCTGATGATACTAATTACACAACATATGAATATGATACACTTGAAACTACCATAGATACATCAGTTACAATGTTAGAACTAAAAATAGACCTAGTTACCACATGATCATTACAATTGGGCATTTTTATTCCTATATGGATTCCATTATATACAATGATTACTTTAGTTATCACTACATCAATCCAAAGAATCCAAATTAAGGTTGTAATGCTCTTAAAATATTCCAAAAATACCAAAAAAAATAAAATAAAAAAACATTAAAATATCCAAAAACATTTTTGGCACTTACATGTTTTATTGGCTCTTTGGCATCTATGTGTTAGTTCCATGTTAATGGATCACATATCAGTTAATTATACATTAAAATATGTGTCATGATTCTACTTGAGTGTGATACAATCATACATAAGTACATGATTTATTTCTATTTCAGATGTTGGGCCATCCCTCAACTCATGTCGTGCAAATATTGGGGACATCCACTTCTTTGATCTCGATATACACAGGTTGTATGGTTTGATGATCACATCTCATTATCATATTTGAGATTACATATGTACTTACACATGCCTTAATCCATGTTATATATTACATAGGGTACATGATATGTTATAAAATCAACATTTTTTCCTAACATATTTGATCCTTGGGCTACTGTGACATGTTTATGTTGGTTGCTTATGCTCTCCTTTATGCACTTCCTTGAGTGTCTTGCTTTGCTATTATATTCTTTGTTCAGGCATTTAGATATGTTCTTTTACTTGCAGCCCTTGTGATTATGTATGATTTTTTTGATATTTAAATATGTCATTATTTTTTATATGAAAATTTGAATATATCATTCTCACTTTTATGGACATATGACTAAGTTATGTCCCTTCGATTGTGCGACATTTGAGTATGCCCCTTATTTGTGGTTTCCTTGGACCATTGCCTTTTGACTTGGTTTTGAGTGCTCTTATGTGTGTTCTTATTTGCTTGTTGAGCTTATATTGTTACTATCTAGATGCTGCCATGATCTTTATCATACATCTTAGGCCTTCATGTGATCACAATGGTTCTATGCGCTTCAATGGTATATCTACCTAGACATGTTCCTTCCATATGCTACATGGTTAAATTCAAAGATTATACTGTTGTCTTATCCTTTTGAGGTGAGGTAACTACTAGTTCTTGTCTTTCCCTCACCTCAAGGGGGGGTGCATATTAGTGGGGGCATGTCATAGAGGTATGTTCTCCACACTCGGCATAATTTTTGGATTTAGTGGGGCTATGCTTTGGAAGCATGTTCTCCACACATATTCAGTATTCAACATCTCCATATTATAGTGGGGACATGTTTTGGAAACATGTTCACCACCTTGGTAATTATATCATTTTTTAGATTTCTCCATGTATAGTGAGGGCATGCTTTGGAAGCATGTTCTCCACACCTACATAGTTTTTAAATTGGCCAAAGCACATAACTATGTGATTCAGTTTCATAATTATGGCATAATTTTATACATTGGTACCATTTTTATACATAATTTTAGCATGAGGCATATGTAAGGTACATATGTTATGCAATTTATGCATAATATTACAAAATCCAAATTATTTTCATATTTTAAAGCTATTTTATGGACTGTTACCACATCAAAGACTTTTACATACTAATAGCCAGCTCAGACTTTTATGAACTTTATTGAGCTAATATAATGCAGTACTTGGGTTGCTTTTTGGTATGGTTAGGTGATTAAATAACTCAATCTTTCCAAGTTTTTAGGTTGGAATTGATTATATCATTCAACCTCACTAGGTTATATGTATCATTAGGTTACACGTTTGAACTAGTCTCAACTGCTAGGTGGCAACTCACCTTTGATCCAAGGTTGGGGGCATGTGCCTTTCAACTTATATATCTCTCTCTCTCTCTCTATTTATCCCATTAGATATATGCATTTTCCATGTTTATCTATATTTTTCCTAATCTCAGTTTCAAAGTCATACAATGATACATATTTTTCAAACCAACTTGCCAATAGGCAAGGCAGTTCCATTGACACACATATGTACTCCTAAACCTTGCTCTTTCAATTTAAAATAATTTAAAGTACTTTAAATTTCATATTATATGCACTAATTATATGCCATAACATGTTCTTGGTTATAGGTCAGTCACCAACAAAACACTAAAGTTGGGCACATGTAAAGACAAGGTGTCTTATAAATACCCAGGTACACATTACTTTCCTTTAATCTAGAAATTTGATTGCTAGATTAAAGGGGGGGGGAAATGTAGACAATATTTATAGATTATATAGTCCTCAGTCTTATACACTTGGTAAAATTAGACCTTGGTTATTCCTCTCAGTTATAGACCTTTCTCACTTCTATAAGTCTTGTATTTGCTTTATCTTGTGCCCCTTGGCCTATCTCTTAGTCCAACCAGTCTTATGTTGATGACCCAAGCCTTTTATTTTTCCCAAAATGCTTAAAATTTACTTATCTTCCACCTCTACAAGTTTTGAGCTTGTACCTAATTACCTGCTCCCTAGACATTAACATCTAAGATAAACACCTGCATCAATACTAGTGTCCTAACTTGACACAAGTGTTTAATGCCCTTAAGTCATCCAATTTGAAAATGAAACATATATTAATGGTCATCCTAAGTGATTTAATGCAATTTAATTCTCCAAAGGGATTTATATAAATACAAGATCAACCCTCATTCACTTCACACCTAGCCTAAAAACTTCTTACCTGCTCACTAGGCAACTTAAAAAAGGCATTCAATCAAACACTTAAGTGAGCAAAGCTTCCTTGTTTTCTCCTATTTCCATATCATTCATAGGGACAACATAGACACAACTAAAGTATTGAAGGATATACCTAAGAGCTATATTTCCCAAGTTATAAGCTAGGTCGCTATTGCACTTGTTTTCCATATATTGCATGTTTCACACACAAGCCAACATATAGGGGAGAACCACATCAATTTGAGGCCCTCTTCAGAGTATTAGATATGTAGGTAGTGATCACCAATATAGGGGTATTTGGGGTCATCTTGACACCATGTGCCCATTGACTCATTTTCCCTTAAGGTCACTATGAAGATGAAGAACTAGGGTTTTACAATTTCATGAGGAATGACAGTCCATGACCCAAATATAAATACACCAGAATGAAGGCAAAGAAAAATTCAAAAGCATTTAGGTGGTCATATCCTTTTCTAGAAAGTATTCCATATAAGACACCTACATTGAACCCAGACAATAACATCGACGTAACTATCCTAGGTTGACACAAGTGTTTGGAACTCCAAAGGCACTTAATCTAGAGTTTGGCGACTATTCTAGAATCATCTTCCAGTCTGCTTCCTACCTTTTCCAAATCCATAACTACATTAGAATTAGAACCAACTAAGTACATCACTTCTTTGTCATTTCCATACATAGCTTAGTTTTACTTTCTATATTTAGCCTATTCTTAGTTTCCTAACTTCAACATATGCTATATCTGAGTTTTGCATCCAATTAGCATGTTATAGATCTAATTATCACCATTGTGTATTATCATTTATATATACCCATTTAAAGGCATTATAAGGCTAACACCAAGTCCTTATACCAACCATTTTAGGGTTATAAAAGTCCTTGCCTTAGTTGTTTTGAGTTGATAGAAGTGAATAACTAGGATGAAGACACATGGCACAATCTTGATTGCATGGGTGCTCAAAGAACTTGGACTTAGAACCTTTTGCCTCATAAGTAGTGGATAAGTGAGCTGAAGACACACATCTCAAAATGGGGACCTTATTTTTTTGCTTTGAATTATGGTCCTATACCTTAAGGATTTCATTATGGTTACTGGTTTAAATCAACTTTCTTGGGGATGATGTGTATTCTACTAGATGTGAAGATTCAAATCTAAATGAACTTCATTGTTTCAGCCAAGCCTACAAAATTAAATCTACATTATAAAACACTTGACATGAAAATTCATGTCTTCGACTACTTTAATTTTAACATCTAAATTTGCACAAGTCTGATAAGTCTTAGTCTACTTGTTTGCTTATATTTTAAAACTCATTTAACAACTCTTGATCAGACTATTTTGCCTTAGGTTTATGCAAACTATCTAAATTTTTAGATTTTTATTACTTTTTTCCTAAGCAATTTGGTCCATTTTTCTTCTTTTTGATTCAAAATGGCTAAGTGATTATAAAAGTATTTATTCTTTTACTTAGTCATTTCTCATTAAAATGGATGAAATTAGCTTATAGATCGAGCAAGTGACTAAGTCATTATGAAAATTTTCATTTTATATACTTAGTTGATTTTTGGCTTTTACTTTGACCATTTTATTCCAATTTACTTAGTCATTGGTTTTTAAATCAAATATTGTTGATTGGGATTCATTTATTCTTTGCCCACAAATACCCAAAGCATTTGTTGTGCCACTTGGTGACTTCTCACGAATCTTAGTGTCTTGGACCCATTTTAAAATGATTTTTAGCACTTAGTATTTTTTCAGCTTTAGACTTACCCATTTTAATTTGAACTAGTTAACCATCACTTTTTAAATCTAAGTTACTGACTATGTCTTTTATATTGTGACCAAAACTACTTAAAGAAAATATTCACTCTCCACTTATTCAATGTGGCACCTTTTCACATCTTCAAAAGACTTTCACACTTAGTTGATTTTATAAAAGGTTACTTGATGACACACATTAATCTCCTAGTAGTCCCATATATGTTTAAGCATCTTTCAAAGATTTAGTCAAATTTTCATTGAGTTTATCCAGTGAATCTCCTTGTTAGCAAAGCTCCAGGTGATCATGTGAGTGGGATGATGCCACGTGGTGTAATCCCACTCCCTTTCCCTCTCAAATATTTTTGTGTAGCCCAAAAAGTATGTTAGAGCCCAAGAAAGCGGGTGAGTGGGATGACACTATGTGGCATGTTTTTGCTTCTTTAAAAGACTTAGTAATTTCTCTTCAAAATATTGTCTAGTGCCACGTGTCGATCTCCCAATAGCCCAAACCTATTCAAAAAACTTTTAACACTTAACTAATTTTACAAAAGGTTACCCAATGCCATGCATCAATCTCCCAACGGTCCTAAATGCATTTGTGAGTCTTTTAAAGACTTAGTTGATTTTTCATGAAGTTTTCCCTGAAAGTCTCCACATCAAGAAAGTTTCAGGTAAGCATGTGAGGGGGATGATATCATGTGGTGCAATCCCACTACCCCACTCTCTTGAGCATTTATGTACAACCCAAAAATGATGCCAGATCCCTGGGCAAGTGGATGAGTGAGATGTTATTTCATGGTGAAATCTTGGTGCTCTATAGCCCCATGATAGTCCATGTAAGTAGAGTAGTATGTTTGGGCAGTGGGTGAATGAGATTGTGATGCATGGAAAAATCTTGCTTTGCTAAGGAATGAACAATCAACATGAACTTAAAGCTTCAATTGAGTAATGAATGAGTGATGAGAAGCCACGTGGCATGAAACCCATCAAACCTAAAGACACGTTGGTTATACAACCAACAAAGCATGGCTTAAATTTGATAGCCCATTTGGCTGTTAAAACTATCAAAAGGCCTAAAAGAGTGAGAAAAGGACACACAACCATGGAGTGATAAAAATAAATGGCAAAGATAAAGCTCATCGATGTAGAAGGGCTACCAAGTGTCAAAGTGGAGCCTATAGAAGTAATCTAATAATGCATTGAAGGAACATAGAGGATAATTTGCATGACAACAACTAGTCAAAATAAATGACATGTTGGTTGCACATCCAACAAAGCACTAACTTGAATTTGATGGCCCATTTGGCCATCAAAATTCTTAAGAGGTATGGATCTAACTACATAGGATATGATGACTAACTATTCTAATGTGATATCAATTGAATTCCCATCAGCATTCATTCTTGATTTGGTCCAACATGGTCCTTAATATTTTCATGATGTCGTAGAGTGGGATTGCCCCCAATGGACCATAAGTGGGCATGCCACATTGATGATTGCCACAACTACCCCCATGAGTTGGTGAAATTTGAATTTGAACTTCATTTCAAAATCCTCAAGCCTGCATGCCTATTTAAGATCAACTTTTGTTCCATAATAAGGGTTGCATCTGTGTGGATTATGAAAGATGTATAGAACTAGATGTTTTTTTACTTTTTTAGGATAATTTCTTCCCTTTTTCATTTTAGCTTGTATTTACATAGTTATTTTATGGTTGTATGAGTTTTTTGGTATTGTTAATCAAAAGGAAAATTTCAATAATTAGAATATTATCAAGTCTAAGTGGTAATTCTCTACACATTTTTATGGTGGTGATGCCCTTCTTTCTTGCAATCACTCTCTCTACCAGACTCTTACACCATCTTTGTTTGGAGTTATGCTAAGTCTGGCTCAACTAGAAATAGGTTTAAATGGGGGTTTATTCAGTCAAATAACTTAGAGTTCACTTATGTTTATAACAAGCATTTTTACCTCTCTAACTCTAATCTTTTGCTTTTTCTTTACAATTAATTTAATCTAGGGATATAACAATATGAATTCAACTATCTATCTTGGTTGATTTTATCATTCTATTTCAAAAGTTTATCTTGTTGTTACATTGTTACATTATTGGATATGATAAACTCATGAAAGAAGTCAATGTGTGAAAGGAATTAAATCATGAAAGCTTGATAATCATTGAATACTTTAGCTAGTGCATACACTTAAAATCACTCACCTCATTACTATCGATAATATTCTTATTAATCGACACTAATTTTACTAATCCCATCTATTCTAATTCATCTCGATAATTAATCCCCCATTCCTAGCCATTTATTCAGTAACCCCCTTCAATAATTCTACATTTCACTATCCTTAGTCTAATCCCATCCCTTCATTAATTCTATCTTAATCTAATCCTAGTTATCCATTATATGGGAATTTAAAATTCCATAATCCAACCTACCCACCTGCTAACCTACTCCCTAGGCATTTCTACATCCCTATGTCCCTAATCCTATCTTAATCCCCATCTAACCCCACCTAATCATCCATTATCCCTAAGCTAATGGAGAAGTCTCTCGAATTGGAGAAGCTCCTCCAAGACTCTATAAGTCTCTAAACTAGAGACTTATATATAATTTTAAATTATCTAAAATTACCTCCATTTGCCTATTTAAGTAAGGTCTCCCTCTACCCTCAAACCAACTTGGAAACCCATATCAAATTTATGTCAAAATAAAGCTTAATTAGCATAACCTATCCATGTCAAAATAAATCCTTGCATCCATTATCAAGATTCAATATGAAGCCATCGTGCTGTCCAAATTTTGAGTCAAGGTATATCCATCTCAATCTATTTGTCTTTTTGTTTAATCTTGGTTTAAATAATTTAGGATCTAAGATTTGAATGTAGGATTAAGTAGTTATTTCATCCAATTCCATTTAAATTGTAGTGGCTTTAGATTTTAACTGGTAATTTAAGATTTGGGTAGATTGAATTTCATAGTTTAATCTCATAGGCCAAAATTTTGAGTTATATTTTGGAGACCACGGTGGGAAATTTACTCCCAATTAATTAATTTGGCTTGGTAGTTGTGTTTTTGAATCTTACAGGATCAACTGGTAAAAGGAAAATCTCAAAAATTTGAAATTTTTCCATGTATAGCTTACAGTTACAAGATTTTACTGGTAATCATGACATTGCACTATGCATTCATGATATTATCCTTGGGAGTCATGGTATTACAACACCCTAACTTGACTAGACTACCCTAGCTCACACTCACCCATCCCATCCTGACTCATCCTGACCTGACTCGCCCATCCTACCCTGACTCGCCTATCTTAACCCAACTCATCCCATCCAGACTCATTCTAGCCTGACTCACCCATCCTGCCCTAACTCACCCATCTCAATCTAATTCATCCCATCCTGACTCATTCTAGCTTGACTCACCCATCCTGCCCTAACTCACCCATCTTGACTTGACTCATCCCATCTTGACTCATCTCGACCCAACTCACCCATCTTATCCTGACTTACCCATCCCAACCTGACTCATTGTAACTTGACTCAACTATCCCAACCTGACTCACCCATCCTACCCTGACTCACCCATCTTAGCCTGACTCATCCCATCCTGACTCATCTTGATCCAACTCTTCCATCCTACCCTGACTTGCCCATTCTGACCCGACTTATCCCATCCCAACTCATCCTAGCTCAACTCTCCCATCCTTCCTTGACTTGACCAACCCAAGCTAACTCGACTCATCATATTTTGTTTGCCATTCTATTTGTTGGTTGCTATATTTGAATCTTATGGGATAGATTTAAGACTCAGTCTAATTAAAAACACTCCTTTTATAGTCTTAAATTATGTTTATTTTGGATAAATATCTCCATTTATAAAATTTTGTATATATTTTAATCCATCTTTTAGTCATCTATAAGTGAGCTTATTTAAAACATCTTTAGACACCTAAACAATCTATCATACCTATATAGGCCCCTATATGTGTCAAATATCTAAATCTTAAGGTTTTATAGTTTATAACATGTTGGGTGAATATTTTGTCACTAGCTAACTGATGGGAAAAATAGGTCTCTTCAACCAAAACATAGGGAGATTAGTCGGCCAAGTGTGTAGGTTTACCACATCAGGAGGGGACAAATATCTCCTCTCATCAAGGGGAGGTTCCCTATAAAATATGAGGAGCTATATACTATATATATGTAGAAAATAACACTCAAGGGTAGGACAACACCATCCATCTCTCTTTTTTCAGAGATGATGTTCATAAACAAAGAGAAATCTAGGTGAAAACACTAAAGGCACTTCTCTTCTTTCAAAAGTGGTCTTACAGTGAACAACATGAGTTATTTTTGATAAGTAACAAGTAACTGGTAATAGGGGGCGTAGTAACGAGCAAAATGAAGTGTAGCACAAAGTCTCCACCTCAACTACCCAAGAGTGAAATACAAAGGATAATGGGGGCACAAATTCATCCCAAGATCCTTTACAAAGAAACAAATAGAAAACACACTAAAGACAATGGTGGTAGCACAAAGTCTCTCCACAGTTGGCTTAAGGACACCTTCCTGATTACTTTCACTAGTTTTGCTTATTTCATTAAAATGGACAAGAACACATTAAGGAAATAGACATAATAAAAATCCTCTAAATGACATAAGCTATAACAGTACAAAGTCTGAAAGTAACTTGCTTTCTCATTTAAACAAGGAAATATGATAAACAATCTTGAGCTCAAAGTCTCAGTAATCACCTTTCAATTTTGGCAAAGTTTTACTTCTATAACCCAAAAATATCTCCTTTGTGAAAAGAAGAGATTTACAATATATTGCAGCTAAGAAAGACTTGGCGCTTTGTTCCATGGAATGGCTCATGCTGCATTTAGTGCCTTGAATGCATTTTTAGTTCAGTTAAAGAGGCCATGCTAGAACAGGGCATCTACCTTAACTGTGGCATGCCAATTCATCTCAAAATATCTTCTCCTCTGCATGGGTTGTTTGATCTTTCTCCTAATAGGTACGCAACTGTCCCCTCACTTTCTTGTTAAGGAAGAAAAATAGGCTACACCTTTTAATGCTTGTGAGCTCAGATGTCTACTTAGTGGGCTAGTTCACCTACCAGAAATAACTCTTACATAGATATTCTTGGTCTTTCCCTCTTTGTCTCTTCTTGGTTTTGTATTTTCCTAAAATTTGAGCTCTTAGGGCTATCTTCCCAGCTTTGCTGGCTCCTTGTGCTATTCTCTCAGTGGTTCTTCCTTTTGGCCTGAAGGCCTTTGAATGCATTCAAGTCCGTGCTCAAGCTTTTAAAGATCAATAGTTATTTCATTACCATAAAGTTGACGTTCACGTGCCTGTCACTATTTGAAAGCCAATAGCTAGTTTATTGCCCTGAATTTGACGGCTTCAGGGACATCACTGGACATCTAGATTCTAACAACTAGTTCATGGTGCCCAACTTTGACATTCGTGGGCCCGTCACCCCTTGGTCAATTCCTTTGACTTTATTTTCTTCAGATTTCCTTTGATCGAGCTTAGTCTTTGAATCCTTCCGAAGGGAAGGTGTCCCTTTAGGCTTTTGAAAAGGTCCATTCCCTGGTCGCTGAGAGCCCCCTGCAAAGGTACTTGCCCTTAGGGGTTCTTCGAGTGGCCTTATTTTGGGTGATTTTGGACAAAAGTCTAAAGGAATTCCTTCAGACTTTTTTTCTAAAAGAATTCACCTGGTCTTTTTCCTTGAACAAATCCTAAGGAATTTCAAATTTTTTGCCGTGTTCACTTTTTTGAAGAAAACCTTACTCTTTCAGCCTTTTGCAACGGTCCTTTTTGCTCATCACCTGCCCTCTGCAAGAGCTATTTGATCTCCAAAGTTGCCTTTCGAAAAAGTCACAAAGGTCCTTTTGACACCTAAGTGCCTTAAGTGCCCTTTGCAAGGGCACTTATCCTTTGGGATTTCTATCGGGCCTTTGATCATTCCTTTAGACAAAATGTTCAAAGGAATTCCTTCAAACATTTATCCGAAGGATTTCACTTGTAAAATTTAGCCACAGAAAATCCCTCTAAAAGATATCTTTTTTGTTCCATTTGTTCACTACCCTCTGCAAGAGCACTTGTCCTTCGAGATTTGGGACACCTTCCTTTGAACCTTTCGATTGAACCGACCATTAACCCAAACCTAAAATTGCCTAAGTGTTGGGAACTTGTTTCTTTCCTGTGGAGTCTATAGAAATAAGCCTGCAGAGTCTGAAGAAGTAAGCCTATAGAGTCTGTAGAAATAAGCCTGTAGAGTCTATAGAAATAAGCCTGCAGAGTCCATAGAATTAATCCTATGGAGTCTATAGAAATTAACCTGTGGAGTCCATAGAAATCATCCTATAGAGCCCATAGAAATCTTCCTACAAAGTCCCTTAACTGAAAAAGCTTGAATAATGGAGAATTTGAATACTCAGAATAATTTTTTGAGAAGGGAAAAGAGAATTTTGGTCTGCAGGACCAAAATACTTCATATGTTATCTCAAAAATGAGTGACAAATTTTTGGAACAACAACTGGCTCCAGTTGGGGAACTTCCTTTAGTTGAAATTTTGAAACAACTGAGGGGAGTAGAAACCAAAATCTCTCGTGCCTTGAAGTATGCCATTGGACTACAGAGTCATGCTACCCAAAAATGAAAAACACCAAAAAATGAAAAGCATAAAATATAACTAAATACTATACAAATATACATATGTATAGATGATCTTATCTGATACTTCAAAAGTTGAAGTGCTTCAGATGCTGCCCATTGTGAGGTAGAGAAAAGGGCGTGCCATCTTGATACTTTAACATGAAACTATTTTCACCATTGAGCTGATGGATAGTAAATGGGCCTCTCCATTGGAAAAATTATTTTAGCATTCAGTATTTTTTTATTTTGGATAGAATAGTACTTGATATCTTCAGATTGTACTGCCTAGATTTTTGCTTATAAGGCACTAAATCACTCTTGAGATGAATTTCATGGCAAACTTCTTCAGGCTTGAGTGATTTCAGATCATCATAGGAGTATGCTAAAACATCTATGTACTAGTGGAGTAGAGTAGTGAACTTGAACTTTTCTTCCTAAGTGCAGCACTTCTCAATGTTCACCATCTTGGGATTTTCCTTGGTACCCAAATTTATATGATCAAACTCTTGAGAAGAGCTTGAATTCATTTGTTGCTGTTTGGTGAACCTATCGTGCTTGTCAAACAACTTTTCAAAAGAAACCAATCCTTTAAAAATTTTATTCCCTTTACATTGTAGGAATTCTTCATCTGCGTCTAAATTTGTTTGAGGGGCTGGTTCACTGCCTTCAAAGTGGAGCTGTTCAAAGCTACCCTTTTGTTCTAGGAAGGTAATGATTTGGTTATCACCATTGACCACTTGCCAATGATTGGTATTTTTAGGCACATTTAGTCAAAAGACCAGTTTGATAGTGTACTTGTCTCCTTTAAAATTTGAGTGAAGAACCAAAAGAGTTACTAAAATAGCTAAAGCATCAGCTTGATCATTGAATTCCCTGGGCACTACAGAGATACTGAAAGCATCAAAGCTTTCAATTTTATCCCAAACTAGATTGTGATAGTGGCACAATCTCTCATTTTTGGTTTGGTACAGGTTCCTCTCCTGACAAACCACCAACTTAGAATATCCTTTGGCATGAAAGATCTTGATGCCTTTGTCATGTGTGGCCTTCAATCTAAGTAGCAACGATTCATATTCAATAGTATTGTTAGTATTGCTAAACTGTAACTTGTATGAAGAAGGAAAAATATCTTTTTGAGGAGATATCAACACAATCCCAGCTCCTAAATTGGTAGAGGAATAACTGCCATCAAATTCTAGCATCCATACATCATCAGAAGCTGACCTTACCTTAGATTTTTCTTCATTTGGAGGGGAGGATTCTTTTGGGCTTGCACTATGCTCTCTTATGTCTTCTGCTATTTTATCTGAACCAATTTTAGATTGTCATTTTTAGAAGTTTCATTAGCTAGGATAGGAGCATCCTCAGTAGTCAAGAAGTAATTACCCATGCCTAAAGACTCAAATAGAATTTGAGCTTCAGGCAATGATGTTTGAGTGACCACATATTTTACTTCTTTCTCAGGGAAAAATCTCTACATAATGCCTTTGACTGAGATCCTTGCCTCAGATAGGTCCATACTCAATTCTCCACCAACATCTTTACAAATTTTTTTCCCAAGAATAATGTTGTATGAGGTTGGGACATCAGCCACTAGGACCATCATCTTGATTCGCTTCTCTGGGAAAGCTACAAATGCTAATTAAGCATCTTTGATTTGTCCCAGTAGTGGAACTTATTTGTTCTGTATGGAGAAACATCTCCTAAATGTCCTGGTCAATGTGAGGCCAAGAGATTCCACCACTTTGGTAGGCATGACATTGTCTGACGCACTTGAGTCTATGATGTAATTGTTTAGCTGATGTCCATTTATTAGCAGGGAGACATAAAATGGTTTAGTCTTCTTAGGAGCAACATGATTAATGGCAAAATTATTTGGGATGGACATGTTCCTTGGGGGATCATGAGTTACCTTTCTAACCTGTTGTCCTGTAGGGGTAGTTTTATTCCTCACACATTCCACTAACTTATCCAACTACTTAGGGTTGAATTGTAGGACATTTGAATTTTAGTTTTATTGACATGGTTGACTATGTCAAATGTCTAAAATAAATTATGAACAAAGGAAGGGAGTTCATCCTTCTAGTTTTTAGGGGGGAGGACTGATCTGTGAAGTTGAAGTTGAAGGTGCAAAAATGTTTGGGGTACTTAATTTTTTAGCAATCACCGGGTCCTTTGGCTGGAAAGGTAGAGAAGTTCCTCATTTGGCAATTGAAATTACAGGTTGAGATCGCTCCTCTATTTTTTCTTTATCAGCTTACTGGGCTGACTGATTCTTAGACTGGGTGAACATAATGTATGATCTTTCAACTACTTTACCTTCACTTCTGGGTTCATCCTGGTAATTTAAGAAACTAATGTTGGAGTCTCTAGCTAATTCTTCTTCTCCCTCTATGAAGAGATTAGCGTCATCTTCTTGGTTCAACTTAGGCTAGAAGAAGAAATTAGATTCTATTTCAAGATATTTAACTGCTGAATTGGTTAGAGGTGCTTCAATGGCAAGGTTCCCCCGTGGGGGTAGAAGATGATTTGTTTGCCCTTGATTCCTGGTAGCATTGCCTTATTATGACTGATTGGAGAATGTCCTCATTGGTATATCTCTATAAAAAGGGGCAGATGACATCCCTTGTGCCATTTACTTTGTAAGAGCAAGTAACACATTTGCCAGCTTTTGCACCATTGGATCAGTGGTGCTTGTAGATAGATATTCAGAAGATAAAAAAGATTTATCTATGTTAGGATCTCTCCTTATCTTTCCTACCAAGATAAGGTCATATTCCACCTCAGTGGCCAAATCCTGAGTAGCAGTAAGGTCTATGTGACCAGCACGTCTCAGCAGAAAACTCACTTTAGGCAGATGTGAGTTGATGAAGAAACATTTGAGGTTCTCAGGTGTTGGCTAAGCAATTATAAGAATCCTTTTCTTTAGCTTATCAAATTTAGCAATGAAGTCCCTCATAGGTTCATGAGGTTCTTTATTCATCTGTGTGAGCTGGGCTAGTAGGGTATACACATCTTTTGCAAGCTTGAACCTTACTTTGAACTTAGCTTTGAGAGTGTTCCAGTCAGTCACTGATCGAGCCTATAGGTGGTAGAAACAGTTTGCAGTAACACCTTATAATGTCTCCATGAATAGCCTTACTACCACATCCTTATACTCCACACCTATCACACCACAGGCTATGCTGAAGGCTGAAATATGTTCATCAAGATGAACCTTCCCATCACCAAAGAATTTAGAAAGATTCTTCCTTGAACTGCATGGTAGTTCTTGTAGAGGTGGAGTTAAATTGAGTGGGCCAAAAGAGTTACTCTAGGGGCCTTGAACCACCATGATTTGATTATGGAAATTGAAGATAACAAATCTGGGTGGAGTATGTATAGGCAAAGCTCTGTTAACAACAGAAAAAGAAGCTTTACCTTGTATTGGTGACTTGATATTGGTAGGAAGAAGACTCTTAGTTCATTGAACTTGAAGTTGTGGAGGAAACAAATCAAGATTGACTTGTCGCACCAAATCAAAAATAGGGTCAACAACACCTTGGGCTCTCTAGCTTCTAGTATAATGTAGAGTTTCCAGATTATAGAATAAAAATGGAAAAGAATTGGCCCTAATTTAGCTTGAAGCTTAAGGCTTCAAACAGCTTGTTCTTCCCCAATGGAGTCACCAAATTTTTTTAGGTGAATATTTTGTCACCAGCTAACTGATGGGCAAAATAGGTCTCTTCAACCACAACATAGGGAGATTGGTCAGCCAAGTGTGCAGGTTTACCACATCAAGAGGGGATAAATCTCTCCTCTCATCAAGGGGAGGTTCCTTATAAAATATGAGGAGTTATATACTATATATATATATATATATATATATATATATATATATATATGCAAAAAATAACACTTAGGGGTATGAAAACACCATCCATCTCTCTTTTTTCAGAGATGATGTTCAAAAACAAGGAGAAATCTAGGTGAAAACATTGAAGGCACTTCTCTTCTTTCAAGAGTGGTCTTACAGTGAACAATAGGAGTTTTTTTTGATAAGTAACAAGTAACTAGTAATAGGGGGCATAATAACCAGCAAAATGAAGTGTAGCACAAAGTCTCCACCTCAACTTCTCAAGAGTGAAATACGAAGGATAATGGGGGCACAAAGTCGTCCCAAGATCCTTTACAAAGAAGCAAATAGAAAATGCACTAAAAATAATGGTAGCAACACAAAGTCTCTCCATAATTGGCTTCATGACACATTCCTGATTACTTCCACTAGTTCTACTTATTTCATAAAAATAAACAAGAACACATTCAGAAAATAGAGATAAGAACAATCCCCTAAATGACACAAGCTATAAAAGAACAAAGTTTGAAAGTAACTTACTTTTTTATTCAAACAAAAAAATATGATCAACAATTTGAGCTCAAAGTCTCAGTAATCACCTTTCAATTTTGGCAGAGTTTTGCTTCTATAACCCAAAAAGATCTCCTTTGTGAAAAGAAGAGATTTACAATATATAGCAGCCAAGAAAGACTTGACGCTTTGTTCCATGGAATGGCTCATGCTGCATTTAATGCCTTGAATGCATTTTTAGTTCAGTCAAAGAGGCTATGCTAGAATAAGGCATCTACCTTAACTGTGGCATGTCAATTCATCTCAAAATATCTTCTCCTTTACATGGGTCATCTGATCTTTCTCCCAATAGGTACGCAACTGTCCCCTCGCTTTCCTATCAAGGAAGAAAAATAGGCTGCACCTTTTAATTATTATGAGCTTAGATGTCTACTTGGTGGGCTATTTCACCTTCCAGAAATAACTCCTACGCAGATATTTTTGGTTTTTCCCTCTTTGTCTCTTCCTAGTTTTGTCTTTTCCTAGAATTTGAGCTCTCAGGGCTATCTTCCCAGCTTTTCTAGCTCCTTGTGCTCTTCTGTCAATGGTTCTTCCTTTTGGCCTTAAGACCTTTGAATGCATTTGAGTCCGCACTCAAGATTTTAAATATTGAAGGTTATTTTATTGTCATAAAGTTGATGTTCACACGCCCGTCACCATTTGAAAGCCAATGGCTAGTTTATTGTCCTAAATTTGATAGCTTTGTGGACATCATTAGATGTTTGGATTCCAACGGCTAGTTCATGGTGCCCAACTTTGACATTCGTGGGTCCATCACTCCTTGGTCAATTCCTTTGGCTTTATTTCCTTCAAATTTTCTTTAAATGAGCTCAGTCTTTAAATCCTTTCGAAGGGAAGGTGTCCCTTCGAGCTTTTGAAAAGGTCCATTCCCTGGTCGTCGAGAGCCCCCCGCAAGGGTACCTACCCTTCGGGGTTCTTCGGGTGGCCTTCTTATTTTGAGCAAATTATTTTAAATAAAAGTCCAAAGGAATTCCTTCAGAATTTTTGTTCAAAATAATTTGCTTGGTCTTTTGCCTTGAACAAATCTGAAGGAATTCCAACTTTTTTGCCTTATTCACTTTTTCGAAGAAAACCTTACCCTTACAGCCTTTTGCAATGGTCTATTTTGCTCATCACCTACCCTTCACAAGGGCTATTTGATCTCTAAAGTTGACTTTCAGAAAAGTCTCAAAGGTCTTTTTGGCACCTAAGTGCCCTAAGTGCCCTCTACAAGGGCACTTTTCCTTTGGGCTTTCTGTCGAGCCTTTGATCATTCCTTCAGACAAAATATCTGAAAGAATTCCTTCAAACATTTGTCTAAAGGATTTCACTTATAAAATTTTATCGTGGAAAATCCCTCTGAAAGATATCTTTTTTGTTCCATTTTTTCACTACCCTCTACAAGAGCACTTGTCCTTCGAGCTTTGGGACACCTTCCTTTGAACCTTTCGATTGAGCCGACTGTTGACCCAAATGTTGACCTAAACTTGAAATTGCGTAAGTGTTGGAAACTTGTTTCTTTCCTATAGAGTCCATAGAAATTAGCCTATAGAGTCTGTAGAAATAAGCCTACAGAGTCCGTAGAAATAAGCCTACAGAGTCCATAGAAATCAGCCTGCAGAGTTTGTAGAAATAAGCCTACACAGTCCATAGAAATAAGCCTGTAGAGTCCATAAAAATAAGCCTATAGAGTCCGTAGAAATTAGCCTGTGGAGTCCATAGAAATCAGCCTGTGGAGTCCATAGAAATCTACTTATAGAGTCCCTTAGCTAAAAAAGCTTGAATAATAGAGAATTTGAATACTCAAAATAATTTTTTGAGAAGGGAAAAGAGAATTTTGGTCTGTAGGACTAAAATAGTTCATATGTTGTCTAAAAAATGAGTGATAGATTTTGGGAACAACAGCTTGCTTTAGTTGGAGAACTTTTTTCAGTTGAAATTTTAAAATAGCTAAGGGGAGTAAAAGCCAGAATCTCCAGTGCCTTCAAGTATGCCATTGGGCTGTGGAGTCATGCTACCCAAAAAAGAAAGGTGCCAAAAAATAAAAATGAAAAGCACAAAATAGAACTAAAAACTATACAAATATACATATGTACAGTTGATCTTATCTAATACTTTAAAAGTTGAAGTGCTTCAGATGCTACCCATTGTGAGGTAGAGAAAAGGGCGTACCATCTTGATACTTCAATAGGAAACTATTTTTACCATTGAGCTGATGGATAGTAAATGGACCTCTCCATAGAGAATCGAATTTTCCATGCATTCTCTTTGGTTCCCTTCTCTTATCCCATAACAAAACTTGATCTCCAATCTAGAAATCATAGGTTTTTACTTTTTGGTCAAAGAGTTTCTTCACTAAACTTTGATGCGTAGTAATTCAGTACACCACCATAGTTCATTGTTCATCCAGCTTAGTTAAACACATGATCCTCTTATCGATGGAGCTTTCATATGTTTGATCATCAACTGCCTTTGCCAATTTCAATGTTGGTAATTCTAGGGTCATTGGTATCTCTACATTAAGACCATACAAAAGTTGGAAAGGTGATATCCCTATTACCTTTTTAGGTGTAATTCTATCTGCCCATAAAGCATCAACCAATGCTTTATGCCATGTTTGTTGGTTGTCATCCACCAACTTCTTGATGATGGTCACAAATTTCTTATTGCTTGACTTAGCTTGGCCATTCCCTTATGGAAAATAATCAGATTAGTGGGAGAGAGTAATTCCATAGTAAAAATAGAACTGAGTGATCTCATGAAAAGAGAAATAGGCTGCATGATCTATCATGATCTTGGTTGGGACCCCAAACTTGAAAATGATGTTCTCCTTGAGGAAATCGCATAGCACTTCTGAAGTAGCATGCTTGGTTGGAATTGCTTCCACCCATTTGGTGAATTAATCTATGGCTGTGAGGACATAATCATGTCTAATGCTTGAAGATGAGTTTACATCACCAATGAAATCGATTCCTCATTACTAAAATGGATCTGCTATTACCACTAGCTTGAGAGGCAGAGCAACTAACTTGGGTCTTCCAATAAACTATTGGCAGAGTTCACATCTTCGTACCCATTTATATGCATCTTGAAATAGAGTAGGCCAGTAATACCTGGCTCACAAAATCTTATGGGTAGTTACAGGAGCAAAAAAATGTCCTCTTCAGGCTAGATTATGGAAGGACTTCAAAAGTTGGTTATGCTATTCTTTATCCATGTAGCGAAGGAACACTCCATCAAGGCTCCTCTTATACACGCTGTTGTCCCAGAGGACAAAATTGGTAGCTTTCAATATAAAAGTTCTCATTTCCTTATGAGACAGGTGGGAAAGACACTCACCATATGTAAGGAAATGATCAATACTTGAATGCCACCCATTCATGGTGGAGATAAAGAGGATTGTTGGTGTGTCTTTCATTTTTGATTCTTCATGCCCTACTTTTTCTGGTCTGTTATCATCAATCAATTGGTAGAGACCCCTTCCCCGCACCAGCTTCATTGGTTTGATGACTAGATCAAATTCCTATATTTTAGCAATCTAATTGCCTCTTTTTGTTCCAAACTCCTGTTAAGTTAATATGGATTTAACTGTGGTATCAAGAACTAGGGCAGTAACGTGTGAATTGAGGTTGTAAAAATGGAAGTGCTTTACTACCTTTACCACTACATAAGCATGCTTCTCCACGTTTGAGTACTTCATTTCATGAGCTTTGAGAGGACAACTCATGAAGGATATGGGATATTCTACACCTTCTTCATTCTGTTGAACTAGAATTGCTGAAAGTGTGTGCTCAAAAGTATAACTATACACTGTGAAATCCTTGGTATAATCTGGACGAACTAGAATTAGGGCATGAGCGATAGCTATTTTGATATCTTGGAACACCAATTTGCCTTCTTTAGTCTAGTTAAAAGTGGCCTTTCCCTTCATCATATTTATGATATGGTGACTCTTCTCTATGAACTTAAGAATGAACCTTCATAAAAAATTCACTTTTCTGAAGAAAGAGTGAACTGCAATCTTACTTGTGGGCAGAGTAAGCTCTTGGATGGATTTGACTCTTTCTGAGTCAATCTTTATGCCTTCTCAGGATACAATGTGTCCAAGAAGTTTTTCTTTTGTTACTCCAAAAATAGACTTCTTGGGATTTAGAGAAATGCCATTTTGGTAGCAACATTCTACCACTTGTTGCAAATGACGCACATGATCAGGGTAATGCTTGGAAAAGATGGTCAAGTCATCAAGGTATACCACAATGAACTTACCCATTTCATTTTTGAAAGCAAGGTTCATTGCTCTTTAGAAGGTGGTACCAACATTTATCAGGCCAAATAACATTCTTTGATACGCAAAAGTTCTCCAAGGCATGGTGAAGGTAGTCTTATGCTGGTCTGCTTCACCAACTTCAACTTGATTGTATCTTGAGAAGCCATCTAGCATTGATACCATCTCTAAACTGGTCAATGTCTGAAGAACTTGGTCCATGGTGGGCAGAGGATAGTTATCCTTTAAAGATGACTAATTCAAATTCTTGATGTCCATGCAAAGGCAAATTTCACTATTTTTTTTCTTTATAGGTACTATGTTGGCAATCCATGTGGAATGATGGATTGAGAAAATTATTCTAGCATTCAACATTTTTTGTATTTTTAACAGAATGGCACCTAATATCTTTGAATTGTAGTACCTAAATTTTTGCTTGTAAGGCACTGAATCACTCTTGAGAGGAATTTTATGGTGAACTTATTCAGGCCTAAGCGATTTCAGATCATCATAGGAGTATGCCAAAACATCTATGTATTGGCAGAGTAGAACAGTGAACTTGAACTTTTCTTCTTGAGTGTAGCACTTTTCAATGTTCACCATGTTGGGATTTTTCTTGGTACCCAAATTTATCCGATCAAACTCTTGAGAGGAGCTTGAATCCATTTATTGCTGTTTGGTGAACCTATCGTGCTTGTCAAATAACTTTTCAAGGGAAACCAATCCTTTGGGAATTTGATTCCCTTTAAGTTGTAGGAATTCTTCACCTACATCTAAATTTGTTTCAGGGGTTGGTACACTACCTTCAAAGTGGAGCTGTTTGAAGCTACCTTTTTGTTCTAAGAAGGAAATGATTTGGTTGTCACCATTGAACACTTGTCAATGATTAGCATTGTCAAGCACACTTGGTCGAAAGACTAGTTTGATAGTGTACTTGTCTCCTTTAAAATCTGAGTGAAGAACCAAAAGAGTTACTAAAATAGCCAAAGCATCAACTCAATCATTAAATTCCCTGGGCACTATAGGGATACTGAAAGCATCAAAGCTTTTAATTTGATCCCAAACTAGATTGCAGTGGTGGGGCAATCTCTTATTTTTGGTTTGGTACAGGTTCTTCACCTGAAAAACCACCAACTCAGCATCTCTTTTGGCATGAAGGAGCTTGATGCCCTTGTCATGAGTGGCCTTCAATCCAAGTAGCAACGATTCATATTCAACAGTATTATTAGTATTGCTGAATTATAACTTGTATGAAGAAGGAAAAATATCTCCTTGAGGAGATATCAATACAATCCTAGCTCCTGAATCGGTAGAGGAATAACTGCCATCAAATTATAGTATCCATACATCATCAGAAGTTGACCTTACCTTAAATTTTTCTTCATTTGGAGGGGAGGATTCTTTTGAGCTTACACTATGCTCTCTTATGTCTTCTACTGTATAATCTGAATCAATTTTTAGATTGTCATTTTTAGAAGTTTCATCAGCTAGGATAGGAGCATCCTTAGTAGTCAAGAAGTAATTACCCATGCCTAAAGACTCAAATAGAATTTGAGCTTTAGATGCTAATGTTTTAGTGACCACATATTTTGCTTCCTTCTTAGAGAGCAATCTCTACATAAAACCTTTGACTGGGATCCTTGCCTCAGACAGGTCCATACTCAATTCTCTACAAATGTTTTTGTAAAAATTTTGCCCAAAAAGAATGTTGTATGAGGCTAGAACGTCAACCACCAGAACTGTCATCTTGATTCTCTTGTCTGGGAATGTTACAAATGCAAATTAGGTGTCCTTGATTTGTCCCAGTAGTGGCACTTATTTTTTCTCCATGGAGAAACATCTTCCAAATGTCTTGGTTAGTGTGACGCTGAGAGATTCCACCACTTTGGTAGGCATGACATTGTCTGATGCACCTGAGTCTATGATACAATTGTTCAGCTAGTGCCTATTTATCAATAGGGAGACATAAAATGGTTTAGTCATCCTAGGAGCACCAGGAGTAATGACAAGATTATTTGGAGTGGACATGTTCCTTGGGGGATCACGAGTTACCTTTCTAACTTCTTATCCTGTAGGGGTGGTTTTATTCCTCACACATTCCACTAACTTATCTAACTGCTTAGGGTTAGATTATAGAAATTCAAATTTAGACATTTGAATTTTAGTTTTCTTGACATGGTCGACTATGTCAAATGTTTGAAATGAATTATGAATAAGGGAAGGGAGTTCATCCTTCTAATTTTTAGGGGGGGAAGACTAATCTGTGAAGTTGAAGTTGAAAGTGTAGAAATGTTTGGGGTACTTAATTTTTTAGCAATCATCAGGTCCTTTGGCTGGAAAAGTAGAGAAGTTCCTCATTTGGAAATTGAAATTGTAGGCTGAGATCACTCCTCTATTTTTTATTTATCAGCTTGTTGACTGATTCTTAGACTGGGTGATCACAACATATGATCCCTCAACTACTTTACCTTCACTTCTAGGTTCATCCTGGTAATTCAGGAAACCAATGTTGGAGTCACCAGCTAATTCTTCTTCTCCCTTTGTGAAGAGATTAACACCATCTTCTTGGTTCAACTTATGCTGGATGGAGAAATCAGATTCTATTTCAAGATATCCAACTGCTGAATTGGTTGGAGGTGCTTCAATGGCAAGGTTCCCTCGTAGGGGAGGAAGATGATTTGTTTGCCCTTGATTTTTGGCAGCATTGCCTTGGTATGACTGATTGGGGAATGTCCTCCTTGGTATATCTTTGTACAAAGGGGAAGATGACATCCCTTGTGCCATTTGCTTTCTAAAAGCAAATAACTCATTTTTTAGCTTCTGCACCATTGGATTAGTGGTACATGTAGATAGGTATTCAGAAAATGAAAAAGATTTACCTCTGTTAGGATCTCTCCTTATCTTTCCTGCTAAGATAAGGTCATCTTACATCTTAGTGGCCAAATCCTGAGTAGTAGCAAGGTCTATGTGGCTAGCATGTCTAAAAAAAAACTCACTTTAGGCAGCTGTGAGTTGATGAAGAAAAATTTAAGGTTCTCAAGTGTTGGCTAAGCAATTGTAGGAATCCTATTCCTCAGCTTGTCAAATTTGGCAATGAAGTCCCTCATAGGTTCATGAGGTTCTTTCTTCATTTGTGTGAGCTAGAATAGCAGGGCATGCACATCTTTTGTAGGCTTGAACCTTGCTTCAAACTTAGCTTTGAGAGTGTTCCAGTCAGTCACTGACCGAACTTGCAGGTGGTAGAACCAGTATGTAGTAGCACCTTGTAATGTCTCCATGAATAGCTTGACTACCACATCCTCATAGTCCACACCTATCACACCATAGGCTATGTTGAAGGCTGCAATATGTTCATCAGGATGAACCTTCCCATCACCAAATAATTTGGGGAAATTCTTCCTTGAACTACGTGGTAGCTCATGTAGAGGTGGAGTTAAATTGAGTGGGTGCCAAAAGAGTTACCCCAGGGGATTTGAACCACCATGATTTGATTATGGAAAGTTAGGATAACAAATTTGGGTGGATTATGCATAGGCAAAGCTCTGTTAACAGTAGAAAAAGAAGCTTTGCCTTGTATTAGTGACCTGATATTGGTAGGAGAAAGACTCTTAGTTCATTGAACTTAAAGTTGTGAAGGAAACAAATCAAGATTGCCTTGCTGCACCAACTCAAAAATAGGGTCAACAACACCTTGGGCTCTCTAGCTTCTAGTATAGCGTGGAGTTACTAGTTAATAGAATAAAAATGGAAAAGAACTAGCCCTGCTTCAGCTTGAAGCTTGATGCTTTAAACAACTTGTTCTTTCCCAACGGAGTCACCAAAAACTGTTGGGTGAATATTTTGTCACCAGCTAACTGATGGACAAATTAAGTCTCTTCAACCACATCATAGGGAGATTGGTCGGCCAAGTGTGTAGGTTTACCACATCAAGAGGGGACAAATCTCTCCTCTCATCAAGGAGAGGTTCACTATAAAATATGAGGAGCTATATACTATATATATATGTAGAAAATAACACTCAAGGGTAGGACAACACCATCCATCTCTCTTTTTTTAGAGATGATGTTCACAAATAAGGAGAAATCAAAGTGAAAACACTGAAGGCACTTCTCTTCTTTCAGAAATGGTCTTACAATGAACAACATGAGTTCTTTCTGATAAGTAACAAGTAACTGGTAACAGGGGGCATAATAACCACCAGAATGAAGTTTAGCACAAAGTCTCCACCTCAACTACCCAAGAGTGAAATACGAAGGATAATGGGGGCACAAAGTCATCTCAAGATCCTTTACAAAGAAACAAACAAAAAATACACTAAAGACAATGGTGGCAACACAAAGTCTCTCCATAGTTGGCTTAAGGACACCTTCCTGATTACTTCCACTAGTTCTATTTATTTCATTAAAATGGATAAGAACACATTTAGGAAATAGACATAAGAACAATCTCCTAAATGACACAAGCTATAACAACACAAAGTCTAAAAGTAAATTGCTTTCTCATTCAAACAAAGAAATATGATCAACAATTTGAGTTCAAAGTCTCAGTAAACGCCATTCAATTTTGGCAAAGTTTTGATTTTATAACCCAAAAAGATCTCCTTTGTGAAAATAGGAGATTTATAATATATAGTGGCCAAGAAAGACTTGGCACTTTTTTCCATGGAATGGCTCATGCTGCATTCAATGCCTTGAATGCATTTTCAATTCAGTCAAAGAGGCCATGCTAGAATAGGGCATCTGCCTTAACTATGACATGTCAATTCATCTCAAAATATCTTCTCCTCTACATGGGTCATTTGATCTTTCTCCTAATAGGTACACAGTTGTCCCCTCGCTTTTCTGTCAAGGAAGAAAAATAGGCCACACCTTTTAATGCTTGTGAGCTCAGATGTCTACTTGGTGGGCTATTTTACCTACCAAAAATAACTCCTATATAGATATTTCTGGTCTTTCCCTCTTTATCTCTTCATAGTTTTGTCTTTTGTTGGAATTTTAGCTCTTGGGGCTATCTTCCCAGCTTTGCTGGCTCCTTGTGCTCTTCTCTTGGCGGTTCTTCCTTTTGGCCTTAAGGCCTTTGAATGCATTCGGGTCCATGCTCAAGCTTTTAAAGATAAAAAATTATTTCATTGCCTTAAAGTTGATGTTCATGCACCCATCACCATTTGAAAGCCAATGGCTAGTTTATTGCCCTAAATTTGATGGCTTCAGGGATGTCATCGAATGTCTAGATTCTAACGGCTAGTTCATGGTGCCCAACTTTGACGTCCATGAGCCCATCACCCCTTAGTTAATTCCTTTAGATTTATTTTGACTGAGCTTAGTCTTTGAATCCTTCCAAAGGGAAGGTGTCCCTTCAGGCTTTTGGAATGGTTCATTCCTTAGTCGTCGAGAGCCCCCCACAAGGGTACTTGCCCTTCGGGGTTCTTTGAGCGACCTTCTTCTTTTAGGAAAATTATTTCAGACAAAAGTTTGAAGGAATTCTTTTAGACTTTTTGTCCAAAATAATTCACCTGGTCTTTTGCCTTAAACAAATTTGAAGGAATTCTAACTTTTCTACCTTGTTCACTTTTTTGAAGAAAACCTTACCCTTTCAACCTTTTGCAACAGTTCATTTTGCTCATCACTTGCCCTCTGCAAGGGCTGTTTGATCTCCAAAGTTGCCTTTCAGAAAATTTGCAAAGGTCATTTTGGTGGCTAAGTGCCCTATGTGCCCTCTGTAAGGGCACTTGTCCTTTGGGCTTTCTGTCAGGCCTTTGATTATTCCTTCAGACATTTGTCGAAGGATTTCACTTGTAAAATTCCACCATGAAAAATCCCTCTGAAAGATATCTTTTTTATTCCATTTATTCACTACCCTCTGCAAGAGCACTTGTCCTTTGAGCTTTGGGACACCTTCCTTTGAACCTTTTGATTGAATCGACTATTGACCTAAATGTTGACCCAAACCTGAAATTGCCTGTGTTGGGAACTTGTTTCTTTCTTATGGAGTCCGTATAAATCAACCTGTGGAGTCCGTAGAAATAAGCCTATAGAGTCCATAGAAATAAGCCTACAGATTCCATAGAAATAAGCCTATAGAGTCTGAAATAAGCCTATAGAGTCCATAGAAATAAGCCTACAGAGTCCATAGAAATTAGCCTGCGGAGTCTATAAAAATCAGCCTACGGAGTTCATAGAAATCTGCCTGTAGAGTCCCTTAGCTGAAAAAGCTTGAATAACAGAGAATTTGAATACTTAGAACAATTTTTTGAGAAGGGAAAAGAGAATTTTGGTCTGCAAGACCAAAATAGTTCATATGTTGTCTAAAAAATGAGTGACAGATTTTGGGAACAACATAACAAAACTACAACTCTTATCTTATAATTAGTAGTGATATTATTAGTTATAGTCATGGTTTTACAATCCTACTCATGATTTTGAAAGTTTCCAACCTAACCCAACTTGCACAACTTGACTTATCCTATCTTGACTCGACTCACCTAGCACAAATTGACTTGTCTCATCTCGACTCAACTTGCTTAACCCAACTCAACTCGCTCAATCTGACTCATCTCCATCTCATTGCAATAAAACTACCACTCTCATCTTATAGCTAGTAATGATATTATCAGTTTTATTCATGGTTTTTCAATCCTACTCATAGTTTTATAGGTTTTTAGCTCGACCCAACTCACCCAGTCTTACCCAACTCATCTCATCTTAGCTCAACTTGCCCAGCTTGACTCGAGTCATCCTGTCTTGACTCAACTCACCTAACCCAACTCAACTCACCTAGCCTAACTCGACTCACCTAACCTGACTTATCTCCATCCTATTTCAACTCATACTCTTTTTAGGGTGTTTTTTTCTTAAGGCTTATTGGATTAAAATCTTATCTTTCTAACATCATCTTTTTTTAGGACATATTTTGGGTCTAATGGTTTTTGCCTTATAGGTTCCACTTCAAGGTTGTTCCTAAAAACTATTAACATTTACCTTGCAGGACCCCTATTTTGAGTGCCATATCAAACTACTAACCTGTGTGCTTGCACGCTGCTAATCAAAGATCAATTTTGGCACTCTTAAAATCATTTTTTGCCTTGTATATATCATTTTTAACCATCTTATATATATATCTTATTGATCATTCCGTATAAAGAATTATGTGTGTGTGTGTGTGTGTTAGCTTATGAATAATTTTTGTATCGTGCCCCTCACACATTGATAATTAGATCAATCAATTAATCATATTGTGTGTTTTGCTTGTTTATCAAACCCTCCTCTAGGATAACATGTGATGTGGATTTCATCACCATGTATGGGCTTAGTATATAGGGGTTATAGTAATGGATTTCACCACCATACTCTAACCAAAATCTATGATCTGATGGAGTATAACAATAAATGATAGCTATCATTAGGCTAAGTGGTTGAACCTATACAAGCCATCCATGAAAGGAAAGAGTTAATTATTTGAATTAGGCATTAGACAATACCCTACATGGACATGGGTCCCAATGTAACTTTATGTATATCGGGGATGCCCTTAGAGATCTCATTCAACCTAACATAGGACCTTTTGGCTATAACAAGTGTACCACTATAGGAGTCAGTATCAACTCTAAAGTAGCCATCAAGTACAAGTAGGGTTGAGAGGGTTTGATTAATATCATTATGGGTTATTGGCTTACAACCTCACCTGTGAAGCCATTGGGTGGTGCGGACATCAGGTTACACACCCTTGAGTTTTCTAATCATAGGTTGTGGTTTGCTTACTTGAGTGTGTATTGTGTTAGACCCATGTTATTTATGATTCGAGTCAGCCTTCTCCCAAACCTTCACACATATCTAGGTCTTTTTTGCACAACTCATCTTGTACATCCTACCATCTTGTATCATCTTATATATCCTTACCACATCTTTATCCCATCATCCTTTATATATATCCTAATCAGTCATTATCCCATCATACATATTATCTTTGGCTATCTTTATCTTAGTTCTATTCCATCTCCCATCTTGCCTAACCATATACACTTATTATTTATCATACCCCCTATCATCCCCTATCTTATCATCATCACCATCTTGATTCCATCCCTAATCATCACCCTACATCATAATCACATCTTATATATCCTAATCCCATCCCCTTGTACCTAATTTATTCTCTTGTACATCCTACTAGTTTTATCCCATCTTAGTTCCACTTATCATTCATCCATCACTCTCCCATATTAATCATCATCTTGTCCATCCCTATCTCACTATCACCTCATACATATCATCATTTTACATTTAATCCCATTTACCATTTTGTCTTAAAATATTCACCCATCCTTAGTCATACTTCTATCACCAACATCTTGTACATCCTTATCTCATTATTCTATTGTGCATATCCTTTCATCTTGTACATCCTTATTTTGTACATATCATCTTAGATCCATTTTATTGTCCTTTTCTCGTCCCCCATCTTTTCCTCATACCATCACACCCACTCATCATTAGTCACATCACCTATATATTGTCATATACATCCTTATCCTATTATCAACCTTTTATGCATATCATTCTCTTCCATCCTTCTTACATCTGACATCCTTGATTTTGTCCCATCCTAGTCATACCCATTCATCATTAGCCACATCCCCCATCACTAATATCTTATCTTGTACATTCTTAACATCATATTATACATATTATCCTCTTGTACATCCTTTTTTCCTTATTCTTGTCTTAGTAAAACTGTATCCACCACATCTCCCAAACTTTACCTTATCCATCTTTGTTTCAACATCATCCCCATATCATTTTGTCTCAATTTTACTTCATTTTATATATCCTTATCCTCATCCTTTTGTTGCCTTTTCGTCCCATCCCATGTTTTGTCTTAATCCCATCCACTCATCATTGGCCACATCCCTATCACCTATATCTTGTCCTAAACATCATTTTCTCTCTTATATATCCTCTAGTCACATCCTATCCTAGTCATATCCCATCACTTACATTTTATCTTACGCATCTCCCATTTCCCATCTTGCCTTCATCCCATCCTAATCTAGTCATATCCACCCTCATTTAGTCATCACCCCATCACTCATAACCTAATCATCATTTTGTATACCCTCTTATGTATAGTTTTATTTTATTATACATCCTACTAGTCATATCACATTTTAGTCCCACTTATAATTCATTATATACTTACCATATGTTAATCACATCTTGACACATCATCCACATCATATCATAATCACATCATATTTCATCATCTGTATCTTATCCTAAGTCCAATATCAATCATTTGTTTTGACCTTATCCTCATCACCCATCTAGGTTAATCTCACCCTCATTTTATCCTAGTTGGCTCTTTAGGGTCTAAACTATCCTCATATCATTACTCTCTATCATCCTCATCCCCATTCCATCATTTATCCCCTCATCACTTCATTATCACCTATCATTATACCTATTTTCCTTTCTCCTAATCACTTTCATCACATAAATCACATCCCATCCTATCTTGAGCAGAATTGGTTTAAGTTCTGAGCTAGTCTTCTTATCCACATCATCTTATCATCTTAATCCACCATCACTCATCACTTGGTCAGATCTCATACCTAGTCAATATCATGTTAACATCTTATCTCTCTGTTGGTTTTAATCTAGCAAACCCATCATCAATCTAATCATCCCTAGTCAAATCATCCCTGCCTACTCATAATTAGCACCCATCATATCATCATCTTTCTAGTTTTGAATCTAGGCTCCCATCACATTTCCAATCCTTTCACTAGATTGAAAACTAGACATCATTGATAGATCATTAACACCTATCATACTACTAGTTTGAAATTTGATCATAGTCTTTAATCCATCATGTCTCTCCCATCCTCATTATCCTCCATCCTACTAGCTTGGTACTTTGGCCTTAATTTGTTCAAATAATCCTTAGTCTACCTTTGCATCATCATCAATATTTCCCAATGGATTTAGAATCAATCCTCATAAACCAATACATCTTTTCCAATAAAGATGAAGTCCTTTTGTGAGCACTAGAGTTAGGTGCTCACCTACCTTCATACCTTGATCCCATTCACCCCAAATCACCATCTTTTAGCACCACAAAATTAGTCTCAACCTTCTTTGATGTGATAACCCTAATCAATCAATACATTGCAAAGAATAAAGATGAATTCATTTTGTAGTTATGGAAGACGGGTTCTCACTTTCTTGATGATTTTGACCCCATAAGCCTAAATTCACCTCCCAAACAAGTCCAACATCAAACCTTCTTCCTTTCCCTTCCACCATTCACTAAGTCTTCCAAAACCCATTAGCCCTGATTCATACCTACCCATAGTCAAATCCTCCATCTACTAATCATAATCCATCACCACTCCCTCATCCTTTATCACTCACCACCATGAACCTCAATCCCACTTTTATAGATCAATACATAGCTACCAACAAGGATGAAATCCTATTACATTTCATTATGATGGGTGTTCCACTTCCTAAAGGTGTTGACCACCTTCAACTTATTGCATCTCCAGTAAAAACTCCTTGATATAAGTCTCCTTCCAATCCCCCATCCACTAGTCATAGTCGATTATCTACCCCTTCCCCTACTAGCAAAGGGAATCCAATCTTGGCCATCCATCCATCCACCCATCCACATCAAACACAATTTGATCTAAAGTCCAATGCTTCCACATCAAAGTCACAAAGCAAAGTGGGTCCTTATAATCCCCTTCCTATATCCTTGGAATCCATTTTCCAACAACTTGTCACCACTAACATGATGGTCTAGTCACCCATATGACATATTGAGCCCACCAAGCCCAAACCCTCTTGCTATAAAGCAAACTGATATTGTTTATATCATCAAACTTGGGGGTATTCCATTAAAAAATGTTAAAACCTCTGAGACTATGTCTAAGACCTCATAAAAAATGGTGACATAGTAATTGAGGATGAATCAGATGAATTTAAATCCCTGGGTGGACAAGAATAGGAATGCCAAGATTCTATTCCCTATCACAATCAAACCCTTCCCCTTCCAAGCCAAGGTCAAGACATCCTATCCATCTTCCATGATTCCCCCATCTCTAACCACCCATCCATTCAAAATAAGTCTACTCCCTATAAACCTATTCCTTCTATATCCCATAATCCCTTTCATGGACCTATCTTTGATTTGTCCATTATGCATCCATCATCTCCCTCTCACCCATCACATAAAAAAACTCCCATTGAAAGGATAATCATAGACAAACTATCCTCTACTAGTAATATAAATTCATGTACATCATAGTTAACATTGGAGCCATCTGCATTAGGATCATGTACAACACTAGTGTCTACATCAGATTCCTCATCAAAAACATCATCCTTAATTGGTATTGCAATAGATGATCACTATGTGTGTCATGATGAAGATAATTCTAATTTGGATGATAACTAGTCACTAGGCATACCTTTTGATCCCACTCAAGATTATGATGTTATAACCCATTTCTTGACTGCTTTATCTAATTTTTAGACTGGATCTGATCATACCTCAGAGGCATGTATTAGTGATCTTTTAGAGATTATTGAAGAGACTTTCTCTGACATTGAGGTTAGGGCTCCTAATGATCTTTATGAGGACTATGCTACCCATTATACCCTTAATCCATCACCCAACATTCACCATCCACCTCACCTACATAATCCCTATGCCACACTCTATAAGGGGACTACATCAGAACATGCATCATTAGATTCCCCTTTGCATTCCATATCACGTGCCACAACTACTAAGGTTCAAACCATATTCCAAAAATCATAAATCATGATCAAATTATCTTTGATCCCATAAATCAAAGTCAAGCAAAGTCAAATAATCAGCCTAATCATAAAATGTCTTCCCCTAGTAAATTCCAAAATCTGGCACTAGGGGTATATCAAAGTAAAAATAATCATATATCAAGTCAAAATTCAACATCCTCCTATAAAGCCCGAAATCAAGCACCAGGGGGAAATCAAAGTCAAATCCAATCAATAATTCAAAAGAAAGATACAAATAATAATCACATGGCCGACCATCCTCTTAATGCTTGGGTTAAAGAATAATAAGTCAAAGGGTCTTAAATCCTTTACTCTCATGACACCAATCTATGTAATCCCCTTTACCATTTTCAATGGTGTATGAAAATTTTGAACCCCATTTCCACTCCCCATCTCATCATATTGACCATCCTAATCACATCCCTCCTCATCCTATATCCCCTCATCATAATCATGACATCATCCCATCAATACCATATCTCCAATCCTTGGGAAGCATTATCACTCATAGGGGTTACAAAGATATATGGTCAAAACATTCAGAGCATGTTAGATCAAAAATCAACAAAGGCCACCAAGACATCTAGGCATATAACATCCATCATAGAATAGTTATCAACTAACATGTCCATCTATCATGAATATCCTATATCTTGCCCATCACCAATAAATTGAGATGCCATCTAAAAGTTAAAAAAGTAAAAAAAAATCATTCGTGCAATGGTGAAAACTAGTCCTCTAGTGCCTTGGGCAAGTACCATGATGAAAATTGGTTTTTGGCATCATGGTAGAATAAATAATTCATCTGCATTGTTCCTTAATACTTGGGAGAAAATCCATCTATTTCATATCCTCATCCATCCATCCCACTTATCACATCCCTCATCTACCTTGTCTATATCACCCATCACCTTATCCCTTAATCCATTATTATTATCCATCATCCATCATCATATCATGCATCCTATCTCTTCATCTTTCCCGTCTTGATATTCATAAGGAAGCAAAAGGTATCTTGATAACTATCCCTAAGCTCCTCTTGGCATATCCTCCCATAGACACTCAAGCAAATAACCATCTGGTTCTTTCATGATGTGGTCATTGGCTATCCCTAGTCTATTCATCCTTGGTCCCTATCATCGTCATCCTTTGTCATCCCATCCATCATCCCTCCATCCTTATCTTGGTTGTTAGGGTTAGCATTCCCTTTTTTAGTAACCCCATTTGTAAAGTGTATATACATATCCCAAAAATCCCTAAAAATTTAAATAATGTCAATAACCCTAAAAATAATAAAATCCCAAAAAAACCCAAAACAGTCCAATATATCTTGTCTTATGCCTTTTCCTTACTCTATCTCCATCATGCCTTACCATCCCACCTATCTTTTTATCCATATCCCCATCCCAAACATCATCTAATGTCTAGTTCCCATTTTACCATCTTTCATCCTTGGATACAAAATTTAGTTTTGACATCTAATCCTAGTGGGCACCCATCCATTCATCTCTTCAATCCCATTTTTTTGGCTAGGCATTATCAACATCCATAGCCTTGTTAAATAATTTAATCAAGCACCCATCACTTCGTATCAGTGTTTGTTGGCCATTTTTTGCCCACATACCAAATTTTGCCCGAGTATGAGAAGCTAGACATTCAAACAAAAGTGGCAAGTTCAAACAACTTTAGATTTTTTGGAAGAAGTCTTCAAGTTTCTAGAGGAACAGTACTTAAAAAATTTATAAGTAATGAACAGTTGAAACCCCGAAGCAAGTAAGAAGGTTTAGAAATCTTGATTTGGTCTAGGTAGTGTATTTCAAGTTTTTGGGGGTGAACTACTTAATTTCTTCATAAGTTGTGAGCTATCAAAAACCTGAAATAACTAATGAGACATCAAAAGCCGGATTTGGTCTTAGAAGTGATTCTTGGGTTCTCAAAGGGATAAGTCTTCTCCAAGGGTCATTTTTGAAAGGAGGTCCAGACATAAATCCTGAAGGACCTTTTGCACATTTTTGAAGGGTCAGTACTTTTTTCTGAATGGATTTCATAATACTAAAGGCACTTTTTAGGAAAATCTGAAGGTACTAGTTCATAAGGCAGAAGGGCCTTTTCTTAGCTAAAAGGGGACAACCAAAAAATCCAAAGGGATTTAAATAAATTACAAAGGGGTCAAATGTAATAAATCCAAAGTGCACTAGGAAAAAGAAGAGCCAAAAGAAAGCAAGGATGCAGACAAAAGTCTAAAGGAATTCCTTTGGATAAATCTTGCTCATTTTTGTTTCCTCTAAAAATCTTGTCTTGCGAGTAAATCTCCCAAAGGAATTCATTTGGATAAATTATCCAAAGAAATTCCTTTGGGAGATTTACTCTCAAGACAAGATTTTTAGAGGAAAGAAAAATGAGCAAGAAGCCCACAGAATAAAGGAGACTTCATATGGAAAGAATTTGAAGACTTCAAGTGGTTGAATCTAAAGACTTAAGGTGCAGAGAGTCCAAAGTATCTAGCCTTGAGAAGCCTAAAGAATTTTAGATGTAGAAGCCCAAAGACTTCAAGATGGACAAGTCTAAAGTAAGTAAGTTTGGAAAACCCAAATTACTCTGCATAGAGTAAATCAAGATAATTATCCAAAGAAATTCCTTTGGGAGATTTACTCACAAGACAAGATTTTTAGAGGAAAGAGAAATGAGCAAGAAGCCCACAGAATAAAGGAGACTTCATATGGAAAGAATTTTAAGACTTCAAGTGGTAGAATCTAAAGACTTAAGGTGCAAAGAGTCCAAAGTATTTGGCCTTGAGAAGCCTAAAGACTTTTAGATGCAGAAGCCCAAAGACTTCAAGATGGACAAGTCTAAAGTAAGTAAGTTTGGAAAACCCAAATTACTCTGCATAGAGTAAATCAAGATTCTTCAAGTGCTTGACTTAAGCTTGGTCCAACAACAAGAGAGTCATGATGCAATGAATGAAAGGCTACCACATGGTGTAAGCTAGAGTAGAAAGGGCCAATTAGTAAAGGACAAGTGGCATAAGGATGATCAATCACCATAAAGGGGAGTCCAAGTGGCTGGAAGCTAGGAATTTATGAAGGCTCTCATCCTTGAATATGGTTCACTCCCAATAAATGACTATCTAACTTAAATGCATCATGGGTCAACTTGAGTTCCTAGGCATGGAGACCCACATCCTTTTCAGCAAGACACGTGAAAGAGAGGATCTCCATGCTATTGTTTAAATGTAAAAGATAAATTTAGTTGTACAAAGAAGAGACATCTCAGTTACTCTTAGAATGGCTCCTCAAATATGCCAAAGGGAGACTTCAATACAGGAATGGCTCGAAGAGATTAGGACAATCCTAGGTCACACATTTCATGGTCAAGGCAGTGATGATAATAGTGGTCCCAGTTCAACAAATTTCCCTCTCTCCTTTTTTCCATGTAGCTCTCTCTCTCTCTCTCTCTCTCTCTCTCTCTCTCTCTCTCTCTCTCTCTCTCTCTCTCTCTCTCTCTCTCTCTCTCTCTCCCCATTATCTATAAATATCATGTGACTTGCCATTGTAATGGTTCCCAATTTTTAGATGTTTTTAATCTTTCTATGAGATGGGATGCTCTTAGAGATATCACAAAATATGCTCAGTTGGTTAGGCTCAATCCTACCAAGCATTTGTAAGAACCACCTTTTATGCGATAAAGGATTTTTCTTTGCCTGTCTCTTGCCTTGGACTTGTGTTTGTTGAGCTACATACTATGACATCACATGAAAGAGAGTCTTCCTCATCCATGGTCCTCTTTTCTAACCTTGTTTAAGGATTTTTCAATGCTATTTGTATGTCTGGTTGAGTTTTCTTTCCACCATTAATGTGAACTTCAAGTGAGTCTTAGAACTCCTCTCCATTTTCATTCTTCGCTTCCCTAAACCTCCTTCATGAAATATTTATGCAACTAGATTGATCTTGAGGTTGTGTAATCTAGTAATGTCCTCTAAAAAATTAGTGTGGTTTTAAGCTTATGGGAGTTTCCTATTTTAAATTAGTGCATCACCTGGTTAGCCTTCTTAAGAGCCCTTTCCCCCCTTATAACCCTTTTCCTCATGAAATTTTTATTTCAGTAGTAGTTTAGGTGATCCACCGAGAGGAACTACCCTCTTTAAAAATCCTAGAGGTCAACATCACCATAGGACACCCACATCCTAAGGTTGTTTCCATGCTTATGGATGAAAGTGGGAGAGCCTAAAGAACTCTCCCATAAAGGGTTCAATTTCTAGCTATAACAATTTTGGCACGCCTGGTGGGACTAAGGTCTAAAGCAGTGAAAGGATTTTTGATGTTGTTATTTTACATATCAGCCTTTAATGGCATTCAACAAACATCAATGGTGACTTTGATCATCTATCAACTAGTTTAAGTAGCCCAAGTGCCTGATCATCATTATTTAATTTTGAAAGCAAGTATTAGTGCCATTGGTGACTCCAAAGCAAAGCCCCTAGTTATGAGCAGACCAAGTTTGTCTCTTTGAGGTTTTAATCAGCTCTTACTTGACTTATGAGGCTAACATGAATAACTATGGTGAATATTCCTATTATTCACCTCCTTATTAACAACCCCAGTATGATCTTCATGATCCATATGAGCTCAATCAACCCTACCAAGATTTCTATCAAGGCTATGATGAACCTTGGCAAGTTTCCCATGATCCATATATGTAAGAGTTTTGTTATGATCATCCATATTAACAAGCCCATCAAAATCCTACTCCTCATCAGCCCTATCATGAGCCATATAAACCAACACTTAGGCAAACTTTAGTGAGCCTTAACAAGCATGCACTAGAGTTGTGCTCACAAAAGTGTTATGGGCAAAATGTATCTAAAACCCGATCCATTATGTGAGGGATTCATTACAGAAAATGAAATTAGAATGGGCACCTATTGAGAGAGAAAATTGGAACAACCTCACTAGTGACATGATGGATATATACAATCATATTCAGAGCATTGAGGAAAAGCTAGAGAGACTTGAGGAATAAAAGGGCCAGCCCCACCAACCTTTGGTGCTTATGTACACACCTTTGTAACCTTCTTATGTGTCATTCATTCCTCCTCAAGAGGCCAGTTCAAGTAATCCTTTGAATCTTCAAAGTTCATCATATATTTTAAGTCTTTTTCTACTTTGAAATTAATCCAAGGGGGCTGTAAAAAAAATGAAGTGCTTATTGTGGAACAACCTGCTGTTTGGGCCCAAGACTTCATCCCTCTTCAGGAACCCTCTTGTGTTCCTGACCACCTTAAGGAGGAGCTATTTCAAGAGAATATAGAAAATCAAATCAGAGAGTTGGAGCTAAAGGAAAGGAAAGAAGAAAAAGGGTAGAATCAACAAATGAAAGTAAAACTGCTACCTTTCCCATTTTGGAGCCAAGTCATGCAGCCAGGTAAATCCATGGTCATTCAACCCCCATCCCTCCCTCCTTAAGAGCCTCTATCTTTTCCATCTTGGAAATCCATTCAGAGTAGTGGCCTAAATGAGGAGGTGGTGTTTCCTGAAATTAGACAAGAAACCTTGTAGCCTCCATTCCTTTCCCCTCAAAAGCCTAGAGCCTTTCCTTCATGGAGAGCCATTCAAGAAACAAAGAATTAAGAAGAGGAGGTGAGGGTGATCTAAGTAGGGAAGCTTCAAGAATAAAATCAAGAACCTATGGTAGCTTCCCTGAGCCTTTCTCACCTTCTTGAGCATTTTTAAGAGCCTATTATGCCACTCTTTGAGAAACGGCCTCTCCTCTGTGAGTGAAACCAAATAGATACATCCAAAGAGGATAAAGAGGAGGATATCATGAGCAACTATGAGGAAAAAATCACCATAAGGTTGACCCTTGGTCTATAAAAGATCAAAGTAGCCTTATTGAATGAAGGAGAACATATTGAAGACTCTTTTACAGTAGTGCATGAAGTAGACTGCACTATTGAGGATACAAAGCTACCACCTTATGTTAGAATGAAGGGGTTGAGGCTGTAAATTCTCTGGATGAGCTGCCATGTGATAAATGGATGAGGGAATGAATGAAGTAACTGATCAAATTGTTGAACTTATGGAGTAGCCAGAGGTTCCTAATCAATTGGAGGGATCATTTGAGGACTTATTTGAGATCTTGAGAGCTGGCTATGTTCTTCTCCAAGGCAAATATGACTTGGTTGCAACCAAGGAGGGTAACCTTGTCAAGTAGGTCAAAGAGGATGGAGTGTGCATCATTTCAACTCTACCACCTCAAGAGTATATTGCAGATAGGGACTTTTTTTATATCTTTAGAATGGGCTATCAGCTCCTTGATGAGCCCAAAAAACAAGAAATAAAGAACAAACCTAGTCTTACTAAGGACACCATAGAAATAAAGGAGGTATGCCTTATTAAACCAATATTGCAGGTTGTGGTTAAGGAGCCATATGAAGAATTTGAGACTATCTAGATTCACATAGCTAACCTATTTAGAGTTGCTTAGTTCTCATTGAGCATGATAGCAAAGAAGCTGATAGTTACAACAAAGAAGAGGTAGGTATCAAGACTAGGGATCAAGAAGTTGCATGCCTTATTTAATCTCTTATCTCATGATGCAAGAAAAGTATCAAACTCTCCTTTTGATCTAGGAGGAAAGGTACACATAGTTTTAGGGTGTATATATTAGATTAGTCTTGTTCAAATTCTTCTAAGTGCTATTTTAGGTACATTTGTTTGTTGTCCTTGTTTTCATTTTAGGTTAGTTTCTTTTCAATAAGTGCCTTGGGAAATTTATTTTGTTTTTCCTTATTGCTTCAAGAGGAGGTTCCAGAAAGGGTTAACCTTATTAAACCAAATTAGAGACTCCATGCCTAATGGACAGGATAAGGCAACATGAGTTGGGTTCCCAAAGCATAGTTGGCATGCTTCCCTATGAGTCACCATAAATATTGGCCATTTTTGGCCCATATACTGAATTTTCCCCAAGTATGAGAAGTTAGACATTCAAGAAAAAATGGCAAGTTCAGACAACTTCAAGTTTTTTGGAAGGAGAAGTCTTTGGGTTTTCAGAGGAGCACTACTTAAAAACTTTATAAGTAATCAACCATTGAAACCCCAAAGTAAGTAAGAAGGTTTAGAAAGCCTGATTTGGTCTAGGTAGTGTATTTCAAGTTTTTGGGGGTGCACTACTTAATTTCTTCATAAGTTGTGAGCAGTCAAAAACCTGAAATAAGTAATGAGACATCAAAAGCTCGATATGGTCTAAGAAGTGCTTTTTGGGTTCTCAAAGGGATAAGTATTCTCTAAGGGTCATTTTTGAAAGAAGGAGGTCTAGGCATAAATCCTGAAGGACTCTTTCATAAACATAAGTGGTCCTCTTTAAAAAAATTGAAGGGAATTTTGATCATTTCTAAAGGGTCAGTACTTTTCTCTGAAGGTCACTCATAATACCAAAGGCACTTTTTAGGAAAATTTGAAGGTACTAGTTCATAAGGCCAAAGGGCCTTTTCTCAGCTAAAAGGAGACAATCAAGAAATCCAAAGGGCTTTACATAAATTTCAAAGGGGTCAAATGTAATATATCAGAAGGGCACTAGCAAGAAGAAAAACTAAAAGAAAACAAGGATGCAAAAAAAATTCCAAAGGAATTCCTTTGAACAAATTTTCTAAAGAAATTCTTTAAGGAGATTTCCCTGCAAGACAATATTTCTAGAGGAAAGAGAAATGAGCAAGAAGCTTGTAGAATAATGGAGACTTCAAGTGGAAAGAGTTTGAAGACTTCAAGTGGTAGAAGTTTGAATACTTAAGGTGCAGAGAGTCTAAAGTAGCTGGCCTTGAGAAGCCCAAAGACTTCTAGATGCAGAAGCCTGAAGACTTCTATATGCAAAAGCCTGAAGACTTCTATATGCAGAAGCCAAAGACTTCAAGATGGACAAGTCCAAAATAAGTAAATTTGGAAAACCCAAATTACTCTATATAGAGTAAATTAGGTTTTTCTTAGTACTTTAATTAAAAATCATTATAAGTAAGGAGTAGACAATGTTCAAAGTTGGAGAGATCAAGGAACCAAAATTAATTTGCATAGAGTAAATTAGGATTCTTTAAATGCTTGACTAAAGCTTGGTCTAAAAATATGAGAGTTATGATGCAATGAATGAAAGCCTACCATATGGCTTAAGATAGATCAAAAAGGACCAATCATTAAAAGACAAGTGGCACAAGGATGACCAATTAGCATCAAGGGGAGTCCAAGCGGTTGGTAGTTAGGAATTTATGAAGGTTCTTGTCCTTCAATATGGTTTGCTCCTTATAAATGATAGTCCAAATTAAATGCAACATGGGTTAGCTTGAGTTCCCAACCATGGAGACCCACATCCTTTTTAGTAAGACATGTGAGGGAGAGGATTGCCATGCCATTGTTTAAATGCAAAAGATCAATTCAACTGTGTAAAGAAGAGAATCTTAGCTGCTCGTAGCATGGATCCTCAAATATGCCAAAGGGAGACTTGAATGCGAGAATAGCTCAAAGAGATTGGGATGATCCTGGGTGGTGCATTTTGTTGTCCCCAAAAAATTTCATTCATTTTTGGGATGACCTATGGACTATTTTGGCCCTGCACATACCAAAATTGTCTCTTCCCTTTTTGAAATTTGTCATGAGCATTCAAATTCCTCATTTTTCAAACTTTTCCAAAAATCTACGGACTCTACAGGCTAAGTTCTATAGGTTTTGCATGTTGATTTATATAGACTTTGTAGGAAGGAAGCAAGCTCTCAACACTTAGGTGATTTCAAGGCTAGTTCAACGACAAGGTTCAACCAAAATGTCCATCGACAAGCTTCTAAGCAAGGATTGAACCATTGAACCATTGAACCTTGAACCATTTTAGTTCAACAAGTTCAATGGGTTCAAAGGTTCAACATCATCAGCAAGAGTTAAGCGCATTTGTCAAGGTTCAAATTTCAACCGCTTCGAGGTTCAATGGCTTCAAAATAGTTATCAAAGAGAAGAAGGCTTGAACCATTGAACCACTTTGGTTCAAAGGTTCAACAGGTTCAATGGTTCAACAGGTTCAACGACCAAATGGTTAAACACATTTGGTTCAAAAAGATCAAAAGGACTTAGCCAAAGAAAAAGAATGAACTAATTAAATCATTAAACCGTGAACCAAAAGGTTCAATGAGTTCATAGGTTCAAAGGTTCAACCAGTGTGATGAAGATCAAAGAGCTTAGAAAGAACAAGGAAGTGAAGGACAAAGGATGAACCAATGAACCCATTGAACCTTGAACCAAAAGAGTTCAAAGTTTAATGGTTCATGGGTTCAAAGGTTTAAAGGCAACCTCAGTCAAGGAAAGAAGCAACAAATAGGTGGTTTAACAGATGGTTCAACTAAGGAGCACACGAAAGAAAAAGATGAGTGGAAGCTGCCAAGTGTCATCTACCAAGACACATTATGATTTTATTCTCAAAGTAGTGGAACATGCCACATGTCCTTTGTAGAGTTCTATGGAAAGCAATAAGTGGTAGCTGCGAAAGGTTTTAATATCTTTTTCTTGAAGTAGTAGAACATGCCGTGTGTCATTTGCAAAGCTCGACAGAGGCTACCAAGTGTCAATGGTCACTGTATATTCCTTTAGTTTCATTATCAAGTAAAGACTATGGTAGGCCTTGGGCAAGTTGCTAAAAGAATAAGTGGAGTGATCCAAGTGTCATCCTCTGTGTGATTGCTAAAATTGAGTGAAAGTTGCCACGTGCCCCTGGTAAGACTCGATGGAGGCCACCAAGTGTTGACATCCATAGTGATTGAGTAAGGACTGTGGTGGATCTCGAGTAAGTCGTAAGAACAAATAGAACATGCCAAGTGTCATCGTCCATGTGAATCTAAATGAGTCCTAAATGTTTTTGTAGTGTTTCTAGAGCTTAATAGAAGCTTTCACGTGTCATCTCTAGCAAGACCCTCAAAGGTTTCTAAAAGATATTATAAGTTAGGTAGATGCTGCCAAGTGTCCTTGCCTGTTCTATTGGAATATGCCACATGTCACTTGTTAAAAGCAGCAGAATGTGCCACGAGTCAAAAATGGAACACTCCCAATACAAAGATGTAGAGCTAAGGAAAGATTTCCTCCGAACAAATTATTCAAAGGAATTCCTTTGGACATTTTGTTCGAAGGAAATAATGGAACAATAGCCCGCCAAAGAATGAAAGCCTAGAGGCCACCCAAAGGATCCCAAAGGATAGATACCATGGCAGGAGGCTCTCGTCGAAGGAAAATAGGCCTTTCCAAAGACCCCAAAAGGATTCTTCCCCTTTAGGAAGGATAATGATAATTTTTAAGGAATTGTTGAGGAGATTGATGGGCTCATAGATGTCAAATTCGTGGCAATGAAATAGCTGTTGATCCTTGCAGACTTAAAGGCAAACTCGAATTCATTTAAAGGCCTGAAGACTAAAGCTAAAAAGGAAGACCCACTGATGATAGAGCTAAAAGAGCCAATAAAGGGGAAAAATATAGCCTAAGGGCCCAAATCGTAGCAAGAAGAGACAAAGAGGGAAATATCTGTAGTAGTTATTTCAGCAGCTAGAAGAACAGTGCACAAAGATAGATATTTGGGCCTGCAAACATTGAAAGCACAACCTGTTTGTTTCCCTTGGAGTAAAGGAAAAATGGATAAATACATGGATAATAGGTGATATAATAAGTGACTTAGGCTCAAGAGAAGACATTTAAGATGAATCAATATGCCACAATTAAGGTAGCCACCCTGTTCTAGCATGACCCTCCCTGATAGAACCAAAAATGCATTTAAGGCATTAATGCACATCATGGGATGCTCCATGGGACGAAGCACCAAGCCTTCCTTGGCCTCTATATATTGTAATCTCTTAATTTGTTTTAAAGGAGATCTTCCCGTTACCAGAAGCAAAACTCTGCCCAAATTGAAAGGCATCACTGAGACTTTGAGCTCAGATTGTTTATCATATTTCTTTGTTTGAATCAAAAAGCAAGTTACTTTCAGACTTTGTGCTGTTATAGCTTGTATCATTCTAGGAGATTGTTCTTATGTCTATTTCCTAAATATATTCTTGTTTATGTAATTTAACAAGCAGAGCTAGTGGAAGTGATAAGGAAGGTGTCCTGAAACTAGTTACTTTCAGACTTTGTACTGACATAATTGTTTTCAGTGTGTGTTTTTAGTTTCTTTCTATGTAAAGGACCTTGGGATGACTTTGTGCCCCCATTGTTATTCATGTTTCACTCTTGGGAAATCAAGGTGGAGACTTTGTGCTACATATTATATTGATGGTTACTCTATACTCTGTTACTAGTCACTTATCCTACCTGAAAGAACTCCTGCTGTTTCCTGCAAGAACACTTCTGAAAAAAGAGAAGTGCCTTCAATGTTTTCACCAAGATTTTCTCCTCTATTTGTTAACATCATCTCTAAAAAAAGAGAGATGGATGGCTTATCCTACCCTTGAGTGTTATATATATATATATATATAGTATATAGCCTCCTCATATTTATAGGGAACCTCCCCTTGATGAGAGGATAGATTTGTCCCCTAGTGATGTAGTAAACCTGCACATCTGGCCGACCAATCTCCCTATGCTATGGTTGAAGAGACCTATTTTGCTCACCAGTTATCTGGTCGACAAAATATTCACCCAACACATTTCATGGTCAAGGTAGTGGTGACAATAGTGGTCTCAATTCAACAACTTTCCCTCTCTCCTTTCTACCATGCAACTCTCTCTCTCTCTCTCTCTCCCTCTCTCTCTCTCTCTCTCCCTATTCTCTATAAATATCATGTGACTAGCCATTGTAATGGTTCCCAATTTTTAGACATTTTTAATCTTCCTAGGAAATGGGATGCTCTTAGAGATATCACAAGATATGCTCAACAGGTTAGGTTCGACCCTTCCAAGTATTTGTAAGAACCACCTCTTATGCAATAAAGGATTTCTCTTTGCCTATCTCTTACCTTGAACTTGTGTCTGTTGAGCTACGTACTATGGCATTGTGTGAAGGAGAGTCTTCATCATCCATGGTCCTCCTTTCTAACCTTGTTTAAGGATTTTTTTATGCTATTTGTAGGTCTAGTTGAGGGTTATTTCCACCATTAATGTGAACTTATAGTGATTCTTATAACTCCTCTTAATTTGCATTTATTGCTTCTCTAAACCTCCTCCATGAAATACTTATGCAACTAGCTTGATCTTTAGGTTGTGTAATCTAGGATTGTCCTCTAAAAAATTAGTGTGGGTTCAAGCTTATAGGAGTTTCCCATTTTAAATTAGTGCATCACTTGGTTAGCCTTCTTAAGAGCCCTTTTCACCCTTCTAACCAGTAAAAGTTTTATTTCAGTAGTAGTTTAGGTGATACACCAAGAGGAACTAGCCTCTTTAAAAATCCTAGAGGCTCAACCTCACCATAAGACACCCACATCGTGAGGTTTTTCCCATGCTTATGGCTGGAAGTAGGAGATCCTGAAGAAATCTCCCACAAAGGGTGAAATTTTTAGCTATGATAGTGCCTTTTCACACCTAACACCCATCAAATCACCTCTTTACTATTATGGAAGGTACTTGTTCCCATCATTGTCCTATCCTTGCCTCTTCATACCTATCACCCATCTAATCACTCTTTAATAGTGTGAAAGGTATTTGATCCCATCACCTCTTAGTCTCTTTCCTAGATTGGATTCTTGCAAGGCCTTGTTTGATTGGTAATCCTTGGTCATCACTTATCTAACCACCTTCCTTGACCACTTTTCAATTTGATTTCTAGACCAAATCAATATTCAAAGACATGATCACATTATCCATCCTTCTATCCTACACTAGGGGCAATACTTCACCCTCATCCTAATCATAATCATTATATCCAAATCCAAATCTATCCTAAGTCTATCATTATATCATGATCATCCTAGTCCAACCCATCACTCATCCCCATCCTTAGACAAGACATTATGACATTACATGTAGATACTTGTCTGTTATTTGTTTGATGTTTATTTTATTTGTGTCATGTATATATCTTGTTTGTTTTATGTTTTGTTTGCATCATGTATTTTTGGGTGATGAACAAGGATGCTATGAGGACACTAAAAGTGCCCTCGAGGATGCAGAGTTCACTTCTTGATTACTTAGACTATGATTTTTATGATAGTTATGATGGATTGATCACCCACACCCTCATCATCATTCAATCATCATCCTTTTTCCCATCATTAATCTAATCCTCTTAGCCTATTTGACTAACATCCCATCTTTTATCCTTATCATCTTCATCTCATCATTTGAATCATATCCTTTAATCACTAACAAGTCTAATTATCTTTATCATCATCACTTTCTAATCATTAATCTTCATGTTCATCATCATCTTCTAGTTAGAACTACATTGGCCTGAGGTCTTTTAGGACTGTGTAGGTAACACTTGGCCACTCTTCCATGACCAAGGATAGCTTGGCCACTATATCCTCTCTTTCTCCCTTGCATGTGTCTTTACTAGGGGCATCATCATAATCCTTTTTGGTCACTCGATCATATCGATTCTTCTCTGTCTTCATTGTATTGATCAAATTTACCTTTGAGCTACATCTTTCATTATTCTTATCCAATCATAATCTTATCCTGGCCTAGAGCTATCCATTACATGCATCCTTGCTTGGGATATATATAAAGCTTGCATCCTTTTAATCCTATCATCATTTTGTTATGATTGATTCCCCCTTGAGATGTGTCTACAATTGTGACACCCATCATATTTCCTCCATATGCATGCATCTTTGCTAGGGGAATCATTAATTTTTAGCTCATTACTCAAGTCAATCTCTATCTTCTTTATGATATATCCCACATCTAACATCCCATCCCCTTGTCTATCTATCACATTTCACCCCTCATTTTTTCTTTTGAGTGGCCATCCGTCTCATTCTTCCTTGCATGTCCCCTCGAGGGGCCATCATATTCCCTAACACCATCTACTAACATCCATCTATGATATGGTTTTTATTTGAAAGACTCTTACTCCTTCCACTTCCCTCCACTCACAATGCCCTTTCAAAGAGTGGAAAAATGTATACTATATGTATTAAAATATGCTTGCCCCATTAATTATACTAAATTCTATTAATTTAAGTCTAATTCCCATATTTCTTAGCTATATTAACTAATAGTCTAATACGCATATCTTATTCCTATATACCATAAACCTTTATCCCATCTTACAATCAATTAATCCCCTCATTAAACCCATAATAGAATATATTACCTACTAACCTACCCCCTAAACCCAACAACCAATTTAAAATTCAAAAATAATCCAACTACCCACCCACCACCTTAAACTAGCCTCTCCTAAAACCCTAAACTATATGGGGATATTTTTAGAATTGGAGGATTCTAGAAATATTCCCCAATCTAGCCCCCTTCTCTAGAGTTTTCTAATTCTAGAGATTTCCATGGAATTAAAAATTCCATGAAAACTCCCTAGCTCTAGATTTCAAAGGCCTAAATTTGAATTTGGACCATTGATATTCCCTCCCTTTGCCTATAAAACTAAGCTCTCCCTCCATGTACAAACCATCTAAGAAGCTCATATGAAAGCCATGTCAAAATAAATTTAGAAAGCTTATGGAGAATCCATGTCCAATTGTCAATTGAATCAAGCATCCATTATCAACATCTCTAATCAAACAATCATAGTATAAATATGAGTATAATCATTCAAGTGCAAGTACTAAAATAGAGTCATGAGAAGGTAAAAAGAATGGTAAGTATGTTTTATTTATTCTGATATGCCTTACCTATCCATTTTTATTGGTGTTATCAACTTTTAGTTTATATTTCTACTTTTAGTAATATTGCTTAGAGCTAGACTTTGGTGCACATTTTGGCAACCACAGTGGGAGAAATGCCCTCTTTTTTTTGGTTTTAACCTCCTTGAACTTTTAGTGATTTTTATGAAGTTTTGAGGATAGGTTGAAAAAGAATTTGTGGCCTAAATTTTAATTTTTTTGTACCAGTTATCTCTGAGTGCTGAAATATGACACTGATTTAGTTCATCTGGTAATGTAATGCTGATTTCTTGTTTAATATGCATTTGTCTCTAGGTTTTAGTCATTTGGTAATCTGATTTAAATTTATTTTAATGTTTTTTTTCAAATTTGTCTTTTTTTGAGTAATAATCAGTATTTAGAATCAATATTTTGTGAGATTTATGTTTTTAATGAAAATGCTATGTGTTTTTATAAAATTCTCTTTACTCGTTTAGAATTTTGTAAAAATAATTTTGGGTTTTGAGCATCTAATTCTCACCTTTCTGAGACATTTTATAGTTTATTTTTTTGTTAAATATTAAAAAAGTTATCATTGTTTTAATTTTTCTATTTTGGACATAAAATAAAAAAAATAAAAATAAAAATAGATTTATAAAAATAAAAAACAAACTGTCTGTAGGCATGGGTCTTCCTTCATAGTTCACATATTTACCAAGGTGCTAATAAGTGTAGCATCTAGCAAAAACCTGATTTGATAGATGTCCATACCCTATTTTGGAGTTTGGTAAAGGTTGAAGAAAATGGCTTTAAACTTGTTGCATATCTTTTAATTATAACATACTGTCAAATAGTTTTTGGGTATACATGTCTACTAGACACATCTGCAAAACCTAATTTATACTATGCATTGGTGAATGGCCATAACCAATAGCCTGTGTGCCTCGATGGTGTCTTTATAAAACTATGCATAGGTTGTATAATTTGCAGTCTTCTAAAAGAATGACAATCACTTATCTAGCAAAAATACCCGCCCCTCCCCCCTTACTTTGATCTTAGTGGTGCCCTATAACATTGATCGAAACATTATAGAATTTATCAACAACCTCCTAAATCTCTCTAGCTATAAGTTCCTCATCAACCCATTCATTGGGAATTAAATCAAAAGGCTAGACCATTAGCACTCAAAGTTTATAGATTAGAATAGGAGCTTCTAGTCAATGCCTTTGATGATCCAAGATTTTTTTAGGTGGGAGTTTGAAGTTTGAAAATTTAGTGTTATAAGTGTATAGTTTGGAATTTAAAATAATAAGTTATCAAAATTTTCTTTAATAATGGAAGATTTATTCAGAGAATCTTATATAGCTCTTTTTCTTAGCCATTAATAGCATTTAGTTAATGTTTTAATGTATTATTGATAGGTAAAACTGATAACTGTGTGCCATTACTTGTCCATATAACTATTTCAAATCTTTTGTATATTCCCTTTCCAATAATATTTTGAAGTTAAAAAGGGAATATTATAATTTAAAAATAAAAATAAATAAATAAATATATATATATATATATATATATATATATAAATAAAAATAAAAATAAATTGTCAAATAGTCTTATAGTATTAATTTTTTTAAAGTCTTAGTCTTACTTCATAAGTTATAATTTTTATTTGGGGCTTACGACAATCATAGTATGTAAATATGTCAATTAATTTTTTATTTTCATCACACTAATAATTAAGAGCATATCATAGAAACATAAGGGATTTAATATCATTTTAATTAATTCTTGTCATGTTAAGTTTCCAACTTATGATTGTCAAAGGAAAATTAATGAAAATTACTAACATTTTATTTTGCAAGATCCCTCTTTTGAGTGTTGTTTCACAAAAATACTAACCATGGGCTTGTAGGTCACCAATCAAAGAATCCATTTGACACTTTAAAAAATCCATTTTTGATTATCTATTTTGTCTTGTATATATCATCTTGTTATAAAAATCATTCTTTGTATATACTTGTGAGAGAGTGTGTGTGTTAATTTGTAAATAATCATTGTATTATGTCCATGACACATAGGTAATTAAATTAGTTAACTAATCATGTCATGTGTTTTGCTTGTTTGTCAATCTCCCCCCTCTAGGATAACATGTGACATAGAATTGACATCCATGCACAAGCTTAGTTTATAAGGGTTAGTGTCATGGATTTCATCATCGTGCATTGACCAAACTCTGTGTTTTAGTGTAGTATAACAATTAGGGACAATTATCGTTAGGCTAAGTGGTTGACCCCATATGGGTCATCCATGAAGGGGAAGAGTTAACTCTTTAAACCAAGCATTAGATAACACCCTACATAGACTTGGGCCCCAATGTACCATCATGAATATCAGGGATGCCCCTAGAGAGCCCATTCAACCTAGCATAGGACCTTTTGGATGTAACAAGTGTACCATTATAAGAGTCAATATAAGCTCTAAAGTAGCCATCATATGCGAGCAAGCTTGAGAGGGTTTAGTCGATATCATAATAGGTTACTGGATTACAACCTCACCTATGAAGCTATTAGATGGTGCGAATATCAGGTTATACACCCTCAAGTTTACTAATCATACATTATGGATTACTTGATTGAGTATGTGTTGTACTAAACCTGTACCATTTGTGAGTTGAGTTAGCCTTTACCTATCTATATCTATCTATGTCCTTTGCATGTATCATCTAATATATCCTTACCACATCTCTATCCCTTCATCCTTGTCATCTTATCATTATACATATTATCTTTATCCCATCTTATCTTGTCTATTCATACCTACTTATTGTAAGTCATACCCCCATCTTACCTTGTACGTGTCATCTTTACACCCCATCACATATTTTAATCACATCTTGTATATCCTTGTCTCACCCCTTTATACATAATTTTAATCCCATGTACATCCTTTTAGTCACATCCTATCCTACTCACTTACATTTTTATCTTACACATCTATCTCCCATTCCCCATCTTGTCTTCATCCCATCCTAGCTTAACCATATCCACTTATCATTTATCATACCCCATATCATCCCCCATTTTATCATCATCACCATCTTGATTCCATCCCTAATCATCACCCTACATCCTAATCACATCTTTTATATCCTAAACCCATCCCCTTGTCCCTAATTTATTCTTTTATACATCCTACTAGTCATATCCCATCTTAGTTCCATCTATCATTCATACACGACTCACCCACATTAATCATCATCTTGTCCATACTTATCTCACTATCACTTTATATATATCATCCTTTTATACTTTACTCCATACACCATTTTGTCTTAAACATATACCCCTATCACCAACATCTTGTACATCTTTATCTCATTATTCTCTTGCGTATATCCTTTTGTCTTGTACATTCTCATCATCATCCCCTTGTATATATATATCATATTTTTAAACATATTTTTACATATCCCATAGTATCTTGTATTCATCTCATCCTAGTCATATCCCATCATCTTGTAAATCCTTGCCTAATCATCATATTATATATCTTTGTCACCCTTTTCTTGTATATCCTTTTCATTACCCCATCTCCTATTTTATATTAGTCACACCTTGTCATAAGACCACTTTATCCATAATCAATCACACCTCACTTTGGCCTTGCCTTATCCATCAATCACACCATAGTCTTAATCATTCCCATATCATTTTATTGACATCACCCCCTTACATATTTGATCATAAACCCTCACCTATCTTAATCCCATCATGTCTCACCATCCACATTCTATCCTAAGTTCACCTCATTTATAATCCTAATCATCCCCATACCATCTTGTCTCATTATCCCATCACCTTGTATATCCTTGTGTACAAAATTATCTCTTTTTTACATCCTTTTAATCATATCTTATCACTAAACCCATACATCATTAGTTATCCCCTAATCACATCCTAATCATACCTCATCATCCACATCTTATCTTAAATCCATACCCGATCACTTGTCTTGACCTTGCCTTCACCACCCATCTAGTCATCACCTCACCTTATCCTAGTTAGATTCTTGGTCACATATAGGTCTAAACCATCTACCTTTCATTACCACTTTATCATTTCATCATCACACTTATCCTTATTTCATTTTCCTAATCACCTTCATCACCTAACCCTACCCCATCCCATCTTGAGAAAATTAGTCTAAGGTTTTGAGCTAGTCCTATCATCCACATCATCCTATCATCCTATTCCACTATCAATCATCCTTTGGATAGATAATCATACCTATTCAATATAATGTTAACATTTTTTCACCTTGTCAATCTCAATCTATCAAACCCATCAATATAATCTAGTCTAATCATCTTGCCTTATTCATTACTAACACCAATCATATTATCCTCTTACTAGTTTGAATTTAGGCACCCATCAAAATCCCTCAATTCTTTTGCTAGGTTGAAAACTAGACATCAATATTTAATCTTTCAAGTCTCTCCCATCCTTATTACCATGCATCCTACTATCTCAGTCCTTTGGCCTTACTTTGTTCAATTAATCTTTAGTCTACCTTCACATCATAATCTATCTTTGACCATGGATTTAGACTCAGTCCTCGTAGACAAATACATCTTGGCTAATAAGGATGAATTCATTTTGTGGGCACTAGAGTTAGGTGCTTGCCTATCCTTATACCTTGATCCCATTCACCCCAAATCACCATCCCGTAGCACCACAAAATTATTCTCATCCTTCCTTGATGTAGTCACCCTAATCAATCAACACATCACATAGAATAAAGATGAATTCCTTTTATGGATATGGAAGATGGGTGATTGATTTCCCAATGATTTTGACCCCATAAGTCTAAAGTCACCTCCCAAAAATGTCCAACATCAACCCTTCTCCCACCCTCCTCCACCATCTACTATCCCTATTCAACACATCTTATCCCTAATTTGTACCCATCCATAATCAAATCCTTCATCTACTAATCATAATCTATCACCATTCCCTCATCCTTTATCACCCACAACCATGAACCTTGACCCTACTTTCATAGACCAATACGTAGTTACCAACAAGGATGAAATCATATTACAATTCATTACAATGGGTGTTCCACTTACCAAAGGTGTTGATCCCCTTCCACTCATTACACCTCCAACCTAAACCCCTTTGTGTAAGTCTCCTTCCAATCCCCCATACACTAGTCATAGCCAATCATCTACCCCTTCCCCTACTAGCAAAGGGAATCCAATCTTGGCCACTTGTCCATCCACCTAGCCACATCAAACACCATCTGATCTAAAATCCAATGCTTCTACATCAAAGTCATAAGTCAAATTAGGTCCTTAAACTACCCTTCTTATATACTTGGAAGCCCTTTTCTAGTAACTTATTACTGCTAACATGATGGTTTATCCACCCATAAGACATCATGATCCCACCAAGCCAAAGTCCTCTTGGTCTAAAGTAAACTGATATTATCTATATCATCAAACTTGGGGGCATTCCATTAAGTGATGTTAAAACTTTTGAGACTATGTCCAAGACCTCATAAAAAATGGTGACATAATAATAGAGGATGAATCAGGGGAATTTAAATCCCTGGGTGAATAAGAAGAGGAATTCCATGATTTCATTCCCTATCATGATCAAACCCTTCCTCTTCTAATCCAAGGTTAAGACATCCTATCCATCCTCCATGATCCCCTCATCTCTGACCTCCTATCCATTCAAAACAAGTTTACTCCCCATAAACCTAGTCCTCATATATCCAATAATCCCTTTCATGGACCTATATTTGCTTCATCCATTATTCATACATTATCTTCCTCTCACCCATCATACCAAAAACCCCATGTTGAGAGGATAATCATGGAAAATCATACCTTTACTTGCAACATTACATCATGTACATCAAAGTTAGCATCAGAGCTATAATAAGCTTTATCTGCATCTGGATCATGTTCTACACTAGCATCTACATCAGATTCCTCATTAGAAACATAATCCTTAGTTAATATTAAAAAAAATGATGATAATTCTTGCTATTTTAAAGATCCCAATCAGGATGATGAAGTCATAACTGAGTTCTTGAATGCTTTATCTAATTTTTAGAGTGGATCTAATCCCACCTTATAGGTATGTATTAGCGATCCTTTGGAGATTCTTGAGGACACATTCTCTAATGTCGAGGAAAGGGATCCTAGTGACCTTTATGAGGACTATGCTACCCATTATCCCTTTAATTCATCCCATCAAGTTAATCCTCCACCTTTCATCCATCATCCCTCTATCTCACTCTATGAAGGGGCCAGACAGGAACATGTATCATTGGATTCCCCTTTGCATTCAACCTCTTGTGCCATAAATATAAAAGTCCAAGACCATATTATAAAAATCAAAAATCATAAACAAATCATCTTTGATGTCATAAATCAAAGTCAAGCAAAGTCAAATCATCAACCTAATCACAAAATTTCTTCCCCTAGTGAAGCCCAAAATCTAGAATTAGGGGCATATCAAAGTCAAAATAATCATTATATATCAAGTCAGAAATAAATCCCTCTAGTGAAGCCTAAAAACTAGCACCAAGAGGCATAAAATCAAAAAACATATGGCTAATCATCCTCTTAATGTTTGGATCAAAGAATCAGTAAATCAAAAGGTCTTAGATCCATAGTCTCCTATCACTAAACTAAAGAATCCCCTGAACCATGGCAATGGTGTATGTAACTATTGAAACCCAATTCCATTCCTCATCCCATCACATCACTCATCTTGATCATATTCCTCCTTAATATTCCATATCCCATCATCACATCTATAATATACCCCCATCCATATCATATCTCACATCCCTAGGCAACATTGTCCCTCGTAGGGGTCATGAAGATATCTGGTTAAAACATTCAGAGGATTTTAAATCAAGAGTAAATAAAGGTCACCATCACATGGTCCTAACATTACATAAAAGTTGGCTAAATAATCCATCCAGTGTTCACACCTTGCATCTCACCCATCATTTAATAAATTGAGATGCCCAATAAAGTCAAAATTCAAAAGAAAAAAATTTCATCCAATGGTGAAAACCAGTCTTCTAGAACCTTAAGCAAGTACCATGATGAAAAATAATTTCTAGCATCATGGTAAAATTATCTATTATCCACATTTCACCTCACCACTTGAGGGCACATTCCATCCATCCATCCCTTATAAAATGTGTCCACATCACCCCTCTATCTTATCCCTTAATCCATTATTACTATCCATCATCCATCATCATATCATGCATCCTATCTCTTCTTACTTCCCATCTTAAAATTCATAAGGAAATGGAAGGTGTCTTGATATATATCCCCAAAATCCTCTTGGCATATCCTCCAATGGATGCTCAAGCAAATAACCATCTGATTCCTTCACAATGTGGTTATTGGCTATCCCTAGTCTATTCATCCTTGATCCCCATCATCATCATCATCATCATCATCATCATCATCATCATCATCATCATCATCATCATCATCATCATCATCATCATCATCATCATCATCATCATCATCATCATCATCATCATCATCATCATCATCATCATCATCATCATCATCCTTTGTCATCCCATCCATCATCCCTCCATCCTTATTTTGGTTGCTAGGCTCGATATTCCCTTTGATAGTAACCCCATTTGTACAATATATATGCATATCCCCAAAAACCCTAAAAATTGAAAATGTCAAAAACACTAAAAATCTAAAAAAAGAAGAAGAAGAAGCCAAAAATAGTCCATTATGTCTTGTCTTATGCCTTTTCCTTAGTCCATATCCATCATGCCTTACCATCTCACCTATCCTATTATCCATATCCCCATTCTAAACATCATCTAATGTCCATCTCCCATTTTGCCATCCATCATCCTTGGATATAATGTTTAGTCTTGACATCCAACCTTAGTGGTTACCCATCCCTTCATCTCTTCAATTTCATCCTTCTGGATAGGTATTATTAATATATATAGACTTGTTAAAGAATTTAATCTAGATCCCATCACTTCCTATCAGTGCATTTTCACACCTAGCACCCATCAAATCACCTCTTTGCTAGTGTGGAAGGTATTTGATCTCATCACTATCCTTATCATTTCCTCTTCATGTTTAACACCCATCTTATCACTTTTGCTAGCATGAAAGGAATTTGATCCCATCATCATCCCTTAGTCTCATTTCTAGATTGGATCCTTGTAGGGCCTTGTATATTGGTAATATTTGGTCATCACTTGTTTTATCACCATCCTCAACTACTTTTCAATCCAATTTCAAGACCAAATCAATATTTAAAGACCTTGTCCCATTCTTCATCCTTTTATCCTCAACTAGGGGTAACATCTTAGCTTAATCCTAATCATGATAACCTTATCCAAATCCAAGCCCATCCTAAGTCCACAATCACATCATGATCATCTAACCCATCACCCTCACATTCATCCTATCATTAGACAAGACATTATGACACTACATGTAGATACTTGTGTGTGTGTGTGTTACTTGTTTATTCTATTTGTCTTGTTTGCATGTCATATATATATCTTGTTTGTCTTATTTTTTTTTTGCATCATGTATTTTTATCTATCGGGAAATGAACATGGATGCTATGAGGACACCAAAAGTGCCATCAAATATGCATAGTTCACTATTTTCCCATGTAATTTGGCACAATGTCCTCTTGGTCATGTTTATATCATGGGGTATACTACCAAGTGACATATTTAATGATTTACTTAGACTATGATGAGATTTTTGACATCTGTGATGGCTTAATCATCTTCTCATCATTCTTCCCATCACTAATCCACTCCTCTTGACTCATCTAACTAACATCCCATCTTTTGTCCTTATCATATTCCTCTCATCATCTAAATCATATCATTTAATAGCTAACAAAATCTAATCATCCTCATCTTCATCACTTTATAATCATTAACCATCATAATATTCATCCTCTAATCAATCATTATCATTATCCTCTAGTTAGAACTACATTGGCCTAAGGAATTTTTAGACTATGTAGGCAACACTTGGTCACTTTTTAGTTCCCAAGGATAGCTTGGCCACTATCTCCTCTTTGGCTCCCTTGCATGTCTCTTTACTAGGGGCATAATCCCAATCCTTTTGGTCATTTGATCATATCAATTCTTCTCTATCATCAACAACATCATCTAGATCGATTTAGCTTTGAGATACATCCAACCTTAATCTTATCAAATTATTAGTCTTATCTTGGCCAAAAACTCTCCCTTGCATGTGTCCTTACTTGGGATAAGTATAAAGCTTGTGGCCCTTTAATCTTATCATTATCCTATTATGATTGATTCCCCCTTGGGATGTGTCTACAACTGTGACACCCATCATCTCTATTCCTTGTGCATGTGTCTTTGTTAGGGGCATCATTATCAATTTGTATCTCATTTATTAATATCAACCTTATCTTATTCATCTTTTATGCCACATTTGGCATCCCATCCCCTCATCTCTCCATCGCATCCCACCCCTCATTTCTTCCATTGAGTGGCCATCTATCTCGTTCTTCCCTACATGTCCCCTCGAGGGGGCATCATATCCCACTAACATTCATCTATGACATGGTTTTTCTTTGATATGCTCAACTTGCTAATTATACTAATTCTCACTAATTTAAGTCTAATTTCCATATTTCCTAGATATATTAACTAACAGCCTAATATCCATATCTCATTCATATATCCCATAAACCTTTATCCCATCCTAAAATCAATTAATCCCCTCATTAAACCCATAATATATTCTATTACCTACTAACATACCCCCTAAACCTAACAACCAATTTAAAATTCAAAAATAATCTAACTACCTACCCACCACCCTAAACTAGCCTCTCCTAAAACACTAAACCCTATGGGGAGATTTCTAGAATTGGAGGATTCTAGAAATATTCCCCAATCTAGCCCCCTTATTTAGAGTTTTCTAATTCTAAAGATTGCCATGGAATTAAAAATTCCATGAAAACTTCCTATCCCTATATTTTAAAGGCCCAAATTTAAATTTGGACCATTGATCTTCCCTGCCTTTGCCTATAAAACTAAACTCTCCCTCCACTCTCAATACTAATGAGAAATTGTCCATCAAGCCATTAAGCTCTCCTATATAATCCATAACAACATTATAGTATCCATTCAAAGCCATTATCCTCATCACACATCCATTAGAAGCCATTGTCAAGGTCTTACAAGCAATCCAACAATCAAGTTTTTGATATCCAATCATATTAATGCAAATCCTATTATGGAGGCATGAGAAGGTAAAAAGGATGGTAAGAATGTTTTATTTTCTCTAATTTATCTCCTCTATTCATTCTTATTGGTGCTTTCAAGTTTTGGGTTCTTATTATCATTTTGATAATATTGATTCAACTTAAAATTTGGTGCACATATACACCTAAAATTGCTCACTTCATTACCATCAATAATATTCCTATTAATCGATGCTAATTATGCTAATCCCATATATTCTAATTCATCTTGATAATTAATCCCCCATTCCTATCCATTTATTTAATATCCCCCTTCAATAATTCTCTATTTCACTATCCTTAGTCTAATCCCATCCCTTCATTAATTCTATCTTAATCCCTATTATCTTCATCTAATCCTAGTTATCCAATATATGGAAATTTAAAATTCCCATAACCCACTTACCCACCTACTAACCTACTCCCTAGGTATTCCTACATCCCTATTCCCGTAATCCTATCATAATCCCCATCTAGCTCCCACCTAATCCTCCATTATCTCTAAGCTAGTGGATAAGTCTCTAGAATTGGAGAAGCTCCTTCAAGTCTCTAGAAGTTTCTAAACTAGAGACTTCTAAATAATTTTAAATTCTCTAAAATTCCCTCTATTTGCCTATTTAAATAAGGTCTCCCTCCACCCTCAATCCAACTTGGAAACCCACATCAAATTTATGTCAAAATAAAACTCCAATTATCATAACCAATCCATGTCAAAATAAATCCTTGCATCCATTATCAAGATCCAACATCAAGCCATCATGCTGTCCAAATTCTAAGTCAAGGTATATCCATCTCAATCTATTTGTCTTTTTGTTTATCTTGGTTTAAAGCATTTAGGATCTAAGATTTGAATGTAGGTTTAAGTAGTTATTTCATCCAATTCCATTTAAATCTTAGTGGCTTTAGACTTTAACTGGGAATTTAACATTTTGGTAGATTGAATTTCATAGTTTAATCTCATAGGCCCAAATTTTGAGTTACAATTAGAGTTAATTATTTTGATTCAAATCTTTAAAATGGGCCCCTAACATGAAATAGTTCACATCATCCAACTAAGTGAAGATCAACATACCAATACCTAATACATTTAGACATTGGGGAGGTATTTTATTTGTGGGATCTCCCTCCTTTTAGGAGAGGCTAAGGGACTAACAACCCCGTTGACTAATTGATGTTTATTTGTCAAAACTTGCATCAATAAGTTATACTTTTTATATTTAGATTATTTTTAGTTTTATAAATTTAACATATGTTATATATGAGTTTAGCACCCAATTGGCCTACTATAGATCTAATTATCACCCTTGTGCATTATAATTTAAATATACCCCTTTAAAGTAAATCTAAGGCTAACACCAAGTCCTTGGACTAACCATTTTAGGGTTATATAAGTCCTTGCCTTAGCCATTTTGAGTCGATAGAAATGAATAACAAAGATGAAGACACATGGCACAATTTGTATTGTATGAGTGATCTGAGAACTTAAACTCAAAACCTTTTTCCTCATCAGCCATCGAGAAGCAAGACAAAGGCACACATCTCAATCTTGTGAATCTCAGGGTTCACCAAATGAAAGACTTAGTCATTTTGAAAATCCTTCATAGGAAAGCTAGGTGCTGACATGTGGAATGATCCTAAAGCTCAGGGACTTAACCATTAGAATTTGAACTTAGGGACTAAGTTGTTATAATTTAAACTCATTACCACTCTTAAATTTGATAGTCATTTTAGGTTTAAGAGAGATGCATGATGACAGTCTATATGGGGAAACCTTTAGCAAAATGAATAAGCATGAAAAATCATTCATACAATAGGGGGATCTTTCTGAGTTAGACCAAGTAAGCTTTGATAAGGTGGCCCTATGGGGTCAAAACACCCCATAAAAAATAAACAACATTTGGTAAAAAAATAAGTTAGATCGATTAGTCCATAAAGCCATAATCTAAATTTGATGAATGCCATAACACCAAAATCCATATATATATATATATAAAATAAATTCAATAGATATGTCCATTTAGACATTTAGACTCGGGCATCGAATAAACTACAAGATAAATTGTGGGGACACTCAATCAGTTCAAAATTAGATCAAGACTTCATTTTAAATAAAAAACTTAGACTTAAGCCAATGACTTCCGATTTAGATTTAGACTGATCTATTTTACAATAAGACATAAACATTAAAATTTTAAGTTAAAAAAGGGTCCTCATTTGAAAATATGAAAATGGGGCATGTTGGTCACAACACAAAATTCTAGTTAAAATTTGAAATTATCTAACAAAGGGAAATGGAAACTTGTAGACCCCTCCAAAAGTAGCCAACTCATTATTACACAATTACAACATACTAGTCAAATTCTAGCTTCTTTAGCTACCTCCCTCGTTGTTGCTTCTTTCAACAATTCCCCACTTATTGATAAAAAACCATCCCTTAATCAATAATAATAAGATATATTAGTTAATCCTCCATCAAGCATAGATCTATTCACAAAACTGGAGAAAACACCTTCAATGGATCCATTGTTACAAGCTATAAGCAATCCACATCAAGTCCCTCATAATTCCTAGTAAATCCCTTCTTCCAATCCATCACAAGTATTCCCTAATTTACATCAAGTCCCTTCTAGTTCAGACCAAGTCCCTCATAATTCCCAAAAAATCCCTTCATCTAATTTATCACAAATATTCTTTATTCTACATCAAGTCTCTTCTAATTCATAAAAGTACCTTTTAGTTCACATCTAGTCACTTCTAGTTCACCACAAATCCCTTCTAGTTCACATCAAGTAAATTATAATTCACAAAAAGTACTTTATAATTTACAAGTCCCTTTAGGTTCCCAATAAATCCCTACTAATTTGTAACAAAAATTTGAAAATCTTACACATAATAAGTTATAATCAATCCCCAACAAGTTCTGTTTAACCTACGATAACAAATTCTTATTAATATACAACCCCTCCCTTTTATTGAAAAAAAAAATCCTACCAATCAACATCAAGTCCCTTTGCAACATTTTTTTATCTATCAGTAAAAAAATCCTCCATATCAACAAATATTCCTCCAATTTGACAATGTGTTGTTAATCCACTTCCTAATACTAGTAAAAAAATAAACACCCTATCAACATATAATCCCAATTATGGGGTGAATAACCCTAATATATTGGCCTAAAGGGTACCCATTCTAGCCTATTTTAATCCCAATCCACCTATTTATCCACATTAAACTAATCCCTCTTTAAACATTTATCAGAATGCACCTCCTCCATCCTAAAACACTCCCATTCTCTAGGTATTTCAAGAGACAAAAGATGATGTTTAGGACTCCAAGTACGTAATCAAGTCAAGAAGTACACATTTGATGAGATATGCCCATATCCATTTGACATGAGTTTCCTTCAAGTACCTTTCTTGTCTCAGTTTGAGGCACACAAATTTAAAAAATACTAGGGAAAGGTTGATCCTACATAATACATAAAGGAATTCTTTGTGGCATGTCAAGAAGTAGCCTATAACAACATTTATTTAATTCACTTGTTTCCATACATATTGGGTGGATAGGCCTTGGAGTGGTTTTTTCATTCACCAAATGGATATTTTAGCACCTTTGATCATTTATATGAAAAAAAATTATTAAACACTTCTCATATAACATACAACATGAGTTGACCATGGTTGACTTATGCAATTCTAAACAATATGGTAGGGAAAGTTTTTTACTTACCTACAATGATGGAGAATTTTGACAAGCCAATTTCCACACAACCTTCTAGATGAGCAACTAGTAAATATTTTCACTTCCAATCCAAATTTAGAGGTAACTTATAATTTGAGACTTCATTATGCTAATACCTTTTGAAAACATTATATATAAGGGGGTGCAAATTGAAAAGGCCCTTATAGATAAAGGCCTAGTCAAGATTTATTCTCAAAATTATGTATAAGCTCAAGCCTCAACACAAGCACAAGAAAACACATCTAAGAAACCAAAAATATTTAATAGAAACAAAAATTTTGTAGGTAATGGAGTAATTAAATCAATACATGTGCAAATGGTGCAACCACTACCTATCCAAAATACTCGATCTACTCAATCTATTACTTTGCATAGACCATATCCACCAAGGATTTAGTACCAAAGAAGAAGATTCTATGAATTTGATCAGCCTATAGAGGTAGTATTCTAGAAATTGGTTATGACAAACATGACCATTCAGCCAAATACAAAGCCATTTGAAGAAGTCCAACCAAAACCCATATGGTATAAGGACAATAAATATTGTTATTACCATCATGTAAAAGGCCATGTAATTTATAGGTGCATGTAACTTAGGCACTTAATCCAAGACCTTCTTGAGTGTGACAAAATTGAGTTAGAGAATGTTGCTTCTACTTCCAATAAAAATATGGGTATCTACAAAGACCCATTTATGAAGTGTAATTCCAATAACCAATGCCAACCCAATAATTAAAATCAGAATAACTATCAATTGAATGATTAGAATTAAAATCATGCTAGAATTAGAATCAAACCAATCGTAATCAAGGTTAGGATTCCCAAATTGATAAAATTGGATACCATGATGTCTCGTATGACTATTATAATGTTGTAGGTCATATTACTAGTAATTATGTAGCCATTATTAAAATCAATCCTCATCAACCTTCCAACACACCTCAACATGTTACCAGTTATATTTTAGGACCTCCCCCTTCATATCCTAGTGGCCCTCTTGTGACTTGAAATAGCATTATTATGCCTCAACATCCACTGGACACCATTTTATGTCCTGCATCACCTCTTTCCAATTCAAGTAATTCCCTTCCAACTTGAAATTACATTGTCACAACTCAACATCCATAAGTTACAATCCAAGGTCCTTCACCACCTCCAAACAATAATCCAGTTCAAAACACTTTGCCTTCAAATTCAAAGCCATATTCTTCCACTAAAAAGTAATATGACATTATGGAATAATTAAATAAGACACTATTGTAAATTTATATTCCATGTCTTTTATGCACATCTAATGTCCACAAAGAAATATTGTATGAGCTTTTGTGTCAATCAAATTTTCCAAATGACATTGAGCTTGACCAATTCCAAACACTTATGGGGCATTTATTCCCAAGTCAACAACTTACATTTGACTAAAGTGATATGTCATCCCTTAGTCCATTACATAAAAACCATCTTTACATCGAAGCCATCATTTCCCACCATAAGATCAAGTGGGCTATCATAGACAATGGTTTGGGTTTAATTATAGCCTCATTAAATTTGGGAAAGAATTTGGGGCACAATTTAATATATTTAAAGCCAACATTACTATCAAGGTGTATGACAATGTAGAAAGAGAATCACAAGGTTCTATTTGTTTGCCTATCCTTGTTGGGCCTATCACCCAAATACCCTCTGCCATATCACATATATTGAATTTATATACAATTTGCTTCTTAGATGTCTTTAGATTCATGAAGTACATAAAATCCCTTCAAAATTGCATCAATGCCTAAAAATATCCCATGCTAGAATGTAGGATACTATTACCAGTGATTTGTAGCCATACCAATATTGTAAACATTTGGAAGCTGAGTATGAAAAATATGATATTATCCTAGCACTGAGCATGCACCTATAAAGGATAAATAAAGTTCCTGAGTCTCCCAAGTTTAATTACATTGACCCAAGTAACCTTGCATCCACTTTAGCTGCTCCACCACCCCAAATTTATTCTCACTTTACTATTGACCATAAGGGTCTTGACACATATGGCATCAAATATACCTTTCACATTGCCAAATTTCCTAAATCTCCCAAGTCTCATAGTAGGCCCAAGATGGAATGACATTGAAATGCTAATTGTCATTCCAAGGGACCTCCTCTATTTGTTAAAAATAGTTCACCAAATCAAGAACAATCTAGCAGCTCTAAAGATTCCTGGCTATAAAATTATGATTTTGCCTCTTATTATTAGAGTGTCAAATATCTTATTCCTAGTAGGATCATGGAACATCATGATTAAAAATGGAAAGGTTTTGAATTAAAATAACAAGAAACTCTTGATCCCATCTCAACATCTAAACATAAAGATACTCAAGGCATTGGATGCAAACCGCCTAGGAGAGACCCCTCAAATCTCAAGAGTGACTTAACTTTAGCGTCTAATGAATATGATTCCAACATCAATTCAAAATCCTATTATAGTATCTATGATGAGCTAGTTGACATCAACCTATTTGATAATAATGTCATTCTTACCATCACATCATCATATAATTTACCTCTTACCCTTCATTATCCTTAACTAATCGATTGGGATCAACAAAATCACATTATACCATTAGCCAACTTTCAAAATGAAGAGGCACATTCAAAGTTATTTTGCCTTAGAGATGGTCTATTGATTTAAAATCACAATTAAGGATTTGATTTCATATTGGACCCTACTACCTACTTTGGAGAGAAGGTGAACTTTGTAAGTCAACAAAATTAAAAAAATATAACATTGAGGTCGACTAGTGAAAACCTATTTGAGGCACTTTTGGCCTAGGGTAAAAGTAAAGAAAAAGATGAATCCCTAGGTGAAAACCTATTTTAGGTGCTAACAAATGGGTAAGTTCTCTCCTCTTTAATAATCACATATTTCTATAAATATGCATGTTAAATTTGGCCCACACATCAATTTGAAAGAACACAAGACATTTGAGCCATTTATTCAAGATTTCCCTTAAGCATTCATTAAATGATCATTACCTTCTAGGGTGATTCTGATTCTTCTTACATGAGTGATCCTGATGGTCCATAATCATATAAGATCTACTCCCTTATATACCAACTATATTAAAGGATGGTTCTACACTACTTGTGGAAGACACCACTTAGGTCAACATTACCAAATTTGTTAAGCTCGATGCATCCCTCACTGTAGAAGAAAATGAATTCATCATTGCCATTCTTTAATAAATCATTAAAATATTCACATGGTCTTATACTTATATGCTTGGGTTAGATTTGTTTATGGTCATACACCACCTTGTTGTGAACTCAAATGCTAGACCTATCAAACAAAAATTATGGAAAATACTTCCATGCATTATTGTATTAGTTAAGAAAGAATTGGAGAAATTATTAGGGAATAACTTAATTCAACCAATTGATTATTCCAAATGGATTTCCAATAGTTTCTTAATTATCAAGAAGCATGCTAGTATCTATCTATACACAGACTTTACATACATCAACAAAGTGTTTCCCAAAGATGATTTCCCACTACCCAATGTTTACATGATTGTGGACTTAACATAAAGATACAACATTGTATCCCTCATGGATGGTTTTTTGGGATACAATAAAATTAAAATAGCACCAAAATATCAACATAAAACAACATTCACCACTCTATGGGGAACATTGTGTTATCAAGCTATGTTGTTTGACTTGAGAAACATCAGTGCTACATATTGACATGCAATGAATATCATCTTCCATGACATGATACACAATATTTTTGATAACTATGTTGATGATATTTATGGTAAATAAAAAACATGTGCAAGACATCTAGATGTTCTATGGAGAATCTTTAAGCGACTTTGTGGATATAAGGTGTGCCTTACCCTAAATAAATGTGTCTTTGGAGTCACTTCAGGAAAATTGTTATACTTCATTATTTCCTAAAGAGGCATTAAATTCTATCTTGAAAAGGTTAATGCCATCACAAAAATTCATCCCCCTTTTAATTTTCAATAGATGCACAACTTACAAGGTAAAATTTAGTCCATTCGATAATTTATTTTACAACTATTGATCATTGTCATCCTTTCACCCACCTCTTGAGGAAGGGCACCACATTTTAATGGAATACCAATTGTCAATAAATATTTGAGAAATCAAAACCCTATTTGCCAAACCCACCAATGTTGGCCCCACTAATGCTAGGAAAGCCACTATTACTTTACATTTTAACAATCAAACATGCCTTGGGGGCACTTTTATCCTAACACGATGACTAGGGAAAATAACATGTAATATATTATTTGAGTAGGACACTGGTCACTTATGAACAAAATTATACACCAATTGAGAAATCATGTTTATCATTGGTCTTCACATCCAAAAATTTTCATCACTACATGTTGAACATCAAAACCATCATAATTACAAAGGTTGATCCCCTCAAGTATCTTCTTTCCAAAGCAACATTGATAGGTCATATGACCATGTGGATTATTCTCTTTAGTTATTTAAACATTGAATATACTAATAAAAAATCCATTAAAGGGAAAGTACTTGTATAGCAACTTGCTAAGGTACCTTTGTCAGACACACATCCATTGAACATTCATTTCCCTGATGAGTCTATGTTAAATTTGGAAGAATCACATCAATGAAAGTTGTATTTTGATAATTTATTCACATCACATGGTTCAAGAGCTAGTATTTTATTCATTACATCATAGGGTATGTCATTCCCAAGGCATTTCAAATTGGTTTTCCATGCACCAATAATATTTTAGAATATGAGGCACTCATCATTGGACATCACCTCATAGTACAATGGAATATTCAATAGTTGGTTGTGTATGACAATTCATAATTTATTATAAATTTAGTTATATATAAATATCAAACCAAATATGAGAAGCTCATACACTACAAAGGCATGGTTAATAGCCTCAAAAAAACTTTTAATGCATTTAGTTTGAGCAAATACTAATAATTAACAATAGATTAGTTGACATAATGGAAACTATTGGGTACTTGATATAAATGTCTTATAACATCCATGACAATCAATTTATCATTAAAAATATTCTTATGATAGGTTACAATCACCCAAATTAATGTTATGTGATATTACTAATCTTGATTCTCCTCAGTACCAAGATTGATCCGTGTGTAGCCACTGTGCACTCAAACACACTCCTCGTTTGTTCTATTGTGGATATGTCACACTTATCATGAAATCATGCACACTATTTGCCTAAAATTTACTCACAACCTTATGCTAAGTCTCATTCCTACTCATAAAATTTCATGTAATGGTTACCTTAGATCATAACTTGTGCACCTAAGTGCTCACCTCATAGTTATTAGTTCAGTATACTTCATGGGCATCTACTCATATAATCACTTGCTCCTTCAGGCCCCACCTTATCAAAACCACATGTCATCTTACCCCAAATTCATGATTTAAATGTGTCCTAACTAGTTGTTAGCTTCCAATCGAGGATTATAGGATTGGTATTTGTTAAAGATAGCTTGGACCTTAACTATTCAGATGATTACTAACTACCATATCTAATAGGAGATCAACACACTTATCGATATTTGCCTTGGTATCTATACAACATTTCATACTACTTTTGTATTATACATGTTAAATATGTAGCATAAACATTTTGCTAAATAGTTGAATAATAACACATCTAGATCAATGCCATTTACATAATTGTAACACAATTAGCTTGCTTTGCACATCTAATTCATAGACACACACTATAAAAATTATAATTTGTGTTCCCTATTATTTGATTTATGAATAGAAGTTGCATTTCTTAAAAGTAAGACTTTTGCTCCATTGAATGTGGGTTTGATTGTTCCATCTGAATACTCTTTGCACATTCAATCTACACAACCAAATATGGTTGTCCTTCACACACTCTGTCTTGGGCCCCATGGTGTGGATCATTCATATCAAATCTTACCTAAGGATTGGTATTAGAGATTTGCTATATTCCTTTCTATGCTTATAACCACATGAGCATAATGAGAGAAAAAAGGTTTAATAGTTGGTTCTATTTTAGAGATCCAAGAAGATTGTTGTATAAAAAATAAGATGGATGACACCTAAAATCAACTTAAGGCAACCCCATAAGTTTGAAATATCATCATCGATGCACTGGAGGCATAACACACTAAATTTTTTAGCCAATTCTATGAGTTAATAATGCAACTCAACCTGACACCTTCCCATTCATCTCAATAGTATGTTCCATAATAGTTTTAATGGCAAACCCCCTTCAAAGTACAAGTCAATCTTGACATCCAGATATTTGAAGGTGAGATCAATGCTAAAGCATTAGATGTCTAGATTTGACAACTTGAGTTGTACTTCTTAATTAATTATTTCATTGATGCTGATAAGATCACCTTCATAGTACTGAAGATGTCGATTCCATTTTTTCATTGGTGGGATAGATTTGGTGCACATGAGTGCATTCCAATCAAATCATGAAATAATTTTGTTGATGCACTAAATGAGGAATACTACCCTCTATAACACTTTGAAAATGAGTACATCAACTTTTAATAACTACACCAATATAAGGATCAATTAGTGGAAGACTACACCAACATATTCCATGACTACTTTGTGTGCCTATAAGAAAACTTGAGCAAAAAACATAGGGTATTTAATTACATCAATTTACACTACCTTATATCCATGTGGAGTTATATTAATTAACTTCTAACACCTTGGGATAGGCATATTATAACACCAATAAGATTGAAGCCAAAGAAAAGATGAAGTAACATACCACCTCTTCATCTAATGTAGTGCACAAAGCCCAACTCTCACACAACTCCACATCATAACCCCTTTTGCAAAATCATTACCCTTACTGAAAAAGTGATCATCCTAATAAGACTACATAACACTCAAAGGCTATTGTGCCTTCTAATTCAAATAAAGGAAAGAAGAAGTTTAGTGATAAGTGGTACCATTACCATCACTCATCCACTAATGACACTTTGAATGTTATGTGTATCAGTCCTTACTTGTATAATCTACATTAGGAACCAAACCAATGGATATCATTGATCCAAATGCCTTTTGTCTAAGCACCAACACCACTATGTTTGGCATATCTAAAGAGCACAAACATATCTTTCATACTAAGTTTTAGGTGAAGGTTCAACGTCTCCACATCATCATCAATAATGGAAATTAGATGAACATAATTTCATAATCAACAACTCAACACCTTGGTATTACCACCACTATGCACCCTAATCCATATTCTCTAGGGTTGCTATAATAGGAGAAAGATATACAAGTCTAGTGATAGTGCACTTTTTAGTACAAAGTCAAGCCTATGGAGGATAATGTCACTTATAACATCTCACCTTTGGAGGTCTATGACATCTCGATGGGGAGACTATATCTATATGACCATGAATCAACATATCAATCCAAGCCATAACATTGGACTATCATCTCTACCACCTTTTGAAGTTAGCTCCTATGACCAAAGTCACTTTGGTCTCTACTAAGAAATGTTGTAAACTTGTCTCAAATACATAGAAGTTCATGTTGCTCATGGTTCACCCTAACACACCTGCACAACAAATGACAAAGCACACGCTAGTAGTGCCTAACACTCACATAATTTCACAGTAGCAATAGCTTGATAAGTTAATGAAGTAGCATAATGAAGTATTCATAGATCTAAGGGTATTTCAACACATTGTGCAATAAAAAATTGCATTAATTTGGTTCCTTGATCCTCTCTTATGAATTACCCCTATATCATAGATTAATTTAGAGGAATGATGAATGCTAGATACAAGATCTTCTTAATCAGGGCAAGATCAAGCCTAGCTCTTCAATTTTTGGGAGTCTAATAGTCCTCACAACTAAGAAATATGGATCTTGGTGACTCTTCATAAACTATCACATACTCAAAAAGATAACGGTGAAGAATTAATATCCATTATCATGCATTGATGACCTTCTAGACTAGGTCTGAGGTGCTCAATACTTCATCAAGATTGAATTGAAATTAGGTTACCATCAGGATCTAATCCATTTTTAATATGTTTGGAAGACAACATTCAAGACATAGGAAGGATTGTATGAATGGTTAGTCATGCCTTTTGGCCTAAGCAATGTGTCGACACATTCATGCACTTGATGGATGATCTACTAGGCCTTTCATCAACTCTTTCATCATCATCTACTTGGATGTCATTCTCATCTTCATCAAGACTTGGTAAGAGCACTTGGAACACATCTCATATACCTTCAACACCTTATATCAACATAAGTTTCAAAACAACTTACCAAAATATACATTTGGTGCTGTATAGAATTAGTACTTGGGATACATCATCAATCACACATGAATCCATGTAGATCTAGAGAAGATAAAATTTATCTAAGATTGGCCTCCTTTGCACAATCTCACAAAATTAAGGAGTTTTCTTGGACTTGGTAACTTCTACCACAGGTTTGTCCTTAGTTTTTTGCACATCTTTTAGGCTCTTAGCTATATAACACATGTAAAAGCCAAGTCTAATTAGACTCATGCACCACAACATGATTTTGAGGTAATCAATGAATGTCTTTATGTAGTGTTTGTTCTTGCAATGCTTGACATTATGTATTCCTTAAAAATTCATATTGATTCATTTGAATATGAACTTGATACAATGCTCATGTAACATGGACATCTAGTTTCATACCACTCATAGATGTTCAGTGACACAGTGCAAAGGTATTCCAACTATGAGAAATAACTATATGCTATTATGTAGGTAATAAAACAATGCTAACATTAAATTCTAGGGAAGAAATAATTGCTCATTCAAACCACAAGCCACTTCAGTTCCTATAGATGTAGATCAAGCTAAAGGATACATGGCACATGAAATGGATGAATGACCTACAATAATTACATCTCATGATAAATAATAATAAAGGGAAGGAAAAAAAGGCAACATATTACCTTAGCTGATCGCTGGTTCATTCACTCATCACTGTGTTAGACATACATGACCATAACTTCCTAGACTGGGTACCCCTCTACTCAGTTGAATAGGACTTCATAGTAGCTGACACTAGTCTAACATAAGGTAAACAAGTTCAAGAGTTCTATTTATCTGACCAACTTATCTACAAGCTTAGACATCTTTATTTTCCTAATGGTGCACCTCACCAATAACTCATCTAGGAGGCTCACTACATAGATACCTTGGGACACTTTGGCATGACAATGATTCTAGCCACATTATAGTTGCACTTCTACTAGGCACACATATACATAGACGTGGAATTCCACATCAATTATTGTATTCCTTATTGCAGCTCTAATACCATGAATATAAATCTATGACTTTACACACCTCTATTGGTTCCATTCAGACCATGGGAATCTATTAGCATAGATTTCATGACTGGGTTGCTTGTGATGAGACATCAACATGATGTTGTGTTTATTTTAGTGGATAGGTTTTCTAAGATGGCTATCATGGTTACTTAAAATAAAGACATTGATGTAGATGGAATTACACAATCCTTATCAACCATGTTTGGGTTCATTTTGGGATTCTAACATCCATCATATTTGATCAAGATCCATGTTTTATAAGTCACTTTTAGCAAGCATTGTGATACTTGATGGGTATGTAACTAGATTGGTTAGTAACTTCTCATCCAAAAATAAATGGGTAAAATAAAGTGTTTAATCACACACTTATTCAAATTCTATGAATGTACAACCATGCACATGCTCGCACTTAGGATGATAATCTCTTGTATATTCAAAACTCTTACAAAAAAACATTGCACAACTTTATGGGTCATAATCAAGTCCAAACATGTATTGGGTTTAAACCTTTGACACTTCTATAAATATCCTATCACATACCATCCAACACTAAGTTTCACACACAAGAATGGGAAGTGGACAAAGTTGAGAAGTTTCTATGACACATCCATTCTATTCATCAATAGGTTCAATAGATCCTTTCTCACACAAAAACGAAGTACAAGGAGAACCATGATACACATCACACATATCATGCATTCTGAGTTGACATAAATTTTAGCTTCACCTCTAAAAATAATGCTTCAAAGGTCCACACTAGAAGATCAAGCCTCTGCATTATGGTCTTACACCATTATACATGTAACTGGTGAGAATTCTTTTTTTCTTGATTTGCCTTTGTACTTGGGTATGCACCTAATATTTAATGTGGAACTTCACAATCCTTACACTTTGCCACTTCTTGAGATAATAATGACACACCATACTTCTTATTATTTGGATCCCAAACACTTGCACCCCATAGAGAAGGACTATATCATCAAAGTGATTGGCATGCATACCTATCATGACACACATAAAATTTTATGAGTGGTCATGGTTGGACAATATGCTAATAAAGCTAAGTGGTATACTTCTTAGTAACTTTGAGTGTAGTTTCCTCAGTTTCACATCAATGCAATAGAGACCATTATTCTTCAAGCAAGGGTGAATGATTGATGCACAATGACTACATAATAAAACACACTGCTCATTTGTTCTAATGCATAAAACTCACAATTATCATGTAATCATGTGAATTATTTTTCCCTAAGTTTAATCACAACCTTATGCATAAGTCTTACATATAATCACAAACTTTCATGTAATGGTTACCTCATATCACAACCTATACACCTCACTGTGCACCTCACACCTTACAATCTGATGCACTTCATGGGCATCTGCTCATAGACTCACTTTCTCCTTCTGGCCCCACCTCAACACAACCATGTCTTGGCTTAGCTTGATAACATGATTGAAATATGGCCAAACTAGCCATTAGCCACTAACCAAGGATTACGAGATTGGGAATTGATGAAAATAACTTGGACATTAACTATTAATATAATTTCTAACTTGTACATCTGATAAGAGGTCATCATGCCTATTAACATCCACCTTGGTAGTTGTTTAACAATTCATACTACTTTTGTATTATGCATGTTAAATATGTAACATAAGTATGTGGACAAATAGTTAAATAACAACACAACCATATCAATTCCATTTGCAAATTTATAACATAGTTATCTTTCTCCATACATATACTATATATATATATATATATATATATATATATATATATATACATATATATATACTATAGATATTGTACTTCATATTCCCTATTCTTTGATTTATGAATAGAAGTTGCATTTCCTTCAAGTAATACTTTCACTTCATTGAATGTGTGTTTGATTATTTTGTTTTAATACTCTCCATGCATTCACTTTACATAACCAAACTTAGTTGTGCCCCACACACTTGGTCCTAGGCCTTATGGTGTGGATCAAAGACATTTACACCTACCTTCAAGCTCATATTATTCCCATTGACCTATCATGCAATCAACATAAATCCTTCATTCATAATGCATACCATTACACTTTACTTGAGGGTTTCTCTATCATAGAGGCTATGATAGAACTCTACTTCATTGTTTAAACTTGGGTGAATTTGAATTAGTGCTTAAAAACATGCATAAATGGATTTGTGGGGCCCTACAATCAGAATGGTCCTTACCAAGAAACTCCTTTAGATGATACTATTAGCCCATAATGAAATCAAATGCATGTGCATATATTAAGAAGTGTCTTTCTTGTCAAAAGCATGGTGATCTAATTCATGCTCCTTCATGAACTCTTTAGCCTATCACATCTTCTTGGCCATTTTCTACATGGGGGTTTAATCTCATAGGAAAGATAAACCCCACTTCTTTAGATGTCTATAAACATATCCCTACTGTCATTGAGTTTTTTACTAAGTGGGTTGAGGAAATCCATCTCATTTACACAAATGGTAAGAAAATATCCAAATTCATTAAAAATCACCTCATTTTATGCTATGCATTCCCTCTACCATCATAGCAGATAATGGAAATGCATTAAAAAATAAGGGTGTGAAATCCCTTTGTACATAATTCCATATCAAACATAGATGGTCAACTCCCTATTACCCTCAAGGTAATGACCAAGATAAGGCATATAATAAGATTATTTTTAGAATTCTTAAGAATATCATCAATGACATTGGCTATGATTGGCATTTACAATTATTCCCTACCTTGTGAGCTTATCTTACCAATATCTGCACACCTATAGGTGTAATGCCCTATTCCTTAGTCTTTTGATCTAAAGCAATTCTTCCTATTGAGATTGAGTTTCCCTCTCTATGTATCTCATTGTAGGGTATTATTTATGATGAGGAGTATATAGTGACATGACTATAAGAGATAGAACTCTTGGATAATAAATGGCTAGTCACATTGAGTCATCTCAAAGCATATTAGCATCGGCTATACCATAGTTATAAAAATGCATCATTTCTAGATATTTTTAAGTTGGTTATCTTATGCTAAAAGAGAATTAAAAAAACACTAATGCAAATTGCAATCATATAAAATGCACAAATTGGTAACTTGTGCTTGGCTAATGATACCCAACCCTAAGGTCCTTCTTGCATGCTACCATGACCCTCATAAGCATCATTTTCACTAATTCCCAATCATTCGTAGCTTTCCAGACCTGATCCCAACTAAGATAGACTCCTCTTTCCATGATAGATCAATCCGCTAAGTCCCATTTGCTCAGGACAATAGCACCACATTAGGATTATAGCACCAGTACCACTCTTGTCTGCTTTTGGTGCTCTTGTCTAAGTATAATTTTGGCCCCAATGGTTAGTTTCTTCTAATTTTCCATCCTTTTCCTTGTCATCCTAACACAAGCACATTCAATTAATGACCAACAGATCCCTATAAAATCCTATTCAAAGATCATTTGGAAAGGGTTGTCAAATATCACTAAGCAAGCAAGAATACAAACAAGATGACTTAAGCAGTCTTCCCTATTCTATGCATATAACCAACCAATATACTTACAAGCTTATTCAAGTCCTTACATCAATCCCTAGCCACCTCAAGTACATATAGTTTAACATTTTTCATATTCATACACTCAATTGCATAAAACACATCAAGTAGGAGAACTACATATGACTTAATCCATCTTCAGAGTATTGGTATGTAGGCAACATGCCCACACAAGGGGTGTGGATACATGTTCAGTGAATCTTACACAAACTAACACCCCCTCTTTCTTGAAATTGGTCAAATCATAATGGAATATAGGGTTTGAAGAGAGAATCTTCTCTATAGGGAGATCTACTAACTTTCAATTGCCAAAACTTCATAGATAAGGTCACACAGACCTGGCAAATAAAACCTAGAAAGCTCAGATCCTCAAGACAATAATGGTAGAGGTGGACTAAAATACCAGTGCCACTCTTGTCTACTTTTGAGGCTCCTATCCAATCATAAAACAAAGGTCAGATCTCAATTTGTGATAATGTCCTAATCTTACACAGTGAATTCTAATCTTTATCTTAGTTAGATCAACTAGTTTCCAACTATGTCTTATTTTCTCCCTCTTATTACTATTTTAGAAAGGTCAAAATTACAATCTAATTACAAAAATTAGTAGCTTAATTATTTCACATTTATTTACTAATTTTACTACTCAGACCCTTTAACTAAATTATGAATAACACACAAATATTTTTGAAATTGTTAAATCATTTGGTGAACCCGACTTACTTCTTTATGCATAAAAACCCTTAAAACCCTAAGGTAAAATTTTTACTAATTTTTCCCTTACTTTTTTGATTTTTTACCTGCATAATAAAATAAAAAATTAGCATTTAATTTTAAAATTTCATAGTAATTTTAAAATAATTTTCTTTCAAACCCTAGTTGCCATACTAGGTCCCAGTATTTTCCCAATAATTTTTCAGTCATTTTCTAAATTTTTACTAGCATATTTAAATAAAAAAATCTATTCAAATTTCAAAATTCAATAAAAATTCTCAAAAAATATTTATTTTTCCAAACCTTAGTTGCACATACTAGGTCCCATAAAATCACTAATTTTCCAATCAATTTTTGATTTTTTACTTGCATATATAACTTAGAAATTCACTTTCAATTTCAAAATTTCATAGTAAATTATTCAAATAACTATCTTTCAAACTCTAGTTGCATGTACTAGTTGTTATTTGCTTGTTGAGGTATCACCTTCCATGTGTGCAAACTTCATTTCATTTTTATGCATATTCCAGTTCCTTATTTAGATTATATCCATTTAATATTTTCTACTATTATCCAAGTTATTTTTCTTATGCCACCTAAGTTTCTTGCATCTCTTCCTTCAATATGAAGTGCAATACTTAGTGGCAATCTTCCTTAATTCACCTATATTCTTGCAACTTGACCATATACTATGGATAGATAACTAACTCAGGTTTCTGTTATAGATTCTACACATCCAGATTACACTAATTTTAATAAAGATAACTCTGATAATGAGTAGTATGAAAATAATAATGATGATGTACACACTAATGCTCATGCTCCACCACATTGGAATACTGATCCACTTCCACCAATTATTGATAATGAAGTTGTCCTCAACAAAGATTTGATACTACAAAGTTTTTGAGAAAGACTTTAGGACTAACCCCGAGATCATACTATTATCTTAAAATCTATCATGGAAATTAAAAAGGCTAAGCAAGTTGAATCTTCTATTCCTTCATAACAACTAGTTACAAATGACACTATAGGGGCAGCTAGGTCTCAACAACCCCCTATAACAACCCAACCTACCTCTATGCCACCAACTACAACTAGTACATCTTTGTCTCCTGATGTGGTAGCCCTTGTACAAGAGATAAGATCTCATCAATCTAAGGTGCTACATCTTGAGCAAGGTGCCTCTAGACCTACGTAGGTTTTGGATTCTTTTGATCTATTGCATAAAACATTGGCATGTCACATTGTTTATACACCCTTACCACAAGGTTTTGTTCAATTGAAGCTTACTTTATATGATGGCAAGGGTGATCCCAAGACATATTTGAGAGATTTTCATGCAACATACTTGGACTATGTACCAAATGATTGGCTAATTACCAAGTTATTTCCATCGAGCCTAAAGGGTTATGCTTTATAGTCTATCGAATTAGTCAGTCAATGCATTTAATCCTTTAGCCAAAATGTTCCTAACTCATTTTAGCATCAACATTGGTGATAAGGTTTCATATGCCCAAGCTGTACAACAAAAACAAAGGTCAAATGAACATCTCACAGATTATGTTCTCTGATATAAGAATATTTTAGCTAAGATGACTAGTCCTATGACCGATCAAGAGTTACAAGATCTCGTCAAATAAAGTCTTCTACCAAATTTGAATTAATCAATTATGTTCAAAATATTCTCTTCCTTCACTGAATTATGTCACACACTAAAGGAAAGAGAAGTCAAACTAATTTCAATGGGAAAACTAAAGTATACAAGTATCTTAGAAATAACAAATAAGAGTAACAACAAAGTCCCATAGAAAGTCAGGGTCAATGATAGTAAGAGTCAGAATCAACCTATAGTTAATGTAGCTTTCAAGCCCCCTCAATGAGTGGTTTTATCAACACCTCCTCAATGTACTTTTACCAATCTACCAATTTTTCCAACTAGAGTTTTACATCAACTATTAGAATGTAACATCATATTTCTCCCTCCTATTCAAGAAATTGACCCAACAATGTCTCTTTCATGGGGATATGACCAACATGCATTTTGTGAGTTTCACAGGGCACTAGGCCATAAAACAAATAGATGCATCATTTTGAGACACAAGATACAAGATTTGATAGATGGAAATCACATTGATCTTGGTACTTTAGTTCAGCCTTCTCAGGCAAAGTAAACAAAATATAAAGCTTTGAAAATCTTCTTAGATCCCTTTTCATAGCATTCTAAATAAGAGACAGGGGACACATCAGAGGTTTACCATGAATATCATCCACATCTACCACCAGATACATATAGGGCACCTTTAGTTGAGACACATACTTTGAGTAACATGATTGGTGTATTCAATTCCAAATTTCTAGCTAGACCTTCCATCTCCTTTTTAGAGTAGGATATCATCGAGGATGATTCAGATTATCATGCACTCTTTATTAGAGCTTACATTCATAATCATCTTATTTATAGTATTCTCATAGATAATGGATCCAGTGTGAACATATGCACTATGACATTATTGTAGTATGTGGGATATTCAAAGAAAGATATTACCTCAATGAACATAGTTATCAGTAGATTTAGTGGGCATATATAGAGTTTATTAAGTGAAATTGTACTTCTTCTATAGGTGAGTCCAACACACATGGCCACACCATTCACTATTGTTCCTAGTGTAGGAGTTTTTGATATGATACTTGGTTAAAAATGGGTTCAAAAATTTCATGCAATACCTTCTTCATTTCATAGATGCATAAAATTCATTCACACTAATCAGGTTGTTATAGTTGGTGGAGTTCCATATGAGTTACCACTCTCCATTACAGGTCTAAATTCTATATTATAGTCATCAATTTTAGTTCTATCATCACTTCTAGCTTTGCCACCAATTATAGTTATCCTCCAGTTTTGATTTAGACACAGTTAAGGCATTCATCGCCAACACAAAAAGTTCATATACCTCTATAACTTCAATATTCTAGATAGCTTCTAGCTACTCTTTTCACACTCAGGGTAGTATCATTGAGATCTCATGTATCTACTCACAGAGCACATGTTCAAAGAGCTTCTCCTACTACTAGATGGGTCCATAAGAGCCCTACAATTACATCCACTTCTTAGAATTATAGGGGGACCCAATAATTAGTTTCTACTTCAAAAATTTTAGAGCATTTATAGCATATACTACTTTTAGAGCCACAATCTCAGCATTTCCATCATGCTTCATGATCATGCATAATTCCTCTCTTTGATATAGGACATCATGATAGGGAGTATTCCATGAGACTCATTAGTTAGTATCATCTATTCTTAGTTTTACCTGTACATAGTTCCTTATGATTAATTGTAGATAACTCAAAATCTCAAAAATCTAAAAACAATATAACACTTTTAAAATATAAAAACATTCAAATATATCAAAACACCAAAAGTATTTTGATTGTATGCATCATCCATGCTCTACATTTCTACTGCTATGATAGACTTACATTTGCTATTCTATGCTATTGTTTGTTAACTTATCTACATTACCATGCTTCATTTGATCTTTTTTGTGTGTGTGCAGTGACATCCAAATCCTTGATTGCTTCATTCCATCCATTAAGGGGGTATCCTACTTCCACATCAAGACATACACTGATATACATACGCACTGGGGGTATTATTACATGACTACACCATCCAAAAGTGAGATAGTATTTCCACAGTCCATTGATTAGTTAGTGAATTTTTTGGAAAAAAATATGTTTTAGTTTTTGGACCAATGTTTCGATTCACACTTTATGAACCATCATCAAGGTATGAGAAATAACTACAACATGGTTCATGGAGTGCAAACCAAAAAGTTGATAAAAAAACTACAACACATTTTTTTCCAAAATATTCACTAACTACACCATCCAGGTTATGCCATTCCTACACCACACACTCTAGTTATCATATTGATGTACATTACTTACTAGCTTACATAGATTACTCTATCAACACTCACTAGTATATAACACTTGTGTATTTCTTAACATATACCTAGTCTTGTACTAACATGTCTTACATACTTTCCCTCTTGCTTTGATTAGTTAGATACAATTGTATTTATAGTTATTACATGCTTTCCTTTCTTGATTCGCATAGCTAGATATGATTACATTTCTTAGTGCTTGATTGTCTCTTGTATATGCCTTAGGACATTTGCCAATGTCCTTTGCTTGTACTTTTCTATGTGATTATGGCTTCCATGTAAACTTTTCTTATTTCAATTGTATGTGTATGTGGCATTTGAATATGCCTTGTATGCTTTCCTTCTAATATGAATGACATGTGCCCATGTCCCTTGTTTGTTTGGCCCCTTGACCACTCCCATATGCTTCTTATTTCTTACCTTGTGTGCTTGTTGCTTTCTTGCTTCTCATTGTTTGTAATGCCATGATCCACATCATGAATTATTCTTGATTTTTTGGATGCCATGATGGACATCATGCTTCATCCCTCCAACTAACATCTTATAACTAACTAGACTTTCATTTTTAGTTCAATAAATTACACATGTTATTACATTGTTATATCCATCTAGGCATGCCCCTGTTGATCTAACAATATCTCAATACAAATCATACTATATCTTCAGATATCTTATTGATTATCATTACTATATCATGTATCTTTGCAACATAACACACTTATAGGGTTCTTTCTTTTGAGGGCATGCATTATAGGGTCTTCATTCCTACGCTTAGAATAGGGGAAAATAAATAGGGGTTTTATCAAGAGATCAAAGCTCTTAACATTAAAAAAAATAACATTTAACACATCCAAAACAACAATTAGACATCAAAATAGTCAAAACAGACCAGGTAGATAGCGAAAATGTCAGAACAGTCACCATATTTAGCCTAGAACAATAATTCCCAACTTGAACTATAATGCTAGTGCCACTAGTGTCCACTTTTGGTGCTCCTATCTAAATAAGAAAAAAAACTACCTTTTTAGAAGCAGGTAGAAAAGTAGGTTCAACTACAGTTTTACACAGTTAGACCAGTTTAGAATCAATAATTTTTAGTACACTTTTGCTAAAAAAATATAGACATAGGGGGCATCATGAATTACATGATGGCTCTCACTTCTAGTTTCAAAACAACAGTTGATATAACTTCTAGATCAGAATCCATGTTCCAGACACTAGTGATTGGGGGTAATGTGCATGACACATTTGTTTTATTTTATTTTTGAGTTTAGCATTACCTAAGCATTCTCAATAATTGCATGCTTTATTCCATCTATAAGTGGTTGGAATCATTTTAGAGTGGATTTCATACAAGCCTAATCTCCATCTTTTAGAGTGGACAAGAGTGGCCTTGTTTCCAACATACATTTGGCTATCCATGCCAACATTGTCAGATCACAAAGCATTCATGGGCTTCAGAAGCCATCTCATATGACACACATTTCATACCAGTATTAGTTTATAACTTCACTTCATGGGGTAATGATGGAACCAAAGGACTAGCTAGCCTTTGTATTTTTAAGACACCTATTCAGAGGGATTGGACACATAGTCCAAACATCAATTAGCACATACATGATTACCTATCTTCACTTAGTGGGTGACAATGGAGTCAAAGGGCCAACCTTTACATTCTTGAGCCACTTCTAGAGAATTGAGAACTCAGCTCCATTCATGATATTTCTCTTGGTACAACATCATCCAACATTAATTAATATTACTCAGCATCAATCAACATCACAATAGGTTTTGTATTGGTCTACATACCTAGTGAGGTGTATTCATTCCTTTATCTTCCTCTCTCTCTTACCCAACTTTATATGTTCTTATTTTAGATATAACTTATCTAGTAATTAATAATATACTCTTTGTTTTCTCTTGTAGATTCACACTTCATAGCGTACTCCCTCTATGCACACCCAACATCATAATAGCTTTGTGATCTTCACCCTTATAGGTAAGTTCAAGTACACTTTCTATTTTTCCTTTATCCTAGTATTTCACTTTATTGCATCACTAAAATAAAGGGGGGAAAATGTAGTCATATAAAGTACAAATTTTGGTAACTTGAGCATGGCTAATGACACCCAACCCTTAGGTATCTCTTTATTTCTCCCATGACCCTCATTGATATCATTTTCACTAATTCCTAGTCATTCATAGCCTTCCAGACCTGATCCCAGCTGAACTAGATTCCTCTTTCCATAAAAGATCAATCCCCCAGGTCCCATGTGCTCAGGACAATATCACCACACTAGGACTATAGTATTGGTGCCACTCTTGTCTACTTTTGAGGCTCTTGTCTAAGTCTAATTTTAGCCCCAATGATTAATTCCTTCTAGTTCCCCATCTTTTTCCTTGTTGGACTAACATGAGCACATTCAACCAATGACCAATAGATCCCTATAAAATCCCATTCAAAGATCATTTGTAAAGGATTGGCAAATATCACTAAGCAAACAAAATACAAGAAAGACCACTTAAGAAATATTACCTATTCTCTGCATACAACCAACCAATATACTTACATACTTATTCAAATCCTTACACTAGTCCCTAGCCACCTCAAGTACATCTAGTTTAACATTTTTCATATTCATACACTCAATTGTACAAATCACATCAAGTGGAAGAATTACATATGACTTGATCCCTCTTCAGAGTATTGGTATATAGGCAACATGCCCACACAAGGGGTATAGACACACATTCAGTGAATTTTACACACACTAACACCACCTCTTTCTTAAATTTTGTCAAAGCACAATGGAATATAGGGTTTGAAGAGAGAATCTACTATATAGGGAGCTCTACTAACTTTCAACTATCAAAACTTCATAGAAAGGGTCACATAGACCTAGCAAATAAAACCCAAAAAGCTCAGATCCTTAGGATAATAGTGGCAGAGATGGACTACAATGATGGTGCCACTCCTATCCACTTTTGGTGCTCTTATCCAATCATAAAATGAATGTTAGATCTTAGTTTATGACAGTGTCCCAGTCCTACACAGTGAATTCTAACCTATGTCTCAGTTGGATCAACTAGTTTCTAGCTAAGTCTTATTTTCTCCTACTTATTTCTATTTTTATAAAGGCCAAAATTATAGTCTAATTTACACAAATTAGTAGGTTTATTATTGCATATTTATTTACTAATTTTACTACTCAGACCCTTTAACTAAATTAGAAATAACACAAAAATATTCCCAAAATTGTTAAATCATAAACCATGAAAAGAAAGGCAAATTTAAGCCAAATTGGTTGGTTCCATTAAATATCACCATAAACTATGGTTATTGGGTATACATGTTGACTATACCAGATGGGAAAGAGCTAGATGATCCCATGAACATTATGCATCTCAAACACTTTTATGTTTGATTTGTTTGAACATTGTCTATGTGAGACCCTGCTTGGGGGCATTCCCATTGCATCCTTTTCTATTCTCCTTCATTCTATTTTTACATTCATGAGTCAATCCTTATCTTTATATTTCATCCTATTACCATCCTGATCTTGATTATAACCTATAATTACTATGGGTGGATTCTAAAAATAATTCAACAAGCAGTTCATATTTGGTCATCATCAACACATCTTTGTAGGCAAAATTTTAGAATATCAGAGTGCTTCAACATGGTTTCCATACTTAGTAGTCCTTGTTACAACATATTTTAGCTATTTAGTTGTCCTTATCCCCCATTCCACATCACTTCCTTTCCATCTTAATTATTTATTGAGTGGTAGTTCTTTCACATCCTGAATTGATATTGAACTCCTACCCATGGTGGTTCATCCGTTATTAGACATTTTTTTAGTACATTCATTCATCTATCCCTATACATCCTACTTGTAGAATACTCATGTATATAACTTATTATAAAAGATATAAAAACATCAAAACATCCATAAATCCTAAAATTTTAGAAATCATAAAATCCCACAAAGAGATATAAAGACACAAAATCTTTGACCAATTTGTCATCTTGTTTGCCAGTGGGTTTCACTCTTGGTTCTATTCTGAGTGGTGGTATTTGAGTATCATGCAAATAAACCCCTTTGCATTGAATATCTCACAAGTTAGAAATATCTTATCCAAATCATCACTTTTCCATCAAATTTAATCAAATCTACTCTTCGTTCTAATTATAATTATCCCATTCCCTTAGGTGTTTGCCTATGTCTTGCAAGGGTATCTTTTATTCAATCATGATCATCCTAATAAACACCATTATATCTCCATCACACTCCCATTTTTTATAGAAATACATTAGCTTAAGGTCCACATGGATTATGTAAGAAACACTTGGATACATGGGGTATCTTGGGTCATCTCAACGGGTATCATCCCTATTGCCATCATTCCCATTTTCATCATCTCCCTACTTGATGTTTTTTAGTATATTATCCTGCACTCTTACCATTTTATGAGTCAATTATTATACACGCTCACCATTTTACATGCCAATTACTCCGTTCTCTCACCATTTTGAGATTCATTTCTCTATTACTTCCTTGACAGTTTCATCATATTTTACTATCATCAATTTTCTTCACTCCCTTTCTTGGAGAACTACATTGGCTTAAGGTCCACATAGGCTATTATGCAACACTTAGATACATGGGGTATCCCAAATCAAATTTACCACTTATTTATTTTTATTCCATTCCCCTTTTGTCAAAGTTTGCCACATTATCCTATTTGATGTTCTATAGACTTTGGGGCAAAAAAACACAAGCATAACACCTTACTTCTACATACCAATAATGGCTAACTATTATTTGTTTATTTCTTTTATATGTATGTATGTGTTTATGTGTGAATTATTTTCTTACTTTCTTATTTATTTGTTTTTCTTTTTATGTCTTACCTTAGTCTATATGCATCCCTAGGGTCATCATGGTTTTTCTATATCATAGTGATTCTATGTGCATGTACTTGAGTCCATCCATCAACACATGATAATAGTGACATCATTATATTTCAATATCATGGTGTGTTTGTGTCATTTATCTATTAGATCAAGGCTCATTCCCTATGCAAATTGTGGTCAAATCATCATGATGTTATATATCATGGTTCATAACATTGTAAGCTACATTAAAAATCTAGTGCTTGAGGCTTATATACAATGTCACACTTCAGTGGTAGTTTATACCCTTGTAGAATCATTTTGTTTCATTTTAGACCACATCACACCATGTTTTCACCCCTTCTTAATTTCTCATCATATTTTCTCCCTTATTATAAAAACCTAGTTTTTGAGGTCACTTTAGGATTATTCTTGTTCTTATTTCCACATCCATCCCCTATTTATTCAATTCTCTCCTTTTCCAATAAAATCATTCTTCAATCATTACCACATCATTCTTTAATAGTTATTTTCATCACCTTGTATATTCTCATGTGCCTATTTTTGTGTGGCTTCATCATTCTTTGAAAAGTAATTATACATTTCAAACATATGTTTGCATCAATTTATCACCTTTTTGTCATTTATTAGTATGATAATTTCCTCCTTAATCAGTGTAATAGGTTACATCCTTGAGCTGTGGTTTCCAATCAATCAATCAATCAACAAATAAATTAGTCTAATCATTGATAAAATTTGCCCTACCAGGTGTTTAACCCTAAAATATAGATTAGGGAATCTAGGGTTAAATGGGATGAAGATAGCCTTGGGTACAAGGATGATAAATTATCTCTATAATAGACCAATTAATTTTAAAACTCAAATAGAACATATACTAAATTTATTATGCTAAGATATGCTAAAAATGAAAAGAACAAATATGTTATATATTGTAATAATAAAGAAAACAAGTACTTGGTTTTGATACTAATACAAATATATATCTAGAATAGGTAGGGAGTATATTGGAAGAGTATTTTATAATAGTCACCAAATTCTAGATTAAGTGCCTATGTAATTGTGAACACTTGCATCAACATGGGATAGTTGCATCAACTCTAGTGTCTGGGTCAGACCTAAGTGTCTTGTATAGAATACCTACTAAAAAATATGACCACCTAGATGATTCTAAGTTTTTCATCACCTTCACTCTAGTGTATTCAGATCTAGGTCATGGACTATCATTCCTTGTAAAATAATAAAACTCTAGTTCTTCATCCTCATAGTGGCTGTGGGAAAAATGGGTTAGTGGGCACATAGTGTCAAATTGTCCCAAAGACCCCTATGTTGATGAGCACTACCTACATATCCAATATTTTGAAGAGGGCCTCAAACTTATGTACTTCTCCCCTACGTGTTGGATTATATATGAATCATGCAATATGTGGAAAATGAGTATAATAGTGACCTAGCTTGTAACTTGGCAAATCAGGTTCTTGGGCTTCTCCTTTAATACTTTAGACTTATGTGTTGTTCCTATGAATGATATGATAATAGGATAAAATAAGAAATATTTTCTCTATTTAATTCTTGATTGAATTCTTTTGATAAGCTATCTTGGTTTGTGCTAGGTGAGGAATGAATGAGGGTTGATATTGCATTTATACCAATCCCTTTAGAGAATAACTTAGAGTAAATCACTTAGTTTTATAATTAAGATACATTTCATCTAGAAATTAGATGACTTTAAGGTACTGGATACCTACATTAGAGCATGACACTTACGGCAACATAGGTGTCTGTCTGAGACACAAGTGTCTAGGGAGCAAGAAAATAGGTATAAGCTCAAAACTTGTAAAAGCATAAGATAAGTAAGTTTTAATCATTATGGGTAAGATAGAAGGCCTTGGTCATAAATATAAGATTATTTAGACTAAGAGATAGGCTAGGGAGCATGAGAGAGAAGATGTAAGACTTACAAAAGTAGGAAAGGTATATAACTGAGAGAAATAGCCAAGGTTTGAGTTTGCCAAGTGTAAAAGATTGAGGTGCTATATAATTTATAAATAATGTATAAATTTCCCCAAATTTAATCTAATAATGAAATTGATAATTCAAAGGAAATGAATGCATACTTGGGTGTGTATAACACACCTTATCTTTGCTTGAGTCCAACTTGAGTGATTTTCTAGTGATTGACCTGTAACTAAGAGCATGTTACAATATATAATCATTGCAAATAATCTAATATTGAAAGTATTAAAATGATTTAAAATTGAAAGATCAAGGTTTATGTGTAAACTTGTGTATTGATGCAACCATATTGCCTATTCCAAACTTGATTTGAAAATTATATCATTATGAATTAATGAAACCAAAGTTAAGATAATCATAAATCTTGAAAGTGCATATGAGAGAGAGAGAGAGAGAGAGAGAGAGAGAGAGAGAGAGAGAGAGAGAGAGAGAGAGAGAGAGAGAGAGAGAGAGAGAGAGAGAGAGAGAGAGAGAGAGAGAGAGAGAGAGAGGAGGGCTCATGCCCCCACCTTGGAGCAAAGATGAATTGCCACTTAGTAGTTGAGACTAGTTAAACTGTGTAACCCAATCATACTTGTAACCTAGTGAGTGTGAGTGACCCAAGTCAACTCACACTATTGAATTAGTGAGTCTAGATGATACAATTGATTTAAATCTATAAACCTTCACAATATTGAATGATTTAATCATCACAACCATACCAAAAAGTGAGCCAATCACTATAGTAGATTGGTTCAATATATTTTGTAAAAGTCCAACTTGGTGGTTGGTGACAATACTTCAAAGTGTTTTGAATATGAAACTGATTTGATTTTGCAATATTAAGCACACATTGCATAACATATGCACCTTAGATATGTTTCATGAAGAAAATTATGTATTAAAATAGTACCAATGTATATAATTATGCAATGAATGTGTATTTGAATCATATAACCATGTGCTTTGGCTAATATATAAATTTGAAAAAGTGTGGGAAACATGTTACCATAACATGCCCCCAATATATATGGAAAAATATGAAAACTAATATAAGTACCAATGTGGAGGACATGTTTCCAAAACATGCCTCCACTGTAATCTAGGTATGTTGAATACTGAATAAGTGTGGAGAATAGGTTTTCAAAACATGCCCCCCATGTATTTTAAAAGTGTGAATGTGTGGAATCCATGTCTTTATGACATGTCACCATTGAAACTTCAACTATAAAATTTATGGAAGCCATGCCTCTATGACATGACCCCACTCATATGCCCCACTTTTTGAGGTGAGGGAAGATAGAAACTGGTAGTTACCTCATGTCAAAAGGATAAGATAATCATAGAACTATGAATGAACCATATAACATATAAGAGAACATGTCTAGGTAAATGTATCATTGAAAAACATAGAATGTGATCACATCAAGGCCTGAAATGCATGATAAAGATCATAGAAATATCTAGATAGTAATAGTAAAATCTCAACAAACAAATCAAACACACACACAAGAACACTCAAAAGTAAGTCAAAAGGAAATGGTCCAAGAAGACCTTAATTAAAGGGCATGTTCAAATACCCATAATCAAATGGACATGACTTAGTCAAATGCCCACAAAAGCAAGAACTACATAATCAAAACTTTATACAACAATTAATGACATATTAAAATGTCAAAGAAGCAAACAAAGGCACTGGAGCTAAAAACAATGGAGCATATTCAAATGCTCAACAAAAATACAATAGTAAGGCAAGACACTCAAAGAAGTGCATAAATGAAATCACCAACAACCAACATAAACATATCGTAGTAGCCCATGGATCAAATGTGTTAGCATAAAATGTTAAGTACATATCATATCAAGTACATTGTGACAGATATAAGCATTGATAAAGGCATGTGTAAATACATATATGAACTTAAACATAATGCAAAATGACCATAAAATTATATAAGTATCATGATCATAGAGGTGGATGTCCCCAATGTCTTGTTGATGTAAGTAGAGGGAAAGCCTAACATCTAAAAGTGTATAAGTCATGTATCTATGTATGCCTGTATTACACTCAAATAGAAGCGTGAAGCACATGTGTATGTAAAAGTAACTGATATGATATCCATAAATATGGAACTAACACATAGATGCCAAGGAGCCAATAGAATATGTAAATGCCAAAAATATTTTTTGATTTTTGAATATTTTTAGTATATATATTTTTGTAATTTGTGAGATATCACAACGTTATGTTGGATCTTTTGCATTGATTAGATCATGGTTGGATACGTTGAGATGTCATATGGCATTTTACTCCTCATGTTTTACCCATGTAATAGAAGAACATATGATATCATTTGGAATATGGATCAATTTTCCCCTTTATGAAAAAAAGAAATACCTCACTGATTTTTGTTCAGTCTGTGCTTCTATTTGATATAACCAAAGAGTGCCCAGTGTAAAGGAGTGTAGTGAAGTATGAGGTAGGACCCATACTTTAGCAAAGATAAAATGAGGCCTTCAAGTAATAGGATAAAAAATAAACCCAATGAATCTTTCCATTTCCCTTATCATGTAAATCTTTGACATAGTACCCAAGTTGTGAAAAGTGTCTTTCACTACAATAGTTTTCTGATTCTATAGTATCAACCTGGTTATGCCAAGAGTAAGCACCACACTCGAATAAATTATTTTTTGAATCCTAGTGACATTGATGCTTTTGGGTTTTTAAAATTGAGGATTTTGCATAACATGTGGGCCTTGAATTGGCCCCATATGAAGTAACATTTGTAAACCAATCATATAGAGATTCAAGACACCAATTTTTTGTTCATAGTGCTCCTTAGGTAATTTATCTCCCTTCTTTGTGTGAGGGATAAAAATTTGGTATTTTGAGGGAGATATGTTAACCTCTTTTAGATGAGTAAGTATGAATGAAGCATATCTATGCACATCAGTATGTCAATGGGTAAATGACTCATATTATTTATGCAATGTTCTTTCTTTTAAAGGGGAAAAAATCCATCTACTAAATTAATTATAACTATAAATTTTAAGGTATAAATTCTAGCTCATATATGTACTTTTAAATTGAATTTTATAATATTGAAGTGATTCATCATCACATTGTTTAAAATTATGCAAATGTTCTAATGTAAGTGTTAGCAACTTGCGTATATTGAAAGACATGAAGAAAGCATCTTCCTATTTTGAAAAACTGGTTAAGGAACCTTTAGGTAGGCTATATAACCAATTTTGAGCTTCATCGACAATTCTCATATGGAATACTTTTAGCAATAGTTTGTCATCTTTTTCCCATTGACCAAAAGAATTTACATAACTAATTATGTGGTCGATTGGGTCAGTATGACTAAAGAACTAGTAAATATGGTAGTTTAAAATCTTATGGATAAGGATATTTAGGTATACATTATGCAAGAGATTGATTGTTAAATGGGGTAAAATTTGCATTAGCATTACATAAAGCCATTTGTATTTGAAGTATAAAAACCTATTTTGAAGATCCTCAATAGTGTTCATCATAGAAATAAGATATTCCATGGGAATGGTAGTGTTTTTCACTGGTGTTATTATTGGCTCTAATCCACCACCTTTTTTGAATCTAGGCATATGAGTATCATCATCCTCATAGATAACAAGTGCAATTTTGTGATCACTGAATTTAAGATACTTTGGTAATGGTAATGGATCTCTAAATTTTGGTACTTTTGGTATATCATTTGAATAGCTTGGACCATTGGAAGAATTTGGTTCATTCAATTTTGGTAAGGATATAGAAATTTGAGCTTGAAGAAGCTTTGGTGGAGGCATTAATTTTGGTATATTAGAAACCTTTGGAGTAAATGCATCTTTTAGAAGATAAAGATCCTTTAAATTAGGTGCCCTAGTGGATATTGGTAATAATTCCATATTTGGAACATTATAATCCTTTTTCAATTTAGGTTTGAAATGATTTCATCTTCTTGATGGCTTGATATTACATTGTAAACATGCCATGATCTCTTGGTTAACCTTTCAAAAAATTTCAATATCAAATGAAGGTAGGAAAAAGTCATCACCCTTGACAAGTGGGATATTATTTGGAAATGTTTTAATAGGTGGGGTTTTTATCAATAAATTTAAAGGGACACCCCTTTTGTAATTAATTTACAAATCCTCCATGATATCCTTATGGATATGGTGAAAGCTATCATGATTAAATGAAGGAACACTTTTTTCCATGCGAAACTAATTTTTATGTAGAAGGTAAAGGCTTTTTATATTTCATAAGATGGAATAACTCATTTTTTGAGATGGTGTGAGCATATCCTAATTAGAGGGATAAAATCTACCACCATTCAAAGCTTTGATATTATATGCTTTAGCACTTGGAGGAATGCAAGAGTAATCGATTTTGATTCCTTCCTTAAGAGAGAGAGTTGGAGAGTTTCATAAACACAATCATCAAAGCAATTGATATCTTCCATGATAAGAGAGATAAATAACACAAATACTAGGACAAGTAAGGAGATAAACATATAAAAGAGAATGATTATGCAATAATTATGCTCAAATATCAGGTTCACCAAATGTTTAACCCTAAAATCTAGATTAGGGAATCTAGGGTTAAAGGGGATAGAAATAGCCTATGACACAAGGATGATAAACTATCTCTATAATAGGCCAATTAATTTTAAAACTCAAATAAAACATATAATGAATTTATTATGTTGAGATATGCTAAAAATGGAAAGAATAACTATGCTAGATATTGTAAACAAGTACTTAGTTGGTTCTGATGCTAATACAGATATGGATCTAGAATAGATAAGAAGTAGATAGGAAGAGTATTCTAGAATAGTTGATATATTTTGGATTAAGTGCCTTTGTAGCCGAGGACACTTGCACTAGCTTGGGATAATTATATTAAAGCTAATGTCTAGGTTAGACAAAGGTGTCCTATATAAATACCTATTGAAATAGGATGTGATGACCTATATTTTTTTGGGCCTTTTCACCTTCACTCTAGTGCATTCAGAATTGGGTCATGGACTGTTGCTCCTTGCCAAATAATAAAACCTTAGTTCTTCATCCTCATAGTGGCTATGGGAAAAAATGGGTTAGTGGAAACATAGTTTCAAGTTTTCCCAAAGACCACTCTATCAATAAATGCTACCTACATAGTCAATACTCTGAAGTGGGTCTTAGACTTATGTAGTTCTCCCCTACATGTTGGCTTGTGTGTGATTAATGCAATATATAGAAAGCAAGTACAATAGTGACCTAGCTTGTAACTTGAAAAATTAGGCTCTTGGGTTGTTCCTTTAGTACTACAGTCTTGTGTATGTATTATTTTTATTACTGATATAAGAATATGAGAAAATAAGAAAGCTTTGCTCTATTGAATGTTTTTAATAAGTTTCCTTGGCTTGTGCTATGTGAAGAATGAATGAGGGTTGATCTTGTATTTATACTAATCCCTTTGGATAATAACTCAAATTAAAGAAATTAGGATGACCATTAGGATATGTTTCATTTGGAAATTAAATGACTTTAGGGCACTAGACACCTGTGTCAGAGCAAGACACCTATGTCAATGTAGGTGTCTATCCAAGATGCAAGTGTTTAGGGAGTAAGAAAATAGGTATAGGCTCAAAACTTGTAGAGGCATAATATAAGTAGGTTTTAAGCATTTTGGGCAAGATAGAAGGTATGGGTCATCAATATAAGATTGGTTAGACTAAGAAATAGGCCAAGGGGTATAAGAGAGCAGATGTAAGACTTACAAAAGTGAGAAAGGTTTAGAACCAAGAGGAACAACTAAGGTCTGATTTTTCCAAGTGTAAAAGATTGAGGTGCTATATAATTCATAAATAGTGTCTACACTAGGCAAAACACTTAGTAAATAAATAAATTATCTAACCTATTTGGGGTACATTCTCCAGTCCAAGCTCACTACTTTCACCCTATTTGGGTCAAATCAAAGCATGCAACTCATTATCTTGGGATGCATCCTATTCATGTCTACCCTATTTAGAAATATCATTCCATCATCATTAGGAACCAAATCATGCAAGCCTTAGCTCACATGGGTTAATCTCACCCATGGGTTACTCATCATTCATCTTCTTAATATGCTTGTTTATGGCTCCTTTCTATCCATTTCTTGCTATCTTTTGCCAGAGAACATGTCATTTTCTTCCTTTGAAGGGCCTGTCCATCAAAATTATTTTTTGATCACTCGCTTGAGGGGGTATTTAGGGCATCTTGGGCATCCCAAACATTGTTTTAGGCACCATTGCAAACTTGTTTTCTGTAAATTGAATAAGAATCAATAAAACATGAACACATCATTCTTAAATCATTGGTAATTTTTTTAATGACTCTTTCATTATTTGAAAATTTGTTAATTTGTATGTGTCTCATAATTCCATTTCAAATAGGGGAAAAATGTCGACACTCCATTTTCATCACTTTCATGTTGAAATGATAATCAGAATTGATTTCTAGCGCCAACATGTGAATCAAACCTAAATCTCATGATCACTTAAAATTATCAATTTAAGGGTTGTTTTTATCCTAAATCATAATGACTCATCCTTAATCATTGTCTTATACCATATCAAATCAATAACTTTATTTAATTCATCCTAAGTCAAATTAATATTTATCAAGTGGCCTTCTGGATCAATTAAATGGAACAATTATTTTATTTTAAACATTGTAAAAATCACACAAAATCAATCCCAGATTAATTAGTTGATTAAATCAAATCATATGGATAATATATCCTTAAGTAGAAAATACATAGATTTTTATAATATCAACATTCAAAAAAATCTTTAAAATCCAACTATGCTTCACATTATGGCATCACTTGGCAAGTGGTTGATTAAATTTACCTAAAGGTCAAAATTTGTAAAATATCAACATAAATGCAAACCATGCTCCATAAATTGAATCCATACCTCAATCAATGCAAACCAAAATCTAAATATTAATGGCATATACCCTCCAAAATTGACTAAACCTCAACCACACATCTTGATCATCATTCAACAGTTGAAATCTATTTGAGAAATCTATAAATAAAAGGGTCATTTGACATTATAAACAAATTTTTTGTGCTAGACTTACTATGTCAAAACTCCTAGAAAAGGTTCACCAAATTATTCATTGATTAATCAAAATGCACATAATGCAAGGGGAAATACTATCAGAATGACAATATGACATTCATGAAGACTTCAAGCTCTATATTCAGGCCAATCAAACTTGCATTTTGATAAGAGAGATACATCCAAAGGAGAAGGTAAAATCATATTATTTGTCTTCTAGTACTCTTATTGATCTTTCCAAATCCAAGGAAATGCACTTGGGGTTTATGTTATATGAATTTCATTTTAATTTCATATTAATAAGAAACTAACTCCCTTGTACTCGTGTGTTTATAGGTACAAAAGGTGAACTAGCTATTACAGATAAAATAAGGCTCATTTCTGGTGAAAAACTGGTGCAAAAAATAGTATGATATGAGTATGTTGTATATAGCATGGAGAATGACATGGATTTCCATTCCATCTAAGAATTTGGTGCATAACTGAGCAAGGAAATAGTTATATGTCATGCACATGCCCCCAATCTAATATATGGTGTATATGGATTCTAAAACTAGGTAATATTATGTGATTTTGTCAATGAAAACATTTGTGTAAGCCATGCAACATGTCACACATGATGACCCCATTTTGAGCAAAATTTGAGACAAACCTGAGTATATTTATGAAATCATGACTGGTTAGTTGTTAAGAATTGTTGTGAATTGACTAAGATTATAAGAATTTTTGTAAATGATTATTTTCTACCTATCAAAACAATAAAACATTATTTTGGACATGGTTGACTTGTTCCATTATCTAAATAGAGCACTCCTATCTAAAATTATATTTTTCATGATTTTTGGGTATGGACTATGATATACTATGTATAACTGAAAAAATTATGTATATGTATTGCACTATTGCAGCTTTTATCTAAGACAACCCAATGTGTATTCCCCCTCTTTTGAGGTGAGTTGTGGATCCTACATAATAACTGTTATCACATAGGATTGCACCTATCTTGATTATGTATCTTGTTGTGCACGTGCTTACTGATATAATGGAAAAACCTTAAAAGCTATAGGACCTTGGAAATTTGAGGTTAATCTCCAGAAAAGGCTGGCTTCCTTTCACTAAATCTGAAGCAAACTGATAAAATACCAATTTTGTGAAAATATTGCTCTTTAGTGCTTTTTGATCGTAAACTAGGGTTTTGATGGGAAAAGGGTTAAATAATTGAAATTTACAAAAAACTAAAAATATGGTGATTATACCAAATATTCTATAGTGGATCTAGATGCTTGCTTGACAAAAAAAATAGAGCAAAAAATAGATGGAATTTATTTTAAGCACAAACTCATGTAAATTTGGAAATCAGAGGCAATATTTTAGTTATTTTTCAAAAAAGGGAAAAGGATATTTATTCCAAACAATATTATCAAGAGGGTAAAATACCATAGATGAATTTTCTTGAGATTGAAACAAAATACAAAGCTTCCACAAAAAATCAAATAAATTGCACAACACAGAGATTCCAAAGACAAGAAAGGCAAAACTTCAACTTTATTTCTCTCCAAAGGTTACAACTTGTAGTAAATACATTCAAAATGTAGAAAAATATAACTAAAAACAAAATATAAATTAGGCCATGGGGTCTACCCATTTTAATATAAACTATGTCATATAAGACATGTAGTTGTTGAAACTTGAACACTTAGATCAAAAAATAATGCCGATCTAAAAATCTTCATGTAAAAAGAGGTGAGCTCTTCTATTTCTAGCATCTTGGACTTGTGGAATGTTTGGAACATGTCATTCATGAGTTGGGCGTGATCTTAGCCATAACATGGCATGGATGGAACTGAAGATCTTGATGCAATGCTTCCTTATCTGATAGTGGCTAAAAATATCTTTCTCATGCAAAAAGAGGTGTCCAAAATAGAACTTGACTTTTCAAAATAAAAGATAACATTGAAAATTAATTCCAAGTTTCTTTTCATACAAACCCTAGCATGAAAAACTTTAAGTGAGACTTTTATAGCTAATTCTTTATCACTTTTCACCAAAAAAGAACCATGAAATTTACACTTCATGACTTTGTACCTTTTAAAAAATTCACATTAATCAAAATGGAGAGTGCAATTTGCACTTATAATTTTTTCAACTTCCACATTCAAAAATATAAAGTGTAAAAAATGTCTTTCTCTTTCTCAAAAGAGTTATAAAAAAATAAAGCTGTACTTTTGCAATTACAATTTACACTATCTTTGAAATGAAATTACATATGATAATAACATTTGAAACCATTAAAAAGAGAGGGGAAATTAATTAATGTCCAAAATTTCTTTAGCTTTCTTATCATTCTTGGCCCGTAGCTTCTCTGTATATGTATTAAAGGCCTTGAATATCTCTTGAATTCACTCTGCACCTAGCCTATAGGAATAGATGTTAAAAGCTACACAATCTACCTAGACATCAAACAAATCTCTTCTAAAGGTTTTTATGCCTTAAATTTCAATTCTCATTTGATCAATTGCTTTCTCATACTAGATGAACCTATGAATGGAACTTAAGACAAAGACTGTGTCCTTTGTAGACTCCTCAATAATTCCCTTAAAATGATTTTGAAACTATTCTACTTGAAGGATATTGTTGGCATAATCTATTGGTTGGTATGAAATTAAATTCATCATACCATCAATCTCATATAACACATCAATAGCCTTGTCATGAGCCTCCTTGGCTCACTCCACAGACTCTATTAATACTCTTATTCAAAATTGAGCAGCCCTGTGCAGTTCCTCGTGCTTGACATCATCCTTTAATATTTTCTTAGCAACAAGGGTATTCATATCAATTGATTTTATGGCTGTTAATTTAGGATAATACATATTTAGGATCTGAGTCTCTCTTTCATAGTTATTAATCTATTCTTTCAAAATTTCTTTCCTCTCCATGATGACTCCATAATGTTCCATCATGGTTGTAATAATTTTATTACCTTTCATTATCAGTTTCATAGACCATTCTTTTGTATCCCTTCTCATGTGAGCAATCTCTCTTACATAATCAATTATAGCTTGATCTAGACTGATTGGATACACTACCTACAGTTGTTATGATGTTTTACAAGGCTTTATGAACTAGTTGAGTGCTTCGATCAACTAATCAACCTTTATATTAAGTTCATCCTTGGTAGATTTATCATGATCAATTCTCTGGAAGAGAGAGTTGATACCTATCTACACATCATGATTGAGCCTCTCTCTTGTTTGCTGACCAAGGTGTATATGAGAAACCTGATAATCTACTACCATAAGATTCTCTTTTGATTTATCAGGAAAGGGAACTACAATTTCAACATACCTTTCTCCCTTATCATCAGTGAATGTCCTTGAGAGGGTCCTGGGAGTGGGTTTTGACTTTTTCTTGACTTTTAACATGCCAAAGTCCAAAGTTCTAGGATCAATCATTATTTTTTACTTCTTACTCACTGATTGGGATAACCAACTAGGGGTAGCCTTTTATTGATTTGACACTATCACTAAAGAATCTACAACTGATGTAGCTACACGAACTAATATTATGACCAAGGGAAACTCCTAGGAAGATGATACCAGTGGCTATTTAGGATGTACCTATAAGGATCCACTCTCATCAACAATTTGAAAATCAATATTTGCTCTAAGTGTCTGGGTTGTTCCAACATCAACTGATGGTAGAGATGAAATAGTCGAAATGGGGGGAGTAGAGGCAATAAAACCAATTATGCTTGTTGGGGGAGTGGAAGATGGAACAAACATAGAAGTTGTGAATTTAGGAACCTATGGAAGGGTGGAAGCTAAAGCATTGAATGTGTTAATTAGGTGCGTAGGATCACTCAGGGTTGGTGATGTGAAAATATTGGGTTGAAATTAATGGAAATAATAATTATTTGAGGGGTTGAGGTGGCCTATGGAACTGTATTCAAGATGACTGACTCCATAGTAATGTAATGTTGGGAATTAATGGTGATGAAATGGAAGGGAAAGTGGGAGTGGATCAAATGAGAAAGGTGAAGTGGGAGGAAGGGAAAGTGAAGTAGAAAATTGAACTTCCACTATAAGGGGACCTTGAGTGTCCACTTGACTTATTGGTATTGATTGCACCTGGCTTACTAGTGCGGGTGAAATAGTAGGTAAAGTGGAAGGAATTGGAGGGGTTAACATTAGAGGTGGAAGAGCTAAAACTTGGGATACTTGAGGAGTTTAGATAGCTGGTGGAGGTGTTGAAACATCTTGTATAATATGTGTAGGAGAAGGGGGAGTAGTGGAAATAGGAGTTAAGGCTACAAGATCTAAAATTGTGGATCCCAGTGCTACTACTATTGTGTCTTCAACTGAAAGACCAATTGGATTATCTACAACTTCTCCCTATCTGCTTGATTCCCCTTTCTTTGCCTTTATCTTCTTCCTCTTCTTTCCTTTGTCAGGTTATTATATTGACTCACTAGGGCCATTTTCTAAAGGAGTGATACCACCTACTTTGAGCTTTAAGAGCTTCTCCTTAACCCCTATGGTCTCTTTTGTAACTTACATACCTTTGCTCCTTATCTAATTGATAATTCTATTAATAACAAGGGTTGTTATATCAAACATAGAGAAGGATTCAGGTACTAACCACCTCACTAGTGGTAGAGGTCTAAAAATGATCTATGTGAGGTAAATTGGATCTACCCTAGAGTTTTCATCCACCAGGTCATCAAGTACTGGTGCTAGATCACAATATTTTATTTGTTGTAGGGACATCCTAGAATAGTTCCTCATTCTGACCATTTCTTCATCATCATAGTCTTCCAAAAAATATTCATAATATGGCATATGCTCATATATTTATAATTTTAGTGTAGTAGTGACCTTATCAGATAGGTCAAAGTAAGGTCTAGACTCTAAGGTTCTCAGTGTTACCAGACACATCTCTACCTTTGTAGTTTTAGCCTTCAAAAGAGATTCGTATGTATAGTGACTAATAGAAATAGGGAAACATATCCCTATCTTATGTCTATCTAAAAAGAGCTTATGTGTATCCCCCAACTACCTAACCAATTCTAACAATTCCCATTTATCTCTTACATATCGAGGATGTATGCAAGGACAACCACTAAATCCCACTACCTTGATGTAGGAGTAGGTGGGGAACTATATGAAGAAGGAAACCTATTTGGTAATCTCATCTTTTACTACTTGGGAGAACCTTGTTTTCTAAATATATTGATCAAACATGATGATGATGTTGTAAATGAAAGCATCATTATCTCTCTTGAATTGTTATCTACTAGCCTGTAACACAAGATCAAGGTAGTAGATATAGAATCTGGTTATTTCTTTAGGCACTATATTAATGCCCAAGAATAATCTTCCTTTGGCCATAATATAGACAATATATGATGACATACAAAAACTGTTTGTCATTTACACCTTCATCAATTAGTTGTGGAGGGAATCACTTATTAACTAAGCCCAATATATCTGCTATTTATGCTCTTTGATGAACTAGATATACTGGTACATCTAGTCCTGATAACACTTTGCATCAAGATTTCCAGTGATTCTATGTAACAATGTTATGATATCTCCCACCTCCTCTATAAAATTATATCTATACATATTCTTGGGCAATCTTATGAAGGAATGCTTAGGAGTCTTGAGTCATTGATTGTTAATGATATTTTGACATCCATTCTTTTTCTCTTCATAAAATAGTGAAAATATTTATGGAGTTATATCCAAATAAATCTCAAACTTAGGGATGGAAAACACTATGTTGATGAAGTTAGGATCAATATCTAAAACTTTCTCCCCTTTCTCAGTGAAGACTTGTCTCCTATTGGGGTGATAATGTTGGGCCATTGTGAGGATCAACTTAGGGCTTTGAATAGAAAGAGGAAAGGCTATAACTTATGGTAAACTAGAGTCATAGATACTCTAGATCTAGTCACTTTTGAAATCTGTACCTATCCTAGCCCAAAAATCTCCTACGTCAATGTGACCTAAATATGTATATGTTATTTCTGCTATATTGGACTCCAAACAAAAAGTCACTCCAAGGCCCTTAGATTTGAACTTCATTTCCTTAAGAGGCATGGAAACTAAAGTTATAGATTTCAATAAACCAACTATGAGAGTTGGTGGGATTTGTAGGTGTTTGGATCAATTGTATTCTCTGGTATAATTGGAGGTGTTTGAAGCATGTCCAATGTTCACAGTGCTTGAGGGTTATGAAATCTCCAGTGGAAGTGAGAGGTGATTAAGCACATCTACTCTTTATAGTGCACTAGGAGTTGGTAGGGGTTAAAGGTGCTTGAGGCATGTTATATCTCTAGCATAAGTGGAAGGTACTCAGAGCACATCCACTCTCCATAGTGATTAAAATTCTTGCAAGCTTCTCAAGTGTGTAAGGCAAGTCTAATGTCCACGGGGATGCTGGGGGGAATCTTTGGAAGGAATATTCATTATTTTTGATTTAGAGGTATATAATTGGGAATATATACTTGAGGAATCCCTTAAATTCAAATGCAAAATCCTTGAAGGGAAAATGAATAATTGGGAGGAAAATCCTTGAGATGTAGCTTCTAGAAAAAGAAACCCTAGATCACCCTAGATTTCTCTAGAAATCCAGACTGACCCTAGACACATGATTTAACATAAAATAACCATCCCAAATCAAATACATAATAAGTAACCCTAGATAACCTCTAAAAAATGTAAATAATCAAGAAAATATTTAAAACAAAGGAAAATGGCAAAAAAACATGAGGAAAGTACCATGCAACAAAACAAGGATGATGTAGAAGGTTGAGATGCAACACATCTAGAATTTGTAGGTACTTATCAACACATGGATAAAAGATTTATTTCATGGCAAGGTCATTATCAGACCTCCAAAATGTAATTATCAACTTAAAAAATGATAAATATTTGAAAAAATGACTTAGTTTTTATAGAAAAACCCTACAATTAATGCAAGATCAAGTGGTTGGTGACAAATGTTAGACCTGATTGAAGTAGGTTCACTCTTCGTGGATGGGGTGATAGGATTTGGTAGGAGGTGAAACCCATGGGGAAATTTTCATGTTTGGAATGTGAAAATTACACTCAAAGTTTTTCATCTTGTGGTGTATAAAGGTAGATGTTTGGTAGAATGCAGAGATCATGGTGTACTTTACACATTTTGTAAACATGCAATGTGCACTTCAAGATCCATATTTTGTGAAAGGGGGTTATTAAAGGTTTGGTAGGATCAAGATCCTATCGTGCACTTTGTACATAATGAGAAAATGCAAAGTGCACACCAAGTTTTGAATTTCATCAGATGGGTATATGGAAAGATCCAAAGATTGCCATGCATTTTGCACATTCAAGAATGTGCAAAGTGCATGATGAGTTTTAGATTTTGTGAATTTTGGATTTTAGTGCTTCATAGGATTTGAAACCCATGAAGCAATTTACATAAGTAAAAATTTCATCTAGAGTTCTGGTTTCTGCAAGGTGAAGGAAAATATGGGTTTTTGAAGGATTCAGGGTTTTTCCTAAAAAACAAAGGGGGTGTCCCTTAGGGTGTTAGATGTAATGAGATTTTTGGGACAAAAATGTCAACATTTTTTACAACCTCTACAAGATGATTGTTTACTAATCATTTTTAATCTAGTAGCTTTCTCAAGTTATTTGGGCATGTAGTCAACTTTGCTCTGACAAAACTCCAAGCTAGGGAGGAACAAATTGGGATTTGCCTAGACATGAACAAAAAGGAAAAATAGACAAACAAAACAAGAAAAACAACCTAAAGAAATAACTCCTAATGAGTTTGACCTAGATAGAAGCACTTATTAAAAACTTAAAAAACCCTATTATTTACAAAATTTAATCTTTTCAGAACAAGTTCCTTGCCTTAAAAGAAAGCTTTGAGGTATATCCCATTAACTAGGATTGGCATTTTTATTCCATCAAGCTTCAAGAGATGGAATGCATTGGCTCCTTTGCACTATGTGATTATCTATGGACCACTCCTTATTACATCAAATTGGATGTGCCCTCCTAGTTTTGCTTTATTTGTATCCCACTTGAGGACCATGTCTCCTTCATTAAAGCTTCTTGCAGTTGCCTTTTCATTAAAAGTATTCTTGGTTTTTACTTGATTTGCCTCCAAGACTTTCACTAATTGATGCCTAATTTATTCAAGCTTCATGAGTTCAACTAGTCTCATCGTCATCTCATCATTATTGATCAGGTCCAATTAGTGATTGAGATCTAAAGATGGAATTTCAATTGATAGTGGTACTCATTCTTCTCTTCCATATACCAACATGAAAGGCAAATTAATAATGGATCTTTTCAATGAAATTCTATCAACCCATAATGCTTATTTCAATTTTGTATGCCATGTCCTCTAGTTTTCATTCATTATTTATTTGATAATTCTAATCAAGTTCTTATTTGTGGACTAAACTAGGCCATTACCATAGGGGCAACAATTTGAAGAAGTGCTTAGGTACACATTATGCTTAACAACCCATTTACTGACCTGAGTGCCCACAAATGCCTTAACATTATATGATATTATGGTATGAGGAATGCCAAATCTTAAAAATATGCCATCCATGAATTTGAGAATAAATGTTTTAGTGGCTTCTTTTAGAGAAACTAATTCAATCCATCATGTAAAATAATCTATTACTGTGAGAACCTATTTATGATCTTCATTTGATGGTGGATTGACCATGCTGATGAAATCCAATTCCCATTGGGAAAATGGTTGATCTGATTGAATTGGTCTGAGAGGGAATGCAACTAATCTTTGCTTACCAGTGAAGTAAGCACACGTTTCATAATTTCTTACCCACTAATGGGCATCCTTGAATAATTAAAGCCAATAGTAGCATCCTCTCATTATCTTAATGGTCATAGTCCTTACTAAAAAATGTCCTCCTATTGATCCATCATGAAATTGATCGATCACTCTAGGAACTTGATCATGCTCAATATATCTTAACAAGACTCCATTCATGTCCAACCAAAATAAAATTCCATTAATAAGAACATAGGGAATTGATTGGAGTCTAAAATACCTTTTATTTGACCAATGGAAGTCATAGGGGTATTCATCAGTCTGCAGGAAATAGGTCATGTCTTAAATCCAACTGTTAATAAAAGGTGGATTGTCTAGCTAAGATGTAATTTGAGCATACACTATGTCAAATACTAGTTTAACAATTTTTATGTCAACATCTAATTATTCACACAATCCTTTTCCTCTTACCAACTTTGTGATCATGATATTGACATCATACTCCATGACTCACCATTAGGTGTATCATGTTGTTGGAAAGAATATGCTTGAATTTATTGAGTGCTTTGATTACTACATATACCTTCTTTTCCACAAAATTATAATTCTCTTCATAATATTTGAAATATTGGTTGAATAAATATATTTGTTGCTCCAAGTCTTCTTGATTGTGCTAAGTCAGAATTACTGAGATACTTCCTTCCCCTCCAAACGCATAGAGGATAAAATCCTTCTCATAGTTTGGGTTAACTAGTGTAGGGGCTTTGGAGATGGCCTATTTTATTGCCTTAAAGATTTCTTTTCCTTCTTGTATCTAGATGAAAAGAGTCCCCTTCTTTAGAATTTTAGTAAGGGTTTTGCTAAAAATATGAAATTTGGTAAGGATCTTCTCACGAAGTTAATCTTCCCAAGAAAGCTTTATAGACCCTTTTTGTGACTCAGTAGTGATAATGAATATATGTATCTAAATCATTTAGGGTCTATATCAAGACCTTCCTTTGACACTATGTGTACAAGTAGCTTCCCCTCATGTGCTATGAACACACTTTTTTGGGTTAAGGGAAACCCCAAATTCTCTACATCTTTTGAAAATCTTTATCGGGTGGTCTAGGTGTGCACTAGCATGTTTTGAATAGATTATAATGTCATCTAGATATACTAAAATTATATCATTTATTAGAAACTTTAATACCATATCCATGGCCCTATGAAAATTCATGCCTACGTTCATTAGACCAAATGGTATCTTTCTATTTGTGTACATGCCCCATTTGGTGGTGAAGGCAATTTTAAATTGATTTGATTCCTGCACCAAGATTTGGTTATAACCCATCTATAAGAGAGAATATTTTATATCATGATACTATCTACAAAATTTGTTCCATAGGGGTAAGAGGATAGTGATATTTCAACGATGCTTTGTTTAGGTCTCTAATGTCCACAAACAGTTGGATTTCACCATTTTTATTTCTGACAAGGACCAAATTTACTACCCAAGATGAGTGTTTGATCATAAATATTATATTAGACTCTATCAACTTAGAGAACTAATTTTTCATAAAAGGTTCAATCTTGGGATTGATGGGTCTCTATTTTTGCTTGACAGGATTTGTGTTTAGATCCAATTCTACGGTGTGCTATGCTAAACTTGGATCAAATCCTCTTAAGTCATGATAAATCCAAGCAAAGTTATCATCAAACTCTTAACATAATTTAACAAAATCATACTTATCTAAAATATTTCATACCTTGCCTATCTTGAGAGACTTGCCTTCTGAGATGATGATGGGTTCACAATCTTCTTCATTGACTGTAATGTTCTTCTTTTCACCTTTCAATTGGTCATCTGAATTGAAGATGTTTTCCAATGTAACGAGACCCATAGATAGCTTGTTCATTTTTAGCTAAATAATTTGGTCACCATATTGGTATTCTAGCCTTGGGTGATTCCTTTATGAAAACTCATCCCCTTCTCTCAAAAAATTTACAATCTACTTGTCACTATTGAAGACTTGCCAATTAGTTGAATTATCAGGGATAGAAGGCCTTATGATCAGCATCACATATTGGCTATTCTTCTTCTTTATTGTGACTAAAAGGTTAAACTAGGACCTTACAGAGGCCATGCAGTCAACATATTTATTTTATGCCCTTGGTACTGCTTAAATGTTCAAAGTGGTGAAATCTTCCAACAGGTCCCATACCCTATGTTTGTAAGTCCTTAGAAAATTGTTTTTGGTTATACTTTTTGATCTAACTTGGTGAATGATGAGCTCACTATCACCAAAAGTATACAAAAATTTGATCCTTCTATCTTTGGATAATTGGATGCCTCAAATCAAGGCTTCATATTTAGCTACATTGTTAGTACAATTGAATTAAAGTTTGATCGAGTAGAAATAAATCTCTTTTTGTAGGGAGATCAATACAATTTCCACACCTACACCATTTCTACTTCTTGAGCCATCAAAAACTAATTGCCATACCCCTTGAAGATCTTCGACTGGTTTAACTAAATTCAAGATAATTACATCTTTTTCATAAAAGCAATATGTCCCTAACCTTCTTTCCTGTACATAGTTATAAGGATTGAATTGTAGGGCTGATCCCTATTCATCCAAATGAGTGTCTAGAATCTCTTTTATAGGTGTTGCATTCTCTTGATCTATTTCTTCTTCCTCTTTATCTTGCAATTTATAATTCATTTCTATGGGAGGAATATGATTTTATGGTTCTATATGATCTTTTACAATTGGCTCAGCTCTTATTGTTACTCTAATTCTATATCTTGTTCTAAGTAGCATGTGAGACCAATCTGTATATAGATACCCTCCCATCTTTGCAGTGAAATATCTTGAAAGAAAAATGGCAAAGTAGGGGGGAAGATCTATGACTAAAATATCTTGAGTAATTGATAGGCTTGGGGGAGCATGAATAGTGAGGTTCAATCCTTTTATGGTTCTTACTATTTGAACAACAGTCCCATCTAGTTTCACTACTCCCTTATTAATAGGTGTGTATTTTATTCCCAAAGCATTAGCTATTTTCTTGGGCATTTATAAACTAATAGCCCCTAAATCTACCATGTAATTATGTACCAGATGTTTCCCTATTATAAATGAAAGATAGAAAGGAGGAAACTTACCATTTTTTCCCATTTTATTATCAACTTGAGGTTGACATAGATTTATTGTAGGTGTAGGCCCCTTGGCTATAACCTTTTTTGATATCTAGAAATTATTTAGAGCCTCTTATAGCAAGTCCCTTTGGGATGGTGTAGATAGTGCTTCCCACATAGTGAAGTTTAGATTAATCTTATTCATTTGATCAACTATGCTAAAAGGGATATTACCATCCTTTGTTGGTTCTTTTTCAGGGGTTACATCTTATTTTATAAGATTTGGAGTGGGCATATTTGGTTTGAATTGATTTATAAGCACAAAGGGTAGCTGTAGACACCATATATCTACACACTATGATTTTGAATGTCATAATTCCCATAGACCACCTTAGGATCCCCTTGTGACCAATTTGGATTTTTGAACCCTAATCAAACCTAACCTACAACAGTTTGTTTAATGGCTCAACCTAAGATTTTACCTATTTCTACCCTTCACCCTCAATCACCAATGGTCAAGATGACTGTCAATAGTCACCTTAACTGCCAATAGTTAGGATCCACCTCCTCAACAACCAATATGAAATCCACCCACCTTGATTTTATAAATATAACTCATGTAAATCTACATGTGAGCCATTACATACATAAGCTATAATTAGAAAGCCAAGTTTATGTCTTATTGTAGCTCTCTTGCCTTGACTATAAGAAGAGAGGAGTAGGAAGGTGAATATCATCTATAATTATTATCAAGAGGTTGTGTATCCAAAATTATTTTTTTGTAGGTCAATCATCATCAATAATCCAACAAACCAACTACTATGTCAGAGAGCTAACTTGCTGCTACAACCCTGCTAAAGTACTAGGTACTGTTACTCTATCTGAATCATGCCAGACTCCACCAATGAGTTAATCACCTCAAGCATACACATGATAAAATTTATAAAATATAAGTACTTGATTTCCAACATTCAATTACTTTATTTTCATTTCATACTCAACCCAACACCAACCCATCTCCTATATTCCACTTTACGATCCCATAAATCAACCATTTATCAACCCAAATCCTCACACAGTAATCATTGATGGTTGTCTCAATTACTGATGGCTTATACAACTATTGATGGTCACCTTGAATACCGATGGTCACTATGGTAGCAAATTTCAGCAAGTTATTTCTACCTACCTACCCCCAATCAAACTTGATTTTCTATGTCCTTGCTTGTTCACAGACCCCTGCTTGATTTTTTGAAGTAGACCCAAATATTTTAACACTAGTATTAATTATCTTATCACTAATTTTAATCATTTATAGTCTCTTTATTCTAGCAAACATTCTTGTGTTTAATTCTAATACTTTTTGATTATTGATGTGGCTTGTAAACACTAGAAAACCACACACAATAGTTCTAGATGTCAAAATACCCCTAGATTCCCAACCTACCATTCACACCCTTTCAACCACAAAACCAATTCAAAACACTCTTTGACCAGCTCACCTTCTAACCCACCTTGACCCAACTTAACCCTTCACCCTTTGACCCTCGACCATTGATGGTCATTTTGACCATCGATGATTGACACTCTAACCATCGATGATCATCACCCTAACCTCTAATGGGCAGGTCTTCCCCATCTAAAAAACAACTCCAGATATGTGCATTTAACATGATAAAATTTAATCTAGATGGCCCTATTGCTAACACATCATGAAGCATCAGAATCATTAGCCAAACCTCCTATGAAACCTTTTACCTCCATCTCTTTTTGCATATAATAAGAGGGCAGTAGGAGGTGAAAAGACATGAAAGAGGATCCACAAAAAAGAAGGTTTTCATTCTTCTAGTTGCTACAATCAAGACCCAAACCTCTACCAAAACCATTCTTTAGGGGAAGTACCATTACTCTATCCGAATCACTCCAAGCTTTAGCAATATCTTCTACCAAATTCAATAACATGAGATAAGTATATGTTTTCATGTATTAAATTATCTTATTCCTATTTCTAACCTATTACCTCTAACCTCTTAACTAATTAACTAACCCCCAACAACCTACTGTACCTATTTATCCTTTACCCTCTAACCTCTAAACCTATAGATCTAACCTTTTACCTTAACTAGACTTGTTAATAGTAACCATCAACGATCATCTTAATCACTGATGATCAAATGCCAAACTATTGACAGTCACCTTGACCATCAATGGTTAGCTGTTAAATTGCTATTAGTCACCCAACCACTGATGGTTACTCTAACCACCTATGGTCACCATGATCACCGATGGTCACTAGGTGGGCCCAACCTAACTAAAACCAACAAGCACTAAATACACACTAACCTTAACCAAAATCCTATTTTTTAACTCTTTATCACATCATAGACCAAAAACAACAACCTAACTTGACCTAAACATTTATTTAATAATTTAGCATTCACCTTAATGTTATTTTGTTAAAACACTAGCATTCATTTTTAAAGTATTTATTTCCTTAGATCTAATATTTTTATGCTATGTAACATTTCTTTCCAACATTAACTTGTATCAAAAGGTGGATTAACATCCTTATAGATAGCTCATGCTTCTTGGATCTAACTTGTTAGGCAATCCACCCATGTACCTAACTAACCAACCCTTTTCTAGTTCTCTCGTATTACAGGTCATCTTCCCAAGCCAAAGAAGAGTATCTACAATCATTTGGATTATGGAGCACACACCCATCTAGGTTATACTAACCTCTACCCATTTTTCAATCTTACCTTCTTCTATAAATAAATAAAAAGTGAAAATTTGAGTAAAACATTTTAGCACGCCCGGAGGGGCCTAGTTACATCTAGTGCCATTTTCTTCTTTATTCTATGCTCATAAAATGAAATTATATTTATTTTGGGTATAAAATTAACTATATACATTTATTTATTACATGTTTAGCTCATTTAGTTAAATTAAAAGCAAATTAATCAATCGTAGCTTCACCTCTTTATCACACACCATACCAAAACACTTATCAATCAACACATCTTAACACCTGGCATAAGGCCTGGCTAGGGTTTCATCTCCTAGAGAAAAACCTTTCCATATTTGGCTATCCCACTTGGACTTCAATACCAAGGAGAGAAACCAAGACAAAACTCTTTGGTTGAGTATAAACTCTAAAAATTAGTATATCTTGGCTAAGTGCCTGACACCCTTATCACTATGGTGTGTGAAGTGAGGGGGTAGGCCCCAATACCAAGACATGTATTGACTTTCAATATAAAATTTGAGAGACTAAACTAAATTGAAACCAACACTAGACTTCTTTTATAGTTCCCTCTCTACAAACCAAGTCTTCACATATTCTTTCTAACTTAAGGCATAAGCCAAAAGAGAGACTAAAAAGAACCCTAGGAGGTAACATACTGTAGTGTGTGTTTTGCCTTTTTGAATTTTTTATATTTTATATTTTTTTTGAGTTTTGAGAAACCTACCTTTCACCATCTTGCTTCCATTGTCTTGTTTAATGGGGAACCAACCTGTATTCTCTCCTGGAGATCCTAACTTTGCTAGGATCTTAGATAACAACCATCTTGACTTAGAGTGATACCTTGCATCATGAGCCACTTATGCTCCTAACCTTACCTACAACCAACCTAACCTCATAAATAACTAACCTAACCACCAAAATCCAACCCAACCTCACCGATAATCAATCAAACCATATGTATCGCCTATCAAACCTTAACTACAACCAACCAACAAACTATCAACTACCACTTGACCTAGTTACAATGTTAATAGACTTGATAATCAAAGTAGAGTCATCTATTTTTGATACCTATAACCAATCAACCCTAACCTATAACCAATCAAATCTCAACTACAATCAACCAACAACCTATCAATGAGCATTTCACCATCATCATACCCAACCAACAACCCATAAACACCAACTTAACAATTATCATAACCAACCTCAACTTCAACCTGTCTAACCTCATCAACTATTGGGTCACCTACCCTAACCATCATATCAACTACCTCAACCCACTTTGAGGCAACCCTCTTTATCTCAACACCAATATTTGGTATATCCTCTTTGCCATCTAATCGATAACTATCTAACCAACTTATCAACCTTATCTAGCCTATCAAACCAACCCACCATATCAACCTTACCCAAGTAATCCAACCCATCCAACCTATCAACTCAACCAAACCTATAAAAATAACTAACCTCATCTAACCAATTGATTAGCTCATAAACTCAAGAGTAATCCATCATTGAACATTTTTTTGCACCCATTATTATGTACACCAATAACCAAATACCTCAACATAATGAGGCCCATCCATTAGATTTGGTTCTTAGTCAACCTATAACTAAAGAAACCATGATCCAACCCTTAACCAAACCACTTATTCACCAAGTGGAACATTATAAAATTTATTTCAAAATCACTATCAAGGAAAACAACCTACCTTTTCCACTTACCTATGTGGAACCAACCAATCAACTTCTTCCACTTACCCATGTAGAACCAACCAACTAACCTCTTCCACTTACCCATGTTGAACCAAACAACCAACCTCTTCCACTTACCCATGTTGAACCAAATAACCAACCTCTTCCACTTACCTATGTGAAACCAACCAATCAACCTCTTACACTTACCCATGTATAACCAACCAAGCAACCTCTTCCACTTACCCATGTGGAACCAACCAACCACTCCTTTCCACTTATCCATGTAGAACTAACCAACCAACCTCTTCCAATTACCCATGTGGAACCAACCAAAGAACCTCTTCCACTTACCCATGTGAAACCAACCATCAACCTCTTCCACTTTCCCATGTGGAACCAACCAAAAAACCTCTTCCACTTACCCATGTGGAACCAACTAACTAACCTCTTCCACTTATCCATGTGAAACCAACAAAACTTACCCATATGTAACCAACCAACTAACCTCTTCCACTTACCCATATGGAACTAACCAACCAACCTCTTCCACTTATCCATGTAGAACCAACCAATAAACCTTTTCCACTCATCCATGTGGAACCAACCAACCTACCTATTTCACTTACTAATTTTTTAAAACTTACCATCAACCTAACCTTACCTAAAATCAACCCAACCTTACTTACCATCAACCCAAAATTACTTACCATCAACGCAACCTTAACAACCATCAACCCTACCTTACCAACCATCAACCCAACCTTAAAAACCATCAAACCAACCTTACTCACCATCAACCCTACCTTACCAACCATCAACCCAACCTTAACAAACATTAACCCTACTTTATTTACAATTAACCTAACTTTACCTACCATCAACCCTACCTTACCAAACATCAACCCAACCTTAATAACCATTAACCCTACCTCACCTACCATTAACCATACCTTACCAACCATCAAACCAACCTTAACAACCATCAACCTTACCTTATCAACCATCAACCCAACCTTAGCAATCATTAACCTTAACTCACATACCATCAACCAAAACAAACCTACCATTAACCAAACTAAACTTATCATTGACCTAATCTCACTTATAACCATACACCAAACCAAACCAAATAATCAAACCAATCCAACCAAAAAATCAACTCAACCATTTATCTTACCTCTCTCAACCAATCATACCAAACTCTACACTAAATAAATAAACTGAAATCAACATAAATTTTAACTCAACCATAACCAACCTAACTATTAACCCAAACCCAAACTAACCCATAAATTCAAACAAACCTTTCCAAACTACCCATACCTCACCCATGCTCCCTCCTTGGGATAATCAAACATTCTTGCCTAACCTACCTTTATTTCAAGATAGTATTTCCACACCTACCCTAACCTACCGAAATCAAATCCAAATATATTTTATTAGCCTTGGTGTAATATAAGAAATCCCACATAGACCACCACCTAAAAACTTGACCCACTAACCACCAAAAATTAAAAACTAACAACCCCTTTTTGGAGGTGGATGAAGTCACCTTCACCCCTCCTAAACCCTATTATTAACCAACACCTCAGCTTGGGACCATTTTACCATCTTCGACCATCTATGGAGAGAGAAAATTAACGAAACTTTCCATTCATAAGGCTTTTGTCCATTTTTCAACCCAAATCATACCTTAATAATTAACCAAATTAACTATTAGAATTTTGACTCAACCTATCAACCAACTAACCCTGAACTGTTAGAGATTACCTTTATCCTTCACCAAACTAAACTTATTAGAGAATCACCTTCTCCCCCTAACCTTCAAAGATTACCCTTCTCCACCTCACCAACCCAACCAAATATTTGTGCCTTTTTAGGATTACATCCTACCTTGGATACTTGAGAACTTACCAACCAACCACCTTATCTTAACCATGAAATAATTAGAGATTACCTTTCTCCATCAACCAATTGACCAACCAAATGACTTTAACCTTAGTAATTTTGGGCCACCCTTTTCACTTTTTTTGTGATCACCAACCATTTGAGAGTCACCTTCTCCCCCAACCTTTGGAGATTACCTTATCCATCAACCCAACCTGAACCAAGTGGTATACCAAATTAGAGTAACCCATTTGGACATCACCCAACTTATTTGGGAGTCATCTTCTCCCCCAACCTTTAGAGAGTACCTTCTCCACCAACCTAACCTAAACCAAGTGGTATACTAAATTTGGTCAACCCATTTGGACACCACCTAACCTATTTAGGGAGTCACCTTCTCTACCAAACATTAGAGATTACCCTTCTCTACCACCTAATGAACTATTGGAGATTACCCTTCTACACCAAACTATTACCTAACCAACCTCACCTTTTTGTTAATCTAAATATTTTTCACGTATAATCAAGTTTCAAAAAATAATTAGGGGACATATACTCTCCTAATTGACATCAACCATTTATATAAGCATGGATTTGAGGCATATCCGAATCTTAACCTCCTCAAATGCTTTTACATTTATGTGCCTATTCTTTGGTTAAACCAAGTTCCTTATCATCTTTTGTATAACTTAAGTTCATCCTTTGTTTTTAATCACCTTTATCTCCTTATTTTAAAGATAATTTATTAAAATAGGATCATGTGATTATCCATCACAAACTTAGCCTAATTCTAAGCATGGATACTAGGGATATACCCATGGCATGATCCTCATGGTAATTTTTACCTCTTTTTTTAGGATGAATTCTCATGGTTGTTATCACTTAAACCACCTATTTTACTTATCATTTACCTCCTTGTGCTATGGATTTGCCTTCATAAAAGAAAATCTTAGGCCTATATATATAGTTCATGTCTAAACCAACATATAAACAATTTGGGATACCAAACTATCACTTAGGTTAACATCTCTAACATGCAGACTACTCCCTCGAAGGATAGCTACCCTAAAATAATCAAAATTTCTTGAACTTAAGGTAGATTGTTCCATTGAAGGACAACTATCAAACATGAAGAAATCCAAACTTAGACCACTCCTTTGAAGGATGGCTAAGTCAACTTTGTAAAAAGCAATCATTTGAAGCTTCCCACATCGATCAACTTCCCAAACCTATCAAATAGAGAAATAACATACCCTATATCAAAATCAAACACCAATCCATCCCAAGAAATCTATAATCAACTTTCACGAGAACATCAATAGACTTCCTATATCAATCAGTCTACACCTAACATATGCCATAGATGTGTCTAACATGGTTCCTAGGTCATGTATGAAAGGGGCAAGCCATCCCCAAAATAAGGTTACCCTAACTATCACCCACTAACTATCATCTATCTCCCCTTTCATCCTCCATAAATCAAGGGATTTTGAGCTTACTTGGCACCATGTGATCAAGCTACATTTTTTAACCAATAAACTAACAACAAAGCAAAAACATGACAGGGGTTTATGTTCATAAGCCCACCTATATTTATATCATGGTATTTTTTAATCAAAGCATTTATCCTCCTCATACTTTCATGACCACTTCAGAAGATGTGCCTTCCCCCTTTTGAGTCATTGAAACCAACCCATCAAACAACCATTCAATGGACCCATTGGAGAGCACCTTCTCCACTAAATCATAAATCTTGGAGAGCACCTTCTCCACAAAACAAAACCCAATCATTGAGGATTCACCATATCCCCTAACCTTTCGAGATTACCTTTTTTGTAAACTTTAACCATTGAAGATTACCCTTCTCCACCAAACCTTTTACCCAATCAAACCAAGTGATATATCAAATTGGGTCAACCCATTTGAACATGACTAAACAACCTTTAAAGAGCACTTATTCTCCATAAACCAACCATGAACCATTAGAGAACACCCTCTCCAACCAACCAACCAACCATCCAAACACATCCACCTTGACATTGGCCATTTTTGACCCAAACTATTTACATATTTTGTGATGATCTTGTCATGGTCCTTTTTGACTACACCGATTACCTTTCCATGTTGAAAATTTGAATTTACACCACTTAGTGCACACCAAATCATTTGTATTTTTTATGAGAGAACTTCTTACCTTAGATATCCATGAAGACATTGACCTTATCTAAAAAATTTATAGAATAACTCAATCAACTATGGCTAATGTTAGGGCTTGATTACCCTATCACTTATCCTTTTATAGCTGAGCTTATTCTAACCAACATTATCAACTTGGTCTATGTACAATCTCAACTATCACATTTAATTGCATTTTTGTGTGCATGTTTGTACCTCAATTCCCAACCTCACCTTTCACCCTTGTTACCTACCTTCCCATACACATAACCACTCATCAAACCCATACTCAGTTTTAATTCACCTCATAAACTCCTAGTTTGAGGGGGATCACCTCCTCCCATACTCAAGGTAACTGAACCTTTGACCCATAATCTATGTTTGTTTTAAAGCTTGATGATACAAACTGCATAACAAGATGGGGCAAAATGTTGACACTATAAAACTGCACATAATGATTCTAGATGTCAAAATACCCTTAGATACATAACCTACCATTCATACCCTTTCGACCATAAACTCGAATCGAGACACTCTTTGACCAACTCACTTTCTAACCCACCTTGACCTAACTTAACCTTCACCCTTTGACCCTCAACCACCAATAGTCACTTTCACTACTAATAGTCAACACTCTGACTATCAACAGTCAAGACCCTAATCATTGATGGTCTAGTCTTCCCCATCTAAAAAAACAACTCTAGCTGTGTGCATCTAACATGATAAAATTTAATCTAAATGACCACCTTCTCCATTTATAACACATCATAAAGCATCAGAATCATTAGCTAAACCTCTTATGTAACCTTCTATCTCCATCTCTCTTTGCCTATAAAAAGAGGGGAACAAGAGGTGAAAAAGGCATGAAAGAGGATCCATAAAAAATAGGTTTTCATTCTTCTAGCAACTACAACCAAGACCTAAACCTCTCCCAAAATTATTCTTCAGGAAAAGTACCATTAATCTACCCAAATCACTCTAGGCTTCACAAACATCTTCTACCAACTTCAACAACATGATCTAAGTATTTATTTTCATGTATTCATTTATCTTGCTCTTGTTTCTAACTTGCTACCTCTGACCTCTCAACCAATTAACTAACCCCCAAAATCTTGATGTACCTATTTACCCTTTTCCCTATAACCTTTAAACATATAGATCTAACCTTTTACCTTAACCATACCTATCAATAGTAACTGTTGATGGTCATCTTAACTACTGATGATTGATTGTCAAACTACTGATAGTCACCCTGACTATTGATAGTCAACTGTTAAACTACTATTAGTCACCCAACCACTGATGGTTACTCTAACCATCGATGGTCACCTTGAACACTGATGATCACTAGGTGGACCCAACCTAATCAAAACTAAGAAGCACTAAATACCCACCAAACTCAACCAAAACCCTATTTTTTGAACTCTCTATCACCTCACAGAGTAGAAATAATAACCTGACCGAACCTAAACATTTCTTTAATAATTTAGCATTTACCTTAATTTTATGTTGTTAGAACACTAGCATTTATTTTTAAAGTATTTATTTCTTTATACATAATACTTTTATGTTATACAACTTTTATTTTCAACATTAAATTGTATCAAAAAGTAGACTAATAACCTACTAGATAACTCACGCTTCTTGGATCTAGCTTGATAGACAATCCACCCATCTACCTAATGAACCAACCCTTTTCTAGTTTTCTCTTATTGTAGGTCATCCTCCAAATCCAAAGAAGAGTATCTACAACTATTTGGATTACAGAGTGCACACCTATCTAGGTTCTACCAACCTCTACCCCTCTTTAAGTTTTACCTTTCTTCTATAAATAGATAAAAAGAAAAAATTCAATTAAAACACTTCAGTTTCATCAAGAGAGATAAAGAGGATCTAGGAAAATTTAATCCAATGGCTAATGATGGCATCTTCCTTAGATACTCTTTAGTTAGTTCTACATATAAATGCTACAGTAAGATACTATAGAAGATTGTGGAGAGTACACGTGTGAGAGAAGATAAAATTGGATTTAAGAAGGTGAGTACAAAACTAAGAGTTTATACAGAGGAGCTTGACTTCAAGGAATAAGAAATAAAATTAGAAGATGAATAATGGTAGAAGAAATTCAAGAAGAAGAAGAATAAGAAGATACAAGGACACCTTCTAGATTTATCTAGAAAAATCATGTAGAAAGTCAAAATATCAATGATATTAATGCTGGAGTATAAAATAGGAGAAGGTTTATGAATACACCAAAAAATGAAGACTTCTCTCTATTTTCAAAGATAGAACCAAATTTTTTTTAGAAGCTAGAGGTGATAAGCATTAAGTAATGCTATAGAGGAAGAGCTCAATCAACTTGAGAAAAATGAGACTTTGGAACTTATTCCTAGACCTAAGGATAAGAATGTCATTGGAACCAAATGGGAGTTTAGGAAAAAATTGAATGAAGATGGTCAGGTCATGAGAAACAAAGTAAGGCTAGTATATGTTAAAAATTTTGACCCTACAGGTCAAAATTGCAACCTCTACCATTTGAAACTTTGTAGTTCATCTTGTGAATTATTTTCAGGTCCTGAATAGTCTGAAGGAATTGTTCAAGTCTACATGTTCTCTTTCTTTTAGGAGAATTTTTCAAATAGAAATCTTGAGGGGCATATTTAAAAGCAAAGGCAATTTGGAAAGAATTCCTTTAGGCTTTTGTCTGATGGAAATGAACAAAGGCAAAAGTTGGTTTCAATTTTTTTGAAGGTCTATTGCATTTTCTTGAGGATTCTTTTCAGTTTTGGCGAAGGGTAATGATCCCTTTGAAAAAGATCATCAAAAAAATTCTTAAGGGTAGAATCACTTTGAGAAAGTTCTCTTTTAGAAGATCTGAGGGGCACTTGGAAAAGTCTGAAGGGAAACTTGAAAAGTTCTAAAAGGTTCAAATCCTTCAAAGATTTTATCTGAAGGAAAGGAAATAGTCTATTTAGAAACTCTTGAAGGGTCACTTTCCCTTTGGGAAAGTTCATTTGCAAGAATCCCAAAGGGCAGAGTCCCTTCGGGAAGGTTCATTTCAAGGAATTTTGAGGGGTATGTGCCCTATGGAAAAAGGCAAGCCAAAAGGAATGAATTCCTTTTGACTTTTTGTTCAAAGGAAGTTTATGAAGGAAGACACAAAGAAAAGCCTGAAGGGACATTTCAAAAAGTTTTGAAGGGGAGGTGGGGTTTAAAACAATGTTGAATAGTCCATTTGTAAATTTCCAAAGGGGTTGTTCCATTTGGGAAGTTCTTTTCAAGGCAAAATGGGGCACTTTTTCACTAAGCTAAAGGACCATTGCAAAAATATGAAGGGTCGATTATTGAAGAAATGGCCTATTCACAAAGTTCTAAGGGGTTATTTCCTTTCAAAAGGGTGCATTTCAATAAGCTAAAGGAATTTTCATAAAATAAAGTGGATAATTTTCCTATGGATAATTCTTTTAGATAATTTTTTTGAAAGAAAGGTCCATACACAAAAGTCTGAGACAAAGACCTAGAGAAAATTTTGAAGAAGGAGATAGACAAGTCCAAAAGAATTCTTTCAGATAAATTATTTGAAAGAATTCTTTAAAAAGATTTACCCATGGAAATAAATAAGGAAATGAATGAAATAAAAGTCTTGCAAGAATCTGAAGGGTTCTTTCAAAATCTCAAAGGGTATTTTCAAGTTGCTGAAGGGTATTTTTGAAATGGAGAACCATTGTAATAAATTTGAAGGGTAGTTCTAAAAAGTTTAAGGGTCACTTTTCAAAATCCAAAGGGTCAATTCCATGGCAAAGTGCCCTAAGCCAAAGCTCAAAAGAGAGAAAAGCCAAAAAGGAAGAATTCCTTTCAAATTTTCATCTGAAGGAATTGAAATAGATAAAAGCCTAAAGACATGATTCCTTTGGACTTTTTGTCTTAGGGACTTGTTCAAACCAAATGAAAGAAATAAGCTGTAGGAAATAAGTCTAAAGGAAAAGATAGAAGAAATGAACAAAGGAAAAATGCATAGGGCAAAAAGACTAATCTAAACCCTGAAAGAATTATAAAATAGATAAAAAAATAGATGCAGAAGAGCCAAAAATAAAAGGCAAAGGATTTTAATAGCTAATAAATATATTAACATGTTCTACAGTCTATATGTAGAGCATGAAAATTGGGCCAAAGTAGGATTAGACATGTCCAAGACATGTAGCCATTTCAAACATGACTCTTTTAGTTCTAAAAATGGAGACTTAAATGCATGAAGGACTCAAGGAGTTTTAACATTAGAGAGATTAACACAAAATTTTGTGCACACACTCTTGTTTATCTCATTAATTTGATCCTTTCAAATGTTTCCAACATTTCAAGTAGAGTTCTAAATTCAAACATGGCATAGCTTTTCATGTAGGTGGAGATCATTAGAGGTTGACTAGTCTTGAGTTCTAATTGACCAGTTATCAAGTGCTACATTCAATCATGCTTTCTACGCAATAGAGGACATTCTCATATTCCAACTCAACTTCAAATCAATTCAAACTTAAGTCAATACATCCAAAGTTGCTGTAGATTTCATGCATGAAAAAGAATAACCCAAGATAGGCCCATCATCTATTTTCAATGCCAAAGAGCTTTTCATGCAAGACAAAAGATAAGAAATATTTTTAGAAGGCTTTGTTCTCTTGGCATAGCTAAAATTGTACTTGGACTAAAGTGGGAGTTGATATCCTCTTATATTTTAGTGCCAACCTCTGGGCTATTGTATTCTTTTCTATATAAGTTGGCTTTTCAACCTTGAATTGTATCCCTCTTTTGGCAAGATCAAAATTCTACCAAATATTGAGCTTTATAACCCTTTTTAGATTAATAGAAGGACTATTTTCAATTTCCAGATGCTAGTATAGTGTATTTATGTCAGTGATTCTTACCTAGTTACTAGCTAATCAGATTATGCACGTCATGTTCTGCATTTAATGTCTTTTGAATGAAGTTATAATGGATGCAAGTGGGTTTTTAGTACCTTAAATCATGCCTATTCAATCATTTCCCTCAAGATTTAATCACCAAACAAATCCTTTTCATGAAATACTTATGCATATTGGTCAATTCGATTTGAAAGTTTAGTCTTTTTCTTGTCTAGATTAGTGTTTTAGAAGCTCAAATTGAGTGGATCACTCATAATTAAGGTGTATCACCATCAGTAGATAGGATTTGCCTTCAAGTTTCTTTTTCCCTTTTTCCCCAGTAGTTCATAACATAGAGTAGAGATCCTAATTGATACACCAAAGGGAGCTAGCCCTTATAATATAGAGATTTGATCCATTGATTAGGCCACCCACAATGTATGATTGTTTCCATGTTTCAACAAACTATGAAGGCCTAAAACTACTTTTACAAGGGTACGCATCTAATTGAAAATAATTTTTGGCATGCCTAGTGGGACACACTGGAGCTGGTCTTGATGAAATTGCAGTTGTAACAGTGTTCTTCAAAAAGTATTTGGTGATTCCAAACTCAAGTAGTTGCTTCTAATAATCCATTCACAGTTTCCATGTAAGTCTATTTTCATTACATTATCATGAACAAGTTTTGATGGCTATATATGAAGATAATTCCTATGATATATTTCCTTACCAACCCTATGATGAATCATACCAACCTTATTATGATACCTATGAGCCTCTTTATGAGCCTAATCAGGCTTATCAGGAGTATTATCAAAGCTATGTTGAGCCTTATCAAGTTCCTCATGATCCTTATTATTAAGAGCATGATTCTTACCTTCCTTGTGAGTTATATCAATATTAGGACCAAATTTCATCTTTCCCATATGGTTATGATGTTACATATGAGCAGTCTTGTCTTCAATAAATAATGAATGAAATAGAGCTCAGAATACTAGCATATGCAAGAAAATTTTGTTCAATCTCTCAGTATAAAGAAGTGAATGGTCTATTTAAAAATGTGTCCAATGATCTAGAAGAGATAAATAGGTTGTGTATTCTTGTATTGGAAAAGATGTAGGCTTCGGAGAGACAAAAAATCAAGTTGAACAACTTGTCTACAAAGGGTTCTTGTGTTCCTTATTCTAATGAAATTTTTAATCATGCCCAGTGTGTGACAAGGGAGCTTCCTAATTGTATTCAAGAGCCTGTTCATGAGACTAAACCTTCTTAGAGTCCCCTTTCTTCACCAATCATCTCTCAAACATGAGTTTTCGATGAGGATAAAAAGGTTTCAGATTTTGATGAGGTAATGGCCAAGTGGAAGGAACATAATATAGAGGTCTTTAAGAGTTTCTCTTTCCCTCCTATAAAAAACTCCCTAAATATTTAAATTATCCTCAATATTCCAAAATACAATTATGATCAACATCCCATGCTTCATTTTACCTCTCAAACAAATAAAATTCATCACCCTCCCACAATCTCCCTTCTTCAGGAGGAGCCTGTTCTTTGAAAGATTGAAAAAGGGGTTGTAGATACAAGTCAAGTTCTTACAGAGTGTGAAGAAGATGCTTTAGGTGTGTTTGTGAAAGAGTTTCACATTGATAGTTCACTTAAGGTTATATTTGAGAATCCAATTATATTTGAGAGTGAGAAGGTTGATCTTGATGAGAAGGAACTCCAAGAGGAGTTGGTACAAATTGAAGTCATAGATGAGTTAGAGATATATCCTATTGAGAAGGATCCAAATAAATTTCAAGCCAATCCTACTAAAATTAATCAAAATGAGGAATGAAAGGATGATTGGTAATTATACCTTGAATCTCTGTAAGAAATTAAAGATCTCTATATGGATATATTACCTGTGGAAGAGCATGTTTATGAGAAATTTGATCAAGAATCACCTATTCAAGATCATAATATAGATTAGTTTGCCTATTTAAATCTCCTTGAAGGTTTGGATGAACTTTTAATAGTCTATAAGAAGGATGTGGTCATTCAAGAACAATGCATAGATGAGATATCACTTGACAAGGTGGTAGATGATAAGCAATATGAAAAAGATCAGGAAGTACTTGATGAGTTTGTGTTTGTTGGTGATTGGTTTTCTATTGATGACTCATTTGAGAAGATTCTAATATAATTGGTAGACAAGAAAAATGCCTTATCAAAGGTTATGATTAATAAAAATCTTGCCTTACAACTTGTACCATCTCTTGGAGTGATTGAGTTTATGAATTTCTCTTTTGATCTAGGTGGATCATTGTTTGTCATGGTTAGCTAGGTTCCTTATTTGTATATTTTCCTCTAAGTGATATTCAAGAATAGTAGTTTCATTCTATTTTATTCAAAATAAGTGCCTTGTTTTCACAATTGCTTTATTTAGTTAGTTTTCTTATTTTTGTGTGTTTCCCTTATTATTTTGAAGGATGAAGGTTATCTCATATTCGGTTAAAAGAGATTTGCATTCATGGACTATATTTACCATTATTTTATGAGTTAAAATATTATGTATATGGCTTGGTTCTCAAGCATAGTAGGCATGCTTCCCAGTCGAGTCACCAAAATGTTGACAATTTTGACCCTACAGGTCAAAATTGCAACATCTACCATTCAAAACTTTGTAGTTCATCTTGTGAATCAGTTTTGGGTCTTGAATAGTCTGAAGGAATTGCTCAAGTATACATGGTCTCTTTATTTTGGGAGAATTATCCAAATATAAATCTTGAGGGGAATTTTTAAATGCAAGGGAAATTTGGAAATAATTCCTTCAGACTTTTGTCTGAAAGAAATAAACAAAGGAAAAAGGTGCTTTCAATTTTTTATGAAGGTCTATTACATTTTCTTGAGGGTTCTTTTCAGTTTTACCAAAGGGTAATGATCCCTTCAAAAAAGATCATCGACAAAAATTTTGAAGGGTAGAATCCCTTCTAGAAAGTTCTCTTTAAAATGATCTGAGGGGCACTTGGAAAAGTCTAAAGGGAAACTTGAAAAGTTTTGAAAGGTTCAAATCCTTAAAATTTTGTTCAAAGGAAAGGAAATAGTCCATTTGGAAACTCTTGAAGGGTCACTTTCCCTTTGAGAAAGTTCATTTACAAGAATCTCAAAGGGTAGAGTCTCCTCAGGAAGGTTCCTTTTACAAGAATTATAAAATGGACAAAGAAACACAAGCAAAAGAGCCAAAAATAAAAGGTGAAAGATTTCAATAGCTAATAAATAGATTAACATGTTCTATAGTCTATATGTAGAGCATGCAACATGGACCAAAGTAGGATTAGACACATCTAAGACATGCATCTATTTCAAATATGACTCTTTTAGTTCTAAAAATAGAGACTTGAATACATGAATGACTCAAGGAGTTTTAACGTTGGAGAGCTTAGCATAAAATTTTGTGTATGCACTCTTATTTTTCTCATTAATCCAAGCCTTTCAAACATTTACAATTGTTTAAGTGGAGTTCTAAATTCAGATATGGCATAGCTTTCCATGTAGGTGGAGATCATTGGAGGTTGACTAGTCTTGAGTTCTAGTTGATTGGTTATCAAGTGCTACATCTACTCATGATTTCCATTCAATATAAGACATTCTCACATTCCAACTCAGCTTCAAATTAGTTCAAAATTAAGTCAATACATCCAAATTCGCATAAATTTCATGCATGAAAAAGAATAATCCAAGATAGGCCCACCATTTATTTTCAATGCCAATGAGCTTTTCATGCAAGCTAAAAGACAGGAACTATTTTTATAAGGATTTTTTCTCTTGGCGTAGCTAAAATTGGACTTAGGCTAAAGTGGGAGTTGATCTCCTCTTCTATTTTTAGTGCCAACCTCTTGGCTATTGTATTCTTTTCTATATAAGTTGGCTTTTCAGCCTTGAATTATATCCCTCTTTTAGTAAGACCAAAATTCTACCAAAGATTGAGTTTTTTAACCCTTTTTAGATTAATAAAAAGAATTTTAAATTTATATATATTGGGATAATGTATTTATTTTAGTGATTTTCACATGTGATAGAATTTTATTCCTTGCCAAGTCTTGATTCTTACCTAGTTACTAGCTGATCAGATTATGCAGGTCATGTTCTGTGTTTGATGTATTTTGGCTGAAGTTATAGTGGATGCAAGTGGGTTTTTAGTGCCTTAATTTATACTTATTCCATCATTTCCCTCAAGATTTAATCACTAGATAAATCCTTTTCATGAAATACTTATGCATATTGGTCAATTGGATTTGAAAGTTTAGCCTTTTTCTTATCTAGATCAGTGTTTTAAGAACTCAAATTGAGTGGATCACTCAAAATTAAGGTGTATCACCATATTAGATAGGATTTTCCTTCAAGTTTATTTTTCCCTTTTTCCCTAGTAGTTCATGACATAGATTAGAGATCTTGATTGATACACCAAAGGGAGCTAGCCCTTATAATCTAGAGATTCAATCCACTGATTAGGCCACCCACAACCTAGGATTGTTTCCATGTTTTAGTAGACTATGAAGGCCTAAAAATACCTTCACATTTGTGAAATTTTGATTGAAAATAGTATTTAAATGCTATGCTCAATTAGAAGGTGTTGAATTTGAATAAACATTTGTACCTGTGACAAGACTGGAAGCCATAAGACTATTTTTGGCATATGTTGGTTTTGAAAATTTAAAGATATATTAGATGGATGTAAAGTCTATATTTCTTAATGAAAATGTAGAAGAGGTGTATATAGATCAACCTAAAGGTTTCTATTTATCAATAAATAAGGACCATCTCTTTAGACTGAAGTAAGCATTATATGGGTTAAATCAAGCCCCTAGAGCATGGTATGTAGGACTTGATAGATACTTGCTTGATCAGGGTTTCAAGAGAGGTGTTGCTGATAGCAATGTTTACATAAAAATATAAGGTGAGCATCAATTAATTCTAGTTATATATGTTAATGATATTATCTTTGGTATTGACTATGACAAGATGTCTAAGGAGTTTGCAGAAGTAATGCATCAAGAATTTGAGATGTCTATGTTAGGGGAACTATCATTTTTTCTTGGATTGTATTTAGTTCATTCAAATAAGGGAATATTCATCTCTCAATCTAAGTACATTAAGTAAATGTTGAAGAAGTTTGATATGGAAGACTATAAATTAGTAAGTACTTCAATCATAATAAGTTGTAAGTTGAGTCCAAAAGATAAGTAATCAAAAGTCAATTACACCTTGTACAAATCTATGATTGGAAGTCTATTATATAATACTACATCAAGGCCTGATATCATGTAAGTAGTAGGTATAGTGGCAATATTTTAGGAAAAACCAAAATAGACACACTTACAAGTAGTCAAGAGAATATTTAGATATCTCAAAGGTACTATGGTCTTTGATTTGTGGTACTCAAAATGTAAAGATTTCACTTTAACATCATATACTGATGCAGATTGGGAAGGTAGCATTAATTATAGAAAGAGCATAAGTGGTGGTGCATTATTTCTTGGAAATATTCTTGTGTCATGGTTAAGTAAGAAACAACCATCATTTTCATTATCCATAGTTGAAGATGAATACATAGTAGTAGCATCATGTTGCACACATGTTTTATGGATGAAACAAACCTTGAGTGACTTTAAGATTAAGAATGACAATCCAATTTTTATATTTTATGATAATACTAGTACCATTAATATAGTCATGCATTCTAGGACTAATCACATTCTAATCAAGTATCATTTTCTAAGGGGGCAGGTAGCTGATCGAATTGTCAAACTAGAGTATGTCACCATAAAATAACAAGTTGCAAACATTTTTACAAAACCTATGCCAAGGGAAACATTTTTGTTTTTAAGGAAGCAATTGGGAGTAATTACTTCTTTTATTAGTCATTAAGGAAGGTATGGACTAAGGGGGAGCTAACCTTTGGGTATCTTAACTTTGAGGATCAAGAATCAAGAGTCTAAAGAGAAGCAACATTTTGTTTAGATCAAAGAGATTTTAGGTTGTGAAACCCTTTTCCATTTATGTCAAAGGGAGAGAATGAGAAAATTGACCATTTTTAGGGATAAATAGTGAAACAATAAAGATAACTTTATAAGGGAGAGAAATAGAAAGTTCTGTAACTATTATCTAGTTACCTTTGGTGAAGGAATGATAGAGGAAAAAGTAAAGCAAGGTCATTAACTTATAAACATTTGCCATAAATGAAAAAGGGGGAATCTATTGAGATATTGTAATTTATGTCAAAGGATTTTCTATTTAATAAATAATATGGTCATTGATGTCAAAAAATTTCTATGAGCAGCTATGGATTACATTAGGCTTGCTATGGACTGCATTATGCTTGCTACAAATTACATCAAGCTTACTATAGATCACATCAAGATTGCTATGGATTACATCTAGATTGATATGGATTACATCAATATCTATATGGATTAAATTTGGCTTTATATAGATTACATCAGGCTTGCTATAAAGTACATCAGGTTTGCTATAGATTACATTAGGGTTGCTATGGACTGTATTAGGGGTTTAATGGACTACATCAAAGATACTATGAATTACATCAAGACCGCTATAGAATTCATCAAGATAAAATTAAATGTATTCTAATGATTGTTATGTCTATCCCAGCTTAGTTTCACTCATGGTGACCTATGTGAATGAGCTTTTATATAAGCTAGTGGAATTATGTTTACAAAAGAGAATAAATCATTATGTCGCTGACTATAAAGTTTTATTTGGTTGAATTCTAGGAGATTTTTGAGTATTGTCTTGTATATAAGCAAGATCAAATTATCATTTTGAAGAGTGGAAAATATAGATAATAATTATTCACTAAGGAGTAGAGTAGAGGTCTGTTGAGGAATAGATGGCCAGAGAGGTGTGAGTATGAAATCATCGAATGACTCATATAGAATATGATAAAAGAGATTAGAAAAGAAGGTAGAAAGGATAGAGTCTTTGAAAATAAAGAGCAAAGAGGAAACATAGCCTAATGTGTCTATTTGATTGATAAGCAAAAAATAAATAGAGTAAATATGAGGTTGATAGGCAGAGAGACCAAAATTATACCATCATTTGTTGACAAAAGCAACTAATAAAGGTGGATGATTTGAAGTAGCTGAGTTGGTGCTTGGCAAAGGGGGTTGAAACCTAATATAGATCAGTATCTAAAAATTAATGAGTTGGTGTTTCCTAGTAAGTGAGTGCTTGGTGAATCTTCTTGTCAAGTTGGTGCTTGACTATTTGGAGTTGGTACCTTAATCTAAGTGGGTGCTCAGCAATCTTGTTGACTCATTGCATATCTGATTTAGGACAAGTGGTCCATACAATGATCATTATGGGTTTTATTCCCTTTAAGGGTTTCCTACATATATCATGTGTTATGTCTTTATGTTATTTGTTGTGGTTTGATTAATCTATGGATTCTATAATGATGTTTGACAAACAAACTAAATAATTAAGAAAAAGTTTTAAAATTTCACTAATTCACCCCCGCTGTCAGTGGCTATGTTTCCAATAGTTTTACCAATAATAGGGTGTTTTCCATGTTGTCTTTCATATGCCTTATCTTGTTGAAGTGTGATCATATGTCCTTAAAAATAAAATGAAATAATCTTTTTGACACTATCCAATATTTCTTCCATTTTTTGTAAACATGATTTTATGAATATAACATGGAATAATAAAATGGTAAGGACTACTAAAAATAATGTTTATATTATCTTAAACTCAAAAGAAATTGGAAATGTAATATTCCCTAATGATCTATTATGGGTGCTCATATGTTGTAACTCACTTTATTCATGCCCTATTTACTTAAGAAAATAAATTTCACATGTATTGTGTTTCAATTTGTCATTAACCATAATTCTTTGCATATTTTCACCTTCTATGAAATATTGAATGACCATTGGTCACTTAGAAACTACATGTAATACATTGGCTTGCTTAGTTTATGAAATAAATAAAGGTGGATTAATTGAATTACTTAATGTTTCATTAGATTTTTCAAATGTAATTATACCATCATCAATGAGTTTCCTTGATTTTTTATTATAACGCAAAATAATTGTCATTTCTATGCCCATTTACTTGATGATAGTTATAAAATAGCATTGCCCCCACTCATGTTAAATGATGTGTAGGGTGATATATTTAGAAGGTACGTGATTATATGATTAACAAGTAAAATTCATATGATGAAATTTGGTTTTTCCTTGAGTCTTAAAAAACTTGTAGGTTGGTTACTACTAGAATGGGTAGGGTTTATGAAGGGTGATTCCTTGATAGTTACCTTATATGTAGGTTTATTTCTAGATGAATAATCACCTTGGAGACTTGAGTTTGTTGACCTTTGGGATTTATTAATGTCATAAGAAAGGGTGTGTGATTGAAAAATATAACTTTAATAATGAAGGTTTTCATAGTAAAGTCACTCAAAAATACCATTATCATGATAGAGTTCTTTTTCATTAAGTGGGGATAAAAGACCTTTGCTAAAATTAGATTTCTTCTGTAAGCCATTTGGTTAATATATAAAGCAATGTAAATTATTTTTGAATGAAAAATGTAATCTTTCATGGGTTCATCATGACCTTGACAAATTTTTTTAAGGTATTCTAATGCTAACCTAGGTCCCCCATCAGTGTTGAAATGAGATAATAAAGTCTTCTAATTTTAAGTAATAATATATATATATATATATATATATATATATATATATATATCAATTAGGTAAGGTGTAAAACTAATATAGAGAAAGACATTTAAAGTTCAGTGGAAATTTTTCAGTAATACTACCCCATCACGTGCATATTTTCTAAGGGAAGATATGAAGTGTTCAAGATGGGTATGGGGTTATCCATTCCATTAAATAAGTGAAATCAAGCCATGAAAAATGTTTTTGGATTAGGATGATAAGGCATTCTAGGAACTATATATTTTCCTTATATAACATCAGGATCGATCTAAGCATTAGATGTTATTGATTCTAAGTTTGATACATTTTTTTAAGGCAACCTATTACATGAATTATAGACACTACTTGATTAGTAGGAATGGTTATATACTAGAAAGGTGCATTCATGGGTCTCATTTCACCATCTATTTCAAACATGGGTGTAAAATATACATTATAAGTAGAAGTATGACTATAACTACATTTCTCATAAACATCATCACATTGCATATCAATATAAGCATCATTAAAAAGCACGTTATTAGAAACATCATTGTAAGACATAGAATTGTGAAGTATAAAAACATCCATAATAGCATGAGAAGAAACATGGGTTTCATATATCCATTTATTAAATGTGTCTAGACAATATTGACATATTCATTCATAAGCTTAATAATATGAAGAAGCATATGCATTGATTCTTTTTTATTATGTGTTATTTTACACCTAATAGATATAAAATAATGTAAGCTATGAACTAATTCATATGTAAAAAATATGGAAATAAATGTACTTATATAAATTTAAATGGATAAATAGATATTTCACTATTTTCATATAGAATTGGAAAAGTAAGATATAAATAATGCACTTAGCTGATTATGATTGCATGTCACTCATAAAGTTATCTTTGTGCCTAAAAATGCTCGGTAACTAATTTGTAGCTTCTCATACTTGAAATATATATGGAATACTTCTATGTATGTTGATGATAGAGTATAAACCCTATGATAGTTGAAATTATCAAAAGAGTACTGATAGTGTCCTTAAACATTTTTTGGGTTTGTAACTCTTGAGATCCCTATGCCTATATATATAAATATTTCATGTTTATGTGCACACCTTTGGTCCTATGTAATGATGTATACTTTCAATCTCCTTTGTATAATCCCTAATTTTGATTTTGATCATAAGATGCCCTTAAAAAAGGGTTAGAATTTTGGGTTGGATTGTTTCAATGAATTTCTTGCTTATAATTGGAAAAGAAGAAGAAACTAAGTATGGGTATGGTTGAAAAACCTATTTGATTGTGCATGTGTTGAACCAGAGGATTATGAAGAGCTCCTCTTTGGCTTGAGAGGATAACCTATAGATAAAAAAACACTAAAGCAAACTTGTTGGTTAGATAGATAGTTGAGTGGATTGCCTAGCGATAGCTAGATCCCAGAAGTGAGAACTTCTTTAGGGGCTGTCAATCCACACATTTTAAATAATTAAGTTTATATAAAAAAAGGAAGGTACTTGCATCAATAATCCAAAGGTACTAAAATTGAATACAAGAAATGTTTGCTAAGAAAATAGACTATAAATGATTAAATTAGTGATAAACTAATTAATACTAATACTAGAGGGTTGGGGTATGCTTCAAAAAATTAGAAAGGGGTCTATGAACAAGCAGGGACACAAAAAACTAGGTTTAATTTGGTGCAAATAGGTGGAATTAGCTTGCTATTTTTCACTGCCTCAGTGATCATTGGTGGTTAGGATAATCACCAATGGTTAAGGTGACCATCAGTGGTCAAGGTGACCATTGGCAGTTAGATAGACCATCAATGGTTGAGTCAATTGTCAACACTTAATGTGTATGGATCTAGGTTGGTAAAGAGGCTAGTTAATGAGATCCAAAAGATCGATTCTAAGAGATGGACAAGACCTGGGTTGATTATGAAATGGAAATAAAGTAAATGAATACTGAGAAACAAGTATTTATCTTACCAAAAGTTGATTGGGTAGATGGTTGAGGTAGTTAACCTATTGGTGGAATCTAGCTTGATTATGACAGAGTAATGGTACCTGAGAACTTGGTGGAGAGCTGATGGTAAATTGACCCTCTGATATGGTTGATATATTGTTGATGGTGATTGACATGTAAGAAATAAATTCCTAGATGTACAAGCTCTTGATAATAATTATAGATATATTTTCACCTCTTTGATCCTCTCTCTTATAGGCAAGGCAAGAGAGTTACAATAGCATGTGAACTGGGCCTCCTAAAATTAACTCATTCATGTAATGGCTCACAAAAGGAATTATATGAGTTATTTTTAGAAGATCAAGGTGGGTGATTTTGCATGTTAGTTTTTAAGGAGGTGGACCCTGACCGTCGATGGTCAAGGTGACCATCGATGGTCAACTTGACCATCAATAGCCGAGGGTGAAGGTTATAATAGGTAAAAGCTAGGGTAAAGGTTAGGGTAATATACTTAGGTTAAAATTACAATGGGTTAAGTTTGATTAGGGTTTAAGGGGTTAAATGGTCCCTAGGGGGTCCTAAGCATTCTAGGGGTGCTTTTGACATTTAGAATCATAGTGTGCATATTTTTGGTGTCTACATTTTACCCCTTTTTGTTATGTGGCTTGAATCAACAAGATACAAAAAAAAATGGATTTATAGGTTGAAGGTATGCTAATTTACCTAAGTATGGGAAGAGGTGTTATCCCTCAAACTAGGAGTGGATGAGGTAAACTGGAATTGGGTGGGTGATGACAAAAGTGAACGATAGGTTGGGTACTTGGGCATAAATAAATGTGTAAAGTGTGATAAAAAGTGTGATAACCAAGATCATGAAAAGATAAGGTTTCCATAGTTGAAAATAATAAAGGTCAATTCTAAGGGACAAGTAAGCGGTACCATGTGACCATAATTAGGCATGGTGGTTAGGTACACCTGTTAGTCTCTTAAATAAGGTTGATGTTTCCATGGGTATCCAAGGTAGGAAGTGATCTCATGGAAAACACAAGTAGGTCGAGTTTCATGGGTATTATAGGTAGGAATTACTCCTAAGAATACATAAGTAGGTTAGGTAAGTAAAGGTGGAGAAATCTCAAAAAGGGTCAACATGGTAATGTTGTCATTGTAGTCATAGGACTAGGTAAAAGGTGTCACATAATATGTGATAGTTGGGTTGAAATATACCAATGATGAGATGATGAGGTGGGTCTCCAAGGGTGGGGATTTGATTCAAAATATGTTGAGAGATGGATTGTGGAAGGTAAGAGCTAAAAAAGTGGGGCAAATTAATAATCAATGATCAGGTTCCCTAAGAGTAATCATTGACGGTCACCCTGACTATTGATGGTCAGAGTAAAACCTTAAAAAATGGTAGGTAAAAGTGAAAGTAGAATTAAATTTCACTCAATTTATATATTACTATATGAATTTGAGATTTGGGAAATTTTTTTTGTTGTGGTGAAGGTGTTTTTTGAGGGTGATTACTAAGGGTGAGACTGATGACTAAGGTAGAGAGTTGACGTAGGTGACTAGCTAATATGCAAGGAACATACAAGCATGACCGAGGATGAGTAGGTTTGAGAGTGACTCCATGGTGGTGATAATGAAATGAGGTAAGGGTACTTTTATTTTGATATCTTATATTTATTTTGATGCATTTTTATTAGGTTGGGAGGTTAGGGTAGATTAAAATGCTCAGGTTAGGTTTACTATGCCTTGGGTAGGGTTTATGTGAAATTCAAGTAAATGAATATATGAAAGTGGGAACTAATGGGTTGGGTAGCTAAATTGGGGTTTTTAGATAATTATTTTATCATATTACTAGTATAGTTTGTGTAGTTGGTATTTTTTTTGATGTGATAGGGTTTGGGCATTCCAGCCACAAAATGCCCATAGTGATCATCGATGATTCATTCAAAGAGTTATCCTCAAGCAACTTAATTAAACCCAAATGAATATGAGCTTGTATGAGTTGATCTCTACCTCTCCCCATCACCACCAAGCACTAATAAATGCTTTGTAATCCATTAAGGTCTAACCTAAGAAACCCCAACCTCTAATAGCCTTTATTGGTGCTGTTCAGATTTCCAACCTTGTTACCTTCAAGGATTTAGAAATACCCTCCATTCATCTCAAAGACCTAGATCCTCCTCTCTTTATTACTACTTACATCAACCAAACCCACATCAAATGGGTCATGATTTATGTGGGAGATGACATTAACATCATCTCTACTCATGCCTACAACCAACTCAAATTTTTAGACAATGTCATGTCCAAATCTCTGACCATCCTTCATTCCTTCAATGATACCATGACCACTACCTTAGAAAGTATCATCCTTCATATCTGTGTAAGACCCTGCATACTCCATAAATTTTTTTATGTTATATAAGGTGAATTCAAATACGTCTTGTTAGGATGACCTTAGATTCACACCAAGGGTTGAGTTCCCTCTACCCTCCACCATTATTTTAAGTTTAAGCATGAAGGCTAGGTCATTACCATCCAAGCTGACCTAATCCCTTTCTTTACATGTAACATGACCTATCACCCCAATGATGTCCTCATACCCCCATCCAACACACCCTCAATAGCTAAAACCCAACCTTCATTCAACTACCAAAGTGGATATCATATCCCCTACCATCAATGAGGCATCAACTAGTTACTCTATACTTTCACACCAAATCCCCACCATAGACCCTTTGGAATCCACATTCCATCACCTTTTACTGGGGGAGTATCACCTTTTATCACTTGATGCTTTCCCTACTCCTCATGAGTATGGGAAACTTACCAACTAACCAAGATATGACCCCAATGTCGAGACTGTCATTCCCTTTAGACCTCCTCACTGTCAGACTAATTTTATTTATGTAGGACTTGATAAATCCCTTGGAGATTATACCACCTCTTTTTTTCTTTAATCATTCACCATCGATTTATCTTACCTAGATAAACTAAGCTTTGTCAAGACATACCTCCATGAGTGTGCTTAGAAAGGCTTCTATCTTGGGTAGTATGTGCATGGCCCACATGAATAGGTCACCATCAAAACTAGAAAGCCACATGAACAATATAGATTAGGTTTCATCTTGCCTAATAAGAAGAAAGCCAAGAAACCTATTACTACCATTGTTAAAGAAGATGCCCCTTCCTCATAGACCTTACCTCCACATGCATGTGAGGATGATATCATCCCGCCTAATTTTTTTTTCATCAACATGATCACGCTTGGACCCCTAACTTATCAAAATGAGGGGGAAAATATAACCATCCCTTTGACTCATCCTAAGATGATAGGAGAAGACTCTCCTACCATTAACACTATTTGGTGCCAGGATAATGAGTTTAGGGCCCCAAATTCCTCAATCCACATATCCTTTCCTCTTGAGACCTCGATCATGTTGAATGAATCCACTATGGATATCAACTTGGGTACTCTAGATAGCCCTCACATTATCAAAATCAGCCTATCATTGAATGCTGAGGAACTTAAGGATTTCCCTGCTTTCCTCTAAGACTATAGCATATCCTTTGCTTGGTCTTACATAAATATGCCTGGAATTGACCCTAACATTACTACCCATAACATAGTTACTCACCATAATGCCAAACCTATCAAGAAAAATATCCAATGCATGCATCCCCATATAACCCTTCTTATCAAAGAAGAGTTTCAACATCTTCTATTTGTCAACTTTATTTAACCTATTGACTATCCCCAATGGGTCTCAAATGTTTTACCTATCACCAAATCCATACGGGGACTATGAATTTGTGTGAATTTTCATGACCTCAAACTTTCCTACCCTAAAGATGACTTCCCTCTACCAAGCATAGACCAACTTGTTGATCTTATAGTTGGACACAAGATGTTATCTCTCATAGATGGGTTCTCAGGTTATAATTAGATCTTAATTTCTCCTAAAGATCAACACAAAACCACCTTTACCACCCCTTGGGGAACCTTTTGCTATATATTCATGCCTTTCAGACCAAATAACATTGATATAACCTACAAATGTGCCATGACTTATATCTTCCATGACCTTATCCATAAGATCATCAAGGACTATGTGGACAACCTTCTTAGAAAATCCAAACTCCAAAAAGATCTCTTAGTTATTCTGAGGATCATCATTGAACACCTTATCCATTACCATTTCTACCTTAACCCTAAGAAATGCATTTTTGGGGTCTTGTCAGGAAAGCTTCTTGGTTTTATTATCTCCCTTTATGAAATCAAAGTTGATCCCACCAAGATCAAATCCATCCTCGACATGCTTCCTCTGTCCAACCTTAAGTAAATTCATAGCATGTAGGGAAAACCTCAATCCATTTGTCATTTTATCTCCCAAATTTTAGATTGATGCCAACCCTTCCATCACCTCCTAAAGAAGGATGTGTCTTTCAAATAGAATAACGACTATTAAAAAGCCTTTGATTCACTCAAAAAGTACCTTTTGTCCCTACCTATCTTCACCCCTCCCAAGGATGACCAACCTTTATACCTATATATCTCTACCACTAACCATTCCCTAAGGGAAATGTTAGCTCATTGAGATAAAAAACATAGAAAGCAAGCTGTATACTACATCAATTGCACACTTGTAGAGTATGAGACTTGATACACCCATATTGAGAAACTTTGCTTAGCCTTAGTGTTCATGGCTACCAAACTTTTCCACTACCTTCTTAACCATAAAACCTATGTCATTACCAATACTAACCCACTCAAGTACATGCACTCCAAGCCATACCAAAACTAGCATATGACCGCAGTGGCTCATACTCTTAGTAGACTTTGATCTTGAGTTCTTTTAGTAAAAGTCAATCAAAGGGCAAGTCATTTTTGACCAGCTAGCTGAAGCACCATTAGTAGATAGCCAACCACCTCCTCTTAAGTTCCTTGAGGATTTCATCATGAACCTCTCTCAAGTGGGTTTTACTTATTAAGTCACCATGTTCTTTGATGGTTCAAAGTGTTAGCATGGTGGGGGGGCTGGTATCATCCTTATCCCCTTTGATGGTGAACCTATACCTTTGTCTTTCAAGCTTGATTTTAAATGCACCAATAATATGACTGAGTATGAAACCTTAGTGACAGGCCTTTAGATTGCCTTAGCCCTAAGAGTCAAAATGATCAATATCTTTGGTGACTACCAACTTGTGGTCAATCAAATCAACAACTTTTATCAATGTAAGAGTGATGTCATGCAACAGTACAAGAAACTAGTTGATGAACTCTTAGCATCATTTGAACACTACCACATCCAGTTAACCCCATGATCCACTAATAAGTTCACTGACACCATGGATTCCCTTACCTTACAAATATCATCTACACCTTCAAACTTTAAGATTTTTGTCATTATTCATAGACTTACCCAACCTTCCTATGTCAAACCAGATTCTCTAACCATTTTCAATGTGGAGAAACCCAACCTAACCTTTGGTATCAAAAAACCTTTGACTATCTTAACCTTGGCATAATTCTTTCTAGCCTCTCTAGGAATTCTCAAATATCATTTATCTAGAGTACCTCTCACTATACCATTATGAGAGGAATTGTTTATAAGCATGGCTTCGACGGTCTCCTCTTTCATTGCCTACGCAGTCAAGAAGCTTCTCATGCTATCAAAGAAATACATGATGTAATCTATGGTGGTCACTTTAATGGCCTAGATGTAGCTGAGCACATCCTTAGTCTCAGATATTATTGACCTACCCTTAACCAAGATTTTTGTGATTATGTAAAAAAGTGTGTTAAGTGTCAATAGCATAATAATTTGCATCATGTACCTAGCCATGGTGTTCAAGTTTCTACCAATTTCTATCCCTTTTCATAATGGAATCTAGACCTTATTAGTGAAATTAACCCTAATTCCTCATAGTGGCACCATTATATTATCACCATGATTGAGTATTTTACCAAGTGGGTATTAGGTATTCCGCTAGTCTCAACCAAAGTGGAAAATATTATTGACTTTATTGATCGTCACATTATCTGCTAATTTAGTGTTTCTCATAAGATTATCACTAATAATGGTAGGTATTTTAATAATAAGAAATTCTAAGGTCTATGTGATGCATTCAGTATTAAGCTAAGATTTTCCTCACCTTATTGCCCTCAAGATAATGGATAGGTCAAGGCCTCTAACAAAACTCTTAATAACATGCTAACCAAAATGGTTAGTGTATCTGGTTAGGATTGACATTTACACATCCCCTTCACCTTGTGGGTGTATCTTACTAGCATTAGAACCCCTATGGGTGCTACACACTTTTATTTTGTGTTTGGAGCAGAGGTCATCTTGCCTCTTGAAGTCCAAATCCCCTCTCTTTGTATATCTTTGTAAGAGCTTATTTCAGAAGATGATTATCATCAACACTATTTATCCCACCTCGAGCTACTTGAAGAGAATTATTTATCAACCTTCACCCATCTCCATGTCTATCAAGAGCACATCAAGTGTGCATATAACAAGCACCTTAAAGCATGATAATTCAGTATCAAAGACCTCATCCTAAAATAAAATCAACATGTCACTAATGTGGAGAAAATCAAGTGGGGCAAGTTTTCTTTTAATTTGCTTGGACCTTATATCATAACCCACAAGTATGGATCAAGATATTATCAATTATCTTCTCTTAAAGGTCACCCAAAACCTGATCCCCTCAATGCTTTGCATCTACATCCATTATTTTATTGCGAAGGATTGTGTTCACCTTTTGTCTAACTTAAGCTCATCCCTCTCTATCTACCTATATTCCATCTCCCTATTTTAGGGGTAATCAATTAAAACTAAATCATGTGATTAGATGTCACTAGTATATCCTTATATTAAACAATGGGTATCATGGCTCTACTCATGGCATGATTTTTATGGTACTTTCCACTCCTTTATAAGATGGATTCTTATGATCATTGTCACCTAAACCTTTTCACATCTAATCAACCTTCTTGTGATTCTAGTTTTTCCTTCATAAAAGTGAACCACTAAGACAACCTAAGAAAGTCTATTTCAAGTAAAATCAAAGAAAAATAACAAAATTCCTATCATTAGCAATCATGGGTCATTCCTAGTATTCACAAACTACTCCCTTGAAATATAACTATTGAAAATTTATTTGAAATTGCCAAAATGTAAGGTGGACTACTCCCTCAAAGGATAGATATCAAAAAAGATTGAATAAAACAAATAAACTTGGACCACTCCTTTGAAGGATGGCTTAGTAAAGCATTTTTTTAAAATCATAACAATTTCATAGAAGCTTCCCATATTAATCAGCTTCCCCTATAGAGCAATCAACAAAAGACTCATTGTCAAAATCACAATAAAAGCAAACAAATTTTGAAAGCCATAATTGGCTCTCAAGTAACATAATACGGTGGAAGACATAATCAAATTTCATAAGTAGACTTCCCACATTAATCATTCTACACTTTACATGGCATATACTTGTTTATCCTGGTTCTTTGGACACATATAAAAGAGGCATGTTAGTCTCGCAACAGGGTTCCATTTTCACCCATCTCCCCTTCACACTATGTGCAAGGGATTCTTGAGATTACTTGACATTATGTGTTTAAGACACATTTTAACCAACTAAAAAATGCCAATGCAAAGCATTCTAAGGGCTTGTGTTCATTAAGCCACTCTAACTTCGGTTTTGTTTTAGTCCTTATCAATGAAGAAGCATCATGCCCTCTTCTTACCCTATCATGACTAGTTGATATTTTCATGATGATGATTATATCTTGATTATATTTTTTATTTTCTCATCTAGTGTTATTGATTCATTTACCTCATGTGTTTTACCTTAAATTGACAATAGAGCATAATCATAAGCATAACCATAATCAAAGCATAACAATAAGCATGATCATATTCATAAATTACAACAAGAATAATCAATTCATAGTATCATGATATCCATAAGAAATTCAAGCCACCAACCATTTTTCACCACATGTCTAAGTATAACATAATGAAATATAAATACTCATTTAAATTTAGAATGTCATAAGCAATCAGGAAGCATAACCATAAACCAAAAACATCTCATGCCTAGCTAAACATATATTAGTGTTTAAACCAACAAATCATAAGCATAAACCATGAGCAATATAAACATCACATCATAAGTAATACACATCAACATCATATCATACACCATAAACATAAGCATAAATAATGATCATATATATAGCTCACGAGTCAAATAATCATAAAATGTGTACATGTAGATAGACATGACTCTCTCTAAAAAATGTACATATCACTGCATTAGCTCATAGGTTGGAATCAAAATGATATACAAAAGTCATATATCTATCTATATTTATGCCTTGGGGGCACCATTGCCTCTTGAAGGACTACTATATCTTTATGCTTGCCCACCTGCTATGCTTGTCGATCCCCCACCTATCCCTATTTGCCTAGAAATAGACCTTGCCCACTGACTTGGGGTTACCAAAACTGCCCCACCTACTAAGCTAGCTCTATACTCACCTCATCAGGGATCATCTTAACACTATATAAGTATAATAGCCTCATAATATCATAGCTCCTATATTGTATCTAGGTATCATGCCATTAGAGTAAAACCTGGTGGCACCACCTATCCTACTACTACTCCTCCTCCTCTTTGCCATAGTGAGTCCCTCTCCTAAGTCACCAAGCCTAAATATATCCTAGCCTGATCCCTCTCACATGTGATAGTAACAAGCTGAACATGTAAGGTAGTAACCTAACCCTATAGTGTTGTAATTTTGCCTTATAGTATGGCCACCTATCCTTGTAATACTTATACTTGCCCCTATGTAATGTCTAAATCCACCACTACCTATCCATCATGGCTAACTAAATCCATAGCCATTGGCCTCACACCTCCATAATCTCCACCAATATCCACAACTACATAGATGGGCTAGTACCATGCCATGTACCCATATACAAACATAGCATCATCTATTAGTGCCCTCATAGGCAACTCCTTAAACTCTAGCAAAGTAGGCATGGGATGTGGTTCTAGTAGCAAAATATTAGAGTCCTCTCTCCTGTACCTAGGGAATGGACCTAAGATTCCCTATACTAGGCCAAACTATTAGTGTATCCTATCAAATGGGATTAGCTTCACCTCCCTATCTTGTCTACCAAATACCCATCTATATCTCTACAATGAGAGTGCCTACCTCATATCACCAGGCCATACTAAAAACTAGATGTATGGCCTCCAAGTGATATCTCCTATCACCAGTGAACTAAATGCACATCTGAACCAATCCATGTCATGAGCTCCACCTCTTACACTTGATGTAGAAAAATCACCCTCCACTGCATAAAGCCAATGAGGAAATCAATCTATGTGAAGCCATCCCACAACAACCTTATTGGATTTAATAATCGAATATGATCATAAGCCCAATAATGCAAAACTAGGATGATACTAATACCATATCTCTTATGGGCCCTAAAACCCCACAAATCCCTATATATTTATACAAGTAAAATAGGAACCCAACCAATACCATTCACCCTAGCAATAGATTAATGAGAACCCTTAGTAGTAAATAGGGAATCTCTTTCTACTCGAGTCGGGAAGCCCAAAACATGTCACAACAATCATAAGCATAGTCATACGTCTCCTCTCAGCTGGAGCCCCATGATATAATGCCATATAATTGAGTCTCATTGGGCATGCCAAAACATTTTAGTGAATTTATTGCTTATAATTGGAAAAGAAGAAGAAAAATAAACTAAGTATGGGTATGGTTGAAAAACCTATTTGATTGTGCACACATTGAATCAGAATATTGTGAAGAGCTACTCTTTGGCTTGGGAGGATGACCTACAGATAAGAAAGCACTAAAGTAAACTTATTAGTTAAATAGATAATTGGGTGGATTACCTAGTGATAGCTAGATCCTGGAAGTAGGAGCTTCCTTAGGGGATTCAATCCACTAATTTTAAACAATTAAGTTTATAAAATAGAAATAAATGTACTTGCATCAATAATCTAAAGGTACTAAAATCGAATACAAGAAATGTTTGTTAAGAAAATAGACTAGAATTGATTAAATTAGTGATAAACTAATTAATACTAATGCTAGAGGGTTTGGGGTATGCTTCAAAAAATTAGAAAGGGGTCTGTAAACAAACAAGGACATAGAAAACTAGGTTTGATTGGGTGTAGGTAGGTGAAATTAGCTTGCTAGTTTTCACTTCCATAGTGACTTTCAACAATTGGACTAACCATTAGCAGTCAAGGTGATTGTCAGCAATTAGATAGACCATTAACAATTGAGTCAACCATCCATGGTTATTGTGTATAGATCTAGGCTGGTAAATAAGTTGATTGACAAGATCCAAAAGATGGATTCTGAGAGATGAGTAAAACCTTGGTTGACTATGAAATGGAAAAAAACTAAATGAATATTGAGAAACAAGTATTTATCTTACCAAAATTTGATTGGGTAGATGTTTGAGGTAGTTAACCTATTGGTAGAATCTAGCTTGATTTTGATAGAGTAACGATACCTAAGAACTTGGTGGAGAGGCAACAAAAAATTGACCTCTGATATGATTACTGGATTGCTAATGGTGATTGACCTATAAGAAAGAAACTCCTAGATACACAAGCTCTTGATAACAATTTTAGATATATTTTCACCTCTTTTCTCCTCTCTCTTATAGGCAAGGCAAGAGAGTTGCAATAACATGTGAACTGGGCCTCCTAAATTTAACTCATTCATGTAATGGCTTGTAATAGGAATCATACAAGTTATTTATGGGTGAGTTTGCATGTTAATTATTAAGGAGGTAGACCCTGACCATCAATGATCAGGGTGAGTGTCAATGGTCAACTTGATCATCGATGGTCAAAGGTGAAGGGTAAAATAGGTAAAATCTAGGGTAAAGGTTAGACTAAGATAGTTGGGTTAAACTGACTGTAGGTTAAGTTCAGTTAGGGTTTAGGGGGTTGAATGGTACCTAGGGGGTCCCAGGTGGTCTAGGGGTGCTTTTAACATTCAGAATCATAGTGTGCATATTTTTGGTGTCTACATGGATAGCCTCAAAAAATCATATTTAAATGGTTGAGTGTTGACTAAATTCAAATAATCTCAAGAGGGTTTAAACCACACTAGTTTTTCCACTTATATGTCTATGTGCAACATCATGAATTCTATAATGCAATGATTTTTTTTTAATATTTAACACTTGACAATTTACAAATTTGACTTTGTGTATTAAAACCTAGATCTATAGACTGATCCTTAAATATTTGGCACATGTATGCCTTTTTGATAATGTCTCAAGAGAGTACTAATTAACTTCTCAAGTTTTCAATTGATTTCCAACATGTGACCAAGTAAGTATAACCTTAGGAATGATTTGTACTTATAGATGATTATTTTTTAATTCCAACTATAATTGATCCATAAAACATCTCTAGGTGAACCTAATGGACACTTCCCAATTTGAAAATAACCTTTGAGTACACCTAGACATTACAGGTAGAGGCATACCTTATGGTAACTAGCATTTTCCAGGCATTGATGGTAGTATCTTGGAAGTGAAAAATAATGATATGAGATATGGATAAAGTCTATCTAGCATTATGAGATGTTCCTATATAGACTAAGTTGATTTTGAATGGGTTTATCTAGTGAATAGAGGTGGTTAAGATAAAATAAGGATAAAAATGTAAAGAAAAAATGTGTTTAAGAGTTAAATGTATGTACATTGTCCAAGTATGTTAAAGAGTGTCAAAGTTGATGTCTCTAACATGTCTAATACCATATTTAGGTGTTTACATATGTATCTATTCTACCTTGTGATTATTGGAAGCATATATTGAAGTAAATGGAGAACTAGTCTCTTGTATGTGACTTATAACATTGATTTTACCTCTTCTTACTTCACTAGAATTATATAAGGATTCATAACAGCATAGTTATCATAATTCACATAATCATTATTATCTACATCATCATTTATATGGTAATTTATATTTTTATTGGGATAAATATAGGGAATAATATGTGTAGAAAACAAAAAATATTCTAGATGAAACATTAAAGGGTTTGAATGATGTACATGCATGGAAATGAAACTAGACCCTATAAAAAATTAAAGGTAAAATGAAAATTCCAAACCTTAATATAAAGGAAAAAATAAAAACCATAAAAATAAAATTGAAACCCTAATGTAGAAGGAAACTCAAGGCTTTCATGCTCAAGTCAATAATCAAGCTCACCAAAATGTTTTAATTAATTTACAGCTAAGAGATATAAAATAATATAAACTATGCAATAGTTCAGATTATGGAAAACATAGTAATACACATGATAATCCTATTTAAAATGGCTAAATGATTTTACACTAGGTTAATTATGACAATAAAGACTGACTAAATGGATAAGATACTTAGATCATATGAATTTTCTATGAATCTGGCTGAAAATCAAATGAAAAATATATTATATAAGTGGTAGAATGATCAGAACCTCCTAGAATATTCTAGTAGAATCAAACCCATATGAATATTGATACTATATTAATTTTATAGCAAAATATACAAGTTTATAATCTCTCCAGATCAATGGAACCTATGCATCTCTATCTGATTTTTCAAATCTTTGCTTTAGATGTTTGCAATAATGTACAAAAATAAAAGAATTTCATTTTATTCCTCCAAAACCCTAACAATACACTTGGATTAATAAAAAATTAAAAAGGAGTTAATGTTTTCATTTTGGAATGATCACAACTGATCCCTATTGAATTTATAAGCATTGCCTACATTCCAATACTCCAGAGAGGGTCGAACCACACATAGTTATCCCACCTATATGTGTGTGCGCGTGTGGATAAATGAAAATATGTAATGAAATAATTATATGTTTCACATTAATGGAATAATATATCCCATAATTAAGAGTAAAATAATAATATCCATAACTATAATTAATAAAAGAGTAGGATACTTGATAATTATGACTGACCTGCTTTGAGGGAGAAACCTCCACAATAATGAAATTTGAGAAGAATTTTAAATATGATGATAAAATAATAACCACTACCTTATATATACTTAGCCATGGTTATTCCATAGGAATACCATACTAATAACATAGATAAATATAATATGATAATATGAAAGGTATGTAAGCCACAAGTCAACCACACATAACATTCCCCTCCTATTCAAAACAACATTTCCCTCAATGTTGAATCAAAATTGGATTATACTATAGGAAAAATTCATCCTTATTTGTTTTATATTCACAATTCATACTCTTCCACTTGATCAAATACACCTTAAGCTCTCTTGTTCATAGCCTTATTGTGCATGTGTTAAGGATATCCTCAAGTTACAAAATGAATCTTCCTTTCATCTAGTTTAGGTAACTCAATCTTGGTAGAAACTCTCTATCCAATTAACTTATTTAGGAAATATACATGTAATACATAATGTATACGAGTGGATTGGGGTATATTTTGCTTGTATACCACATTGACAATTTTATAAAGGATCTAATAATGGATATAATATTTAGGATAAAGTTTGTTATCCTTTATTTATTGCTTTAAATAAATTTGCTTATATAGATACAAGTGCATAATGACTTAGTCACCAAAATCAAAATGACTCGCACTATGATGTTGATCATCTTGCTACTTAATTCTATTTTATGCCATTACTAAATTCTCCCTTAAACTAGATAGTACCTCCTTTTGATATTGAATGTGTTACTCAATAGCTCGAACCTTGGGTTGCAAATTCAAATATGAAGTATGAATTGGGGATGATAGCCATAAAATTACATAAAGGAAGACATTTTAGAAGATATATGGAAGGAAGTGTTGTACCACTATTCTACTAGTGGAAGCAATGAACCCAATGTTCCTATTTATCTGATGCAAAACAACAAAGATACCCTTGTAGGAAATTATTAACAACCTCTATTTGTCCACCAGATTAAGGATGATATGGTGAACTATGAGCCAAATAGGTAACCAAACATGAAAATAACTTAGTCCAAAAATTACTATAGAATATAAGATCATGATCATGATCACTTATAATGATTTTAAGAGTACCATACAACTTTTGAACTATATTAATAAAAACATCAGCTACTATACTAGCTACAAATGGTTTTAATAAGGAACAAAAATGAGAAAACTTTGTGAGCCTATCCACAACTACCATGATGGCATTTTTACCTTCAAACCTTGGCAACCCTATAATGAAATCCATGGATACCTCCTCACACCTCTAGTTAAGGATGGATAATAACTGTATTAAACCTAGTGTTATAATTTTTTCTCCTGTATTCTATTGAAAAACCATGCATTCTGCCACAAATTTATATATACCCCCTTGAGCCCTTCCCAAAATAAATCTTTCTTGATTATATGATATCTATTCAAAAATAATGAGTGCCCCATATTGGAGATGTGTGAAGATCCTAAGTAATGTTGTATTTAAGGACATATTCTTTACATAGGTATAATCTATGTTTATATGATATTGTGTTCCCTTTCAACTCAAAATTTTCAAAAAAATCCAACCCATGTTAAAGATTATAGATTAGGACCTATGTATCTTTGTAATTTTCACATTATGATATTGCTTCTTCTAACCAATCTACTTTCTAAATGGTCATTACACATAATAATGCCTCATCTAATTCATTCCTCATGAAAAGTGAATCTGCTACTACATTATCTTTTACTATATTATAGACTAGTCAAAAGTCACATCCTAACATTTTAGTCACCCATTTTTGTTGTTCTTATGATGAAAACCACTATTTAAAAAAGTATTTTATACTATCATGATAAATATTTACCTGAAAGTGTCTACCTATAAAATAAGGTCTCTATTACTTGACTTCATGAAAAATAACTATAATCTTTTTTTAATAGATTATTTAAATCTTGTTTTTTCCCTTGAGTTGATGAATCTTGAATGCAACGGGTATTCCTTATTGCATGAGTAATACCCCTATGCCATATACATAATGCATCACATTAAATAAAAAACATTTTATAAAAATTAGGGGTCACCAAAACTAAAGTGGTGCACATAACCTCTTTTATCTGCTCAAATTTCTTGGTAGTTGGATTAGTCCAATGAAAGGAATCTTACTTCAACAAGTCTATGAGTAGAGCTACTATGTTGCCATAATGTTTTATACATTTTTTATAATAACCTATTAGCCCCAAATATATACAAAGGTTATTGAGGTTATTTATCACTTGCCACTTCATCATATATTTGATCTTAAGTTCAAATTTGACTCCATGTGAAATAATATGACCCAAATACTCCACCTCATGGACTCCAAAATCACATTTGGAAGGTTTGGCATAAATTTGATGTTGTTTTAGAACTAAAAATACATGTTTCACATGATTTAAATGTTATTCCTAGGATTTTTTTAGATTATGATATCATTAAAAACATCAACATAAACTACCATAAAAAAGGCCTAAAAATAGTATTCATCAAAATCTAAAATGTAGATGGTGTATTTGTGAGCCCAAAAGGCATTAATATAAAATCAAGTGGCCTTCATGAGTTATAAAAGTTTTTTTAGGGTTATCATCATCTTTGATATACATTTTATAATACCCAAAATGAATATTTATGTAGAGGCATGGGGGAGGAAACACACAACTATCATCAACTGGCTTTGATCTTGTTCTAGTTCACATTTAATGCTCAACTTAACCCTGTTGGTCTCAACTACATTGGTCTCTATCACTTACTCTCTAGAAAATTTCATAGAGTGTTTATTCAAGGATTTTAAACTTTTACCTATATTTTATTATACTTCCTTATGATTTCATAAAAACTATTTCAAATTATCTTCACACTTCCTTCAACCTTCATGACACAACTTACACACTAGTTCCTTCATAGCAAGTCTTATTAGGTCTTAAGGACCAAAACTAGGACTAGGTTTCCAAGAGTCCTCATTCATGTATTTATGGTATTAAATTATCTAAATATAACTATTTAAACCCCTTATAATTTTCAACTCACCCTTCATTTCTTCTTCCCACACATTTCACTCTCCACAGTTACACTAGGCTAGTAACCTTTTCTGAGCATTTTCCATTTAACTTGATCAATTAGTTACCTATATTAAATATGTATAAAAATTTTATGGAATTAAATATCACCATTTAACTTATTATAAAGTTAAAATACCTGGATATTCTTTTGGTTATCATTTCCTTTGATAAAGACCTCAAAACTAGGCCTAATTAGGCCTATTCCACAAACACTATGGTCAAATCCATAACTATCCATACCCTTACAAACCAAGTTCACTTTAATATTTTAAATTTTTTATAAATTATAAATAATAAAAAATTTCATCTAATTTTGATAGTGGTAACTATTTTTATCCTCCAAACCTAATCCTAGGGTTTCTTGCATGCACACAGGGCTGAGGGCCCTCGTAATTCTATAACTTATGTTGTAAGTTTTTTCAAGGGATAATATTTTTATTAGGTATGTATTGACATATTATAAATTTAAAACCAATTTTATAACCTTTTAAAACCCATAAAATGCTTAAAGACACTCAAATTTAGTAGATTGTATACATTTTCCATTGACTATGTGTGAGTTTGAGAGATCATTCTCCTCAAAGACTTTATAAGACATTACATAGGTAATTTATTAGGGTTTATACAATTTTTAAAATATAAAAATCACTCAAAAACATCTTAATCCACCTTCCATTGGCTATTACAACTACTCTTTGTATACTGATTGTATAAACAAGGTAAGCCTGAGTAAGACTGTGCCAAAGGTTTCTAAGCACCCAAGTGCATTCAATGAGGTTATGAAAACCTTATTAAGAAACTATATATATATATATATATATATATATATATATATATATATATATATATATATATATATATATATATATATAATTATATTATAAATTTAAATAAGACACAAAAAAATCACTATCTTAATCCCTTATCTCACTTATGTATCTTTCTTGTCTTGAAAATAGGCTATAGGGTGTTAGTATACATAGGTAGGGTTTTCTCATTCAAGTTGACTGTGTAATGATGTTTGAAATTAAATTTTGTTTAAACAATAAAAAATATACTTTATCAATTAAAATTATAAGTCTCAACCTCATTCCACTCACCTAAGGCCATATACCATATTGTGAGAAAACAACTCTCCATTTTCAGATTCATCGCCATATATATAGAACATGGTATTAACAAGGTTAATGATTTATATGAATAGAACTCTTTCAAGGATTTTTGATTATATTTTATGCTTAATATTATAATAAATAAAATATTAAATAATAACCATTACCTCTTATCAACCTTTTTCCAACCATATTGAAAATCTATCTCCACAGAACTAGATCTAATCTTCTTTCCTTGACTGTATACAACAGTCCTCCCAAAACCTGCAACCATACACATTAGAACCCTGTACATGGAATTTTGAATTACTAAAAAAAATTAATGATAAATATTACACAATAATAAATTATATAGATAATAAAAAAATCAAAACAACTTCTTTTAGTCATCTTTGACAGTCCTGATTTACAAAATTCAGTCCATTAGAGGACTTGATCAAATTTTTTATGAGGGTTTTCTATTCTTTATCATTATCTAACCATCCCCCTCTCTGGATATATATTTATCTCTCATTATTAAAACTTATAACCTCTAAAATACATAAAATTATTTATTTTTAACCAATTTTAAAGTTGATTTCCAAAACAATTACAAAACAACTTCTTTTTCTTGAACCCAATGTATGGGTGAAGGGTTACCAAGCCAAAACATGAATTCCAATTTATGACCATGAAAAATATGAATTTAAACACTTATTATAAGGAATATTGACTCTATTAAACCATCATATTTTATTCTAACCCTCTTAGGCTAGTTTTATGCTATCATAGGCTCTTATAAACATTTGAATTTTCAAATTCCCTGTTTTGGAGGGAAAACACCTAGAAGCTAGATAGTTCATCTTTAGGACCCCAAATGGAATAAAATACATAAAATGGACCTTGAAATGTATATTGACACACATTACCTTCAAACATGCCACAATTTTTAGCATTAATGACTAAAGCATAAAATTGGCTTCTTTTTGCTTGATGCTCCTACATCAAAGATCTAGATTGGTAAAAAAAACAACACCATACAATTAACTAAAAACTAATAAATTAACAGAGTATATAACTTATATTTTATGTTTTAATTTTTTAGTTCTCTATATTCAAGGCACATCTTCCAATTTTCATCCTTATTTTGTATCATTACCACTATGGTTGAATATTCACTTTGGCTATGTTAGATAATACCTACCTCCAACATCTTATGTACCATATTTTCAATTTCACTTTTATAGGAATATAGATACATGTATGGTCTGATGTTTAGTGGTGAATTACCTAGAATCATTCTTATGGAATGATCATGTTATTTTCTTGGTGTTATTCCTTTTGGAATTGCACCAAAATTTGTTGGGTGGTCATCAAGAATAATTTATAAATCAATATGTGTAGACATATTTGTTGGCTAAAATTCTATGTAAAAAAAGAGTTAAAAATCATTTAGCTCCTTTTTTAATAATATTTGTCATCTTATGTGAACTAACCAATTAGGGATAATTTTCTTGTAATCCCCATAGTTCAAATTTCCTACCTTTAGAATGAAAGTCAATGCACAATTCTTTAAAAATAATCTCTATTGTGCCCAAATTAATGAGCCATTATACTCCAAAAACAATGTTAAAACCACCCATGGGAATAAAAAACATAAAATAATTAAGCAGGTAGTCCCCCATGGTAATATTAATACTATCATATTTTCTAGAATAGTTGACTATGCCACCATCTACAATCATGATGTAAAAATCTAGAGATGGATAAATAAAATAGTTCAAACGAGTAGCCAACTTAGTGTTGATGAACTTCCTTATTCAATAAACATAATCACCTTTTGTTTCTTGAGGAATCCAACCACCTTGAGCGTTTGAGGGTTAATAATACCTATAATGGCATGGCATGAGATAGTAGGGTGTGTATGCACACAATATTTTAAAAAACCTTATGATTTATTGATATTTTTTCTCTTACAAGAACTTGTTGAATTTCAATCTCTCTAAGTGCATGTATTAAAGGGTACATTAATAAAGGGGTGGCTAGACCATTGGTACTTTACAACATTATTGTTTGATCATATCATTCAAACTATTAATCCAACTTCCTTAGAGTGTTTAATCATTTTTCTCCTATGATGTCTCCCTAATATCTTGAAACCCTAAAATATGGCTAAGTTTGAAATATGTATATCTTGAAATATGCTATCTAAAATCAAATATGACCCTCTAAAACCTATAATTTGTGTTATATCTCCAAGAGGTCTAAAACCACTCTCAAATATCTTGAAAGTATATATAATATAACTTAAAGTATAAAAAGTTATATGCCCATAACTAAATTTAAATGTTTATTTTCTACATATACTACATGTTTCAACACCTTTCATGCCTTAATACTCTAATAAATCTCCCTTAACTAGGTCAGCCATTTTCCCTACTAAGTCAACTTGGTTGAACTTGTTATGAAAGTTACCATACATGTTATAGAACTAAGTCAGCCTAATCGACCTAGTTTGATGCCTAACATTAATTTTTACTAAATAGGGTCATGCGGGCCGACCTTGTTTTCTAAATATGTGGAAGGGTTATGACCTATCAATTAATATAAATACAAACTTCACTTCAATATAGTAAGAGGAAAATTCATTTTCATATTATTACAACACATAATTATGCTACATCTATGTTTAAAAGAGCCATTACTTAGGGTTTGCCTTGGAGGGAAGATGACTTGTATTGTGGGGAAGCCTTGGTTGCAAGTAGGAGTATTTTATTATATATTTTATTTATATAGTGTGATCCTTAAAAATAAAAAATAAACTCTTACAAAACACTATTGACCAAGGGGGTGATTGAGACTCGATAGGTTCACTCAAAAGTATCTCTAACTTTTGTTATTTCATTTGATATATAGATATTGCATAGAGAAATAAGTTTTAAATGTATAATTAATTATTTATAAGACATATATACTTAAACATAGTATATTTATAGTATTTTATTTTCTTTCCATCTTCCACCTTAGGTGATTTAGGTCCCCATTTGCCTACCATGATCTCTTGATTGTTTTGTTTGTTTTAAACTATACCCTTTATGTTATGTGATTTGATAAAACTAGATTAGTTTTATTTCATGTATTTAGACTCAGGATGATTGTATAGTATTATTTTAATATAGGTTTGGAACCCTCTCCTTTAGTTTTGTGTGATTATTTATCCCTTAGTTAGGTTTAGTGGATTGAATAAGGTCATGCTATCAATATACATAGTATTACAATAGATGTTAGTTGATTACCTTCTTAGAGCTTGGATTTAATAAATATAATAAGATTTAAATCTATCTTAATTTTTTGTATACATTTTGGTGATCCTAACATGAATTTAACCCTTACAATTTAATTTTTTCATTTATAGTCAACTAGGTCATGTTGGTCAACTTAGTATTATTTTATTTTAACATATTTTGGATCTATAGTCACATGGTCATGCTGATCGACCTAGTTTTATTTTCCATCTATAGGTTTTAATCTACAGTCAACAAGGTCATGATAGTCAACGATGTTCAATATCTATAATTTTTAACTTCCAACTAGGTCATGCCAGTTGATCATATTTAGTCTCTGTACTTTTCAAATTTTTAACTAAGCTATGCTAGTAAAACTTATTTAACCTCTGTAATTTTTAGATTTTAACTAGGTCACACTGGTCGATCTTGTTCAGTCTATTAAATTTTTATCTTTCAACTAGGTCATGTTGCTTAATTTTATTTAGTCTCTATAATTCTTAGCTTTTATCTTCAAACTTATTATATTATCATGTTTCTTCAAACCATATTAGTATTTCAAATTTGTCAAATTATCACAATTTTTGGCATTCTATTTTCAATAAAATTATTCAGTATTTTAAATTTCCATATTGATCTTGTTAATTTTTTAGTTATAATTAAAATTGCATCACACTATCAACTAAGTCAACGTAACTGACTTAATTATATGTCTACTTATCTTGACAACAAACTAAGTTGACTTGGATGACCTAGTCTGTTTTAGCCTATTTTTATAACAAATAGAGTCGACTAGTGTCAACCTTGTTATGTTTTATTTGTTCAACTATATATACCTACCCAACCTTGTTGTATATTTTTTAATTTTAACATAAGCAACATAATTCACTTCCTTTTCATAGTAATTAATCTCACATTTGATTTGAAAAGAGTTGGATGCCTATTTATTTAATTTTTGAAATTATAAATTGGTTTTTGCCACTTGATTTTCACATTTATTTTGATTTCTCTAGAAACTTTGTATTGAAATTTTTAAAACTACATAAATTATTGTGAAGGGCTACATGATAGTTTATTTTTGGTCCTTGGCTATCATTTACAAATATTATGGCATGAGCGGCTTGAACCAATAATCATATCTATAATATATAGCTAAACACAAGGTTTAGTTTTTAAGTACCTCACAATATTTAGGAAACACCTAGAATTTTCCTTTGTATAGAAATTTATGAATCTAGCCATCTATTTGATGTTGTGGTACATCGATTAGTGGTTAACACTGAGAAGTTACTTATAACTTACACTTGAAACTAAGTTTAGGGCAAGGCATAATCCTCCATATTCATCACTTATAAACATTAAGCCATCACTATCCAACAAGAAAGAAAGTATCTTTGGGAGCCTAAAAATTAATCAAATCCTTATAGATCATCTTCTTGATATTCATTTTGAATAGCTAGCTAAATAGTTAGTTAGTTGCACACTTTTATTTTTAATTGTTTCTTGCTTATTTCTTTAGTATTGTAGGCCATGTTGACATAATTATGTATTATGCCATTCAACTATATTGACTAATGTCAACCATGTTGACTATATTTTAATTATTTTCCTCTATTTTTAAAATGCATCATCTAGTTTATAGTCAAAATTTATCTAGATCCAACTAATTTTATTAGGTTGATATTATAGATTTTAATCCTTCTATTTTTTACCTATCTTTCCAATTAAGGTGACTAGGTCGAACCAATAGGTTTCTAGCTCTCTGTTGTTACCGCCTAAAATCAACTAGGTGGCTGACTTAGTTTAGTAGGTGGTCGACATAATTTAGTAGGTGGCCAACCTCATTCAGTAGGTGGCTAACCTAATTTAGTAGGTGGCCAACATAGTTTAGTGGGTGCCAACACTTTTAAGTAGGTGGATGACATAGTTAAGTAGGTATCCAACCTAATTTAGTAGGTGGATGACATATTTCAATAGGTGGTTGACCTAGTGCAAATAACCTAATAATTTCATTATTATGTCTTATTTTTAGATTTCAATTAGTCAAGAACACTAAATAATCAAGAATTTAAATAATAACCTCAATTATATTATCAATTTATATTAAAATATTGGATTCATTCGTTTATATATTCCTAATGCCAAACTAATTATTGCATCATGCAACTTAAATTTTGCATCCTCAAGGGAAACACAATGTAATAGGTTAAAGTTATTCCCTTAGTCTTCCACCTTCTACAAATGTTGGGAATCCTCCTCCACCCACCAATTCTACTCCTCCAATTGATACTAATCAACTCCTTGATAAAATACTTCAACAAGTTACCAATATATAAATCACTCATAGTAATCAAATGATACGAATGCAATCTCATATATTACAAATGGCTAGTCAATCACCTCAAGTCATCATGACTCAATAAAATAAAATTTTTATCCCTCTTCCTCTTAGATATTCCAATGGGCATATCATACCTCAACCTCTCATGTATAAAAAATGCTTCAACATCTTCAAAATGAAGCTTTAGTTGCATTCATTGTATTAATAGATATTGGAAACATTTATCCAATTATTACATATGATGGAACTATGATGGAAATATTTTGGTAATATATATAAATAATGGGTCTAAAATAACACATTTATCCATCCTAATCTTATATATTCCAATGGGAATATCATCCCTCAAACTCTCATGCATAAAAAAATTCTTTGTCGTCTTCAAAATGAAGCTTTAGTTGTATTCATTATATCCATAAACATTGGAAAGATTTATGTAATTATTACATATGATGTAATTATGATGTAAATATTTTGGTAATATTTATAAAAAATGGGTCCAAAATTCATCTTTTATACCACAAATATCCTACCTAAAACCTTTATTGATGATGCACTTGAATGATACAATCAACTTCCTAGATATTCCATTACACAACTAGAGGATTTAGTCAATGCTTCAGTGAAGGAATTATAACATAATGACCTTCATAAAAATTATCTTATCTATTTCATCAATCCAAATCAACTTCCTAATGATTATACTCACACTTTCATCAAACAATGGAAAGTATCTAGCTCACAAAGTGGACCACAACATTAGTGATTATAATATTTTACAACTATTTGTTACTACTCTTAAAGCTCCTCTTCAATATAAAGCTTAGATGTTTCCCTCTAAAAATTTAAAATAATCCCTAGAAAATGAAAAAATAAAATAATTTATTATGATCTAATTTGAATCACCTCAAAAAACTAATAAGGGATATTTTTAATCATTCTCTCAAAACATTGATTCATCTAAACCTCCCCAATCTCAAAAGGGAACATCCAATTCAACCAATTTTAACCCAACCCACCCTTATTTGAGTCTATAAGAACTTAATAATAAATTTCCACCCTCTAAACGTATGAGCTTTTATCATTCCAAACTTCCTCCAAAATGGTACAATCTTGATAAGTTTTATTGGTGACATGCTATGATATGTCATTCTCGTGAGACTTTTCATGATATTCATTGATTCCTCCATATCTAATTACTTGGTCCATATTTAAATCTTAATAATCTTACAAAATAATGTTATCAAGACTATCTTCAATCCTTACAAACCCAATCTAAATAATCACAATAATATCAACATCACCTAGCTAATGATCAATAACAACTACTCCATACCTTCACCTCATACACTAATGTTGTCCAAACCATAGTTGATCCTTCTTCCTACACTAATAAAGAAAACATAGATATTAAATTGAATTTAATAATACACGATGCATAGAAAATATGTATGATATATTGATAAGCAAAGCATGTACAAATATCAATAACACATTACATAGGTAATTAGGTGGAAAAAATTCTAGGAGGTAAAAAACCCACAAGTGATATTTAATTACTTAAGAAAAATTTAACCAATACAATACAAACTTATCCTTTCACTTCGTCTCAATATCCTTCAATAATTTTTTTAAAAACACTCGAGTAAGTTCAAATATGATAATGTTTCATACCAATTCACAATATTTCACAATATGAATAAAACCCTATTTATAGTGAAATGTGAAGGTAGGTGATCATTGTAACTAACGAGTCCAACCATACCGAAAGTCATTTAATAATATTGGTAAGTATTAAATCAATATAATTTTATTATTTATTTATAGGAGACTTTCACCTCATGTTAATAAATAATATATTATTATTTAATTAACTTGTAACATCCCCACAGGGATTTACTAGAATAATGCAGTAAAAAAAATTAAATTTTTACTTAAAATTTATTCTTTCAATATATTACACCATGAGAATATTATTATTAATTTTTAACATACTTAATTAAGCATATCAATCTTAAGTAAACATGAAAAACTCTATTTACAAATCACTAGCAACTTATGTAAATTAATCATAAATGCATAAGGAAAGTAATCATAATAAAATCCAACCATGGATGGTATAATAATACAACATTTACTATCAATGTATAATAATAATTAAATACACTTTCATCAGGCATACTACCTCAATATATAAGTACAATAATAGATACAATGCTCCATAGAGATTGAGTCTCACAAACTCCTGTATCTCTAATAATCTCAAGTGTAGTTTCCAAGTATTACAGTGGGGATGGAGAACATCATCTAGGCACTTTTACACACCAACCATGAACCATCAACCCCTGCAAAATACCCCAAATAGGTAATGACCCTTCCTTCATGGATGGGTAGATAGTGATGGTGTGAGAATCTAGAGAGACATTCTAGTACCCTATGTGCTATAATATTTCTACTACATAATATGTACCATAAATAAATATGTTCTAACATGATATCACACAAGCATATAAATCATACATATGAAATGAAAATATCTATCTAAATACTAATTTGACTAAATTTTTTAAATAACATATGATCTCTAGGTTTAGTCAAATTCATACACATCACTTGATCAAATTACCTTCATTTGACATTGGTGATACTAACTAAGCTAGTGAAATCTATCTCACTACTTAGTTAGAATCATCAATGCTAGATTTTGTTATCATATAATTAAAACCAACATATTCATGCAATTATTTCTACTAGCAAGTAAAAACTCATGCTAATTACAAAAATAATTACTATACATACATTTAGTCTATCAAATATATGAATGAAACTTATTTGTATTATTTATCTCATAAATAATATCAATGACAAGCAAGTTTATTTACCATATGGGTATAATACAAGTCATTTTAGGAGTCTACTTTCCTTTAGTAAATGTTAATCATAAAATTAATATTTTCATAACATAAAGTTCATACCACTCAAAATAACCAACCTTCACAATTTTCATAAATATTTAACAATATTCACTTATTCATCCATTTTAGAATTTAGGCTATGTTCGTATAGTTATAGTCCCCTATCCTTCAGGATTTCATGACTTAACTATTTATTCATTACTATAACTATAACATGCTACATACTCTATCAATATACGATATACACATATAGGAGGACTTATGTTATCTTATACATGTATTTTATATATTTATGTGATCATATTATATATATCTCATAATATATAATTTAATCTAAATCTAACTTTTTGACTTAGTAATTAAACTTTTACACTATTCGTTTTAAAGCTTTAAAGATAAAACTTCCAAGAAAAGGTTCGAGAAAAAATATAATTCCATAACCCCTATTCTCAATATTTAAAAATAGAAATAATGAATCCAATAAGGCTTAATTTTTTATTCCTAATCTCATATTTCTATTATTTCCAAAACTCAAGTCATTTATTTAATAATATAAGTTATCAAATACTGTGGAGAAATAGTCAATAATTGTCCTAACACATTAAATGATGAGTCCCCACTATGTCTCATTATAACCATAATATATCATCTTTCATAGCCATTAATATGTCATTTAGGTTGAGCATTGCATGTAGTCTTAGGGATTATGACTAGTATAAGGTAGAAGATGAATGATTTTGTCTCTTTAAGATTATGTGAGTTGCAGTTAGCATTCTTTACATAATGGTCTAACTATTTGCATGTTTAGTCCTCCATTTTTGATCTGTATAGGTATTATAACATCTAAAGAAGAGTCTTGATATGATCCCATGAAGACAAGGAAGGGCCTTAGTCATAAGCATATAATTATAAGAAAATATCCAAACTTTTTAAGGCATTCTATGAACCTCGACAGATAGCTATAGACTTTCATAGTTGAGCTATAGATTTTGATAGTTGAGCTATGGATTTTGACAGTCGAGCTACAAAATTTAATAGTTGAGCTAACGACTCATATAAAATATATTTCCAAGGTATTCTAAATATTTATTTAACCATTCCATGATGGTCCAAACTCATCCATCTATCTTTTAGATACTTTCTATATTTTTTTGATAATCTCCACTTTAAAAAAACACTATAGTGTGTGTGTGTATATATATATATGTCTCATATGATATTTAGATTCATAAGTCATATATTATTTACATATGGTACACATAACTAAACCCTTTTAAAACTCATTCAATATCTTATAAATTTTGATATGGAGTATATCCCTTGTACAGGCATGAATACCAATGTTTTATTTCCTAAAACTATAACCCATGCAAACAAAACTCTATTTCACCTATGTATTGACTATCACTTAAAATATATTTGAAATAAAATAATAGTACCCTATTACCCAAATACAAATCCATATAACATTTAATTACTCATTCGACATCTCTTTAAAAACAATAATGATTCACTGTATGCCATTTGATAAATGAGTATGCAAGTATAATATGCTTTAATAAAACTCATTCTTTATTTGCATAAAACTACTCCCTCAGGTTACCATTTTTTTGAACTAGGGAAGTATGTTATTGATTTTAAAAACTTCATAATACCCTACGGTCTAACATTATTTCAATTCTAACAAAAAACACTTAGGATTTAAGGATAATGGGTTAGCTCTATGGATGGTTGAGCCATCCACAAGGCTAAGCCTGTATCTATTTGAAAACACATTATTTTTTCCTAAACCCTAAGTTTCATAATCATAAATAGAAATTCCTTTTACAATTGAATGTAAAAACAATACCAAAATTTTAAATGTTCTTGTTTGAAACTCCAAGAACTTAAAATACCTTTTTTTCTTCACTATTCTATGCTTTTTCTCTTTCTTATTCCATGTATCTTCCTTTCTTCGCACAACTCCTTATTCTTCTTCCTCTCTGACCTCCTTTCATTCCCACTTTACATTCTACTATTCTTGTTATTTTTCAATCCATGCATAATATCCATATTTTATTCTAAACTCCACTAATCCATATTTATCTTATCTAGTAAACTAACCAGAAGCCCTAATTTCTCTCTCTTTGAACTTTCATTAATAATATAAAACATTTAATTTGTTTAACAATTTTTGCATGATTACTTCACTATAAATCCTCGAGTATATCCACTACTCAAGTCTATTTTAATAATAATTTAACATAATGGTATCCATACTTCTAATTTTAATGTAGTCTCATGCATGATAATCAGAGACTAAGTTTAGATTGGACTTAAATCTAGGTTAGTATTTTTAGGATTGTTTAATCTCTTTGAATATAAAACAAAACAAAGATAATTATTTCTTTATCAAAAGATAGATTAATTTATAATTGATTCATATAACAATATAAATGCTTAATCAATTATTAGTGTATATATAAGCTATATACATGTCTTTTTTTAATTTAATAGCTTATCTTATATTGATATTCTCAAATATCAATAATAATAAGGTAAATGTTTAATGGTGTTTTTAAAGACATTATACTAGTCTATACATATAATAGCAATTAGATATCTATTATCTGATTAAAATCATAATCAAACATAATTAAAATAACCTCATATAACCTTATTACAACATCAGGTATTGAGTCTATGTACAAAATGAAATCACATAACAAGATTTATTCCATAAATATGTACTCACATTTAAAACACAAAAACTAAAATATCTAATAATCCAAACACACAATGCATATAACATTTTTAATCTATTGTGGTGTGTGTAAGGGTATTAGCAATTCTTTTTCCATCCTTCACTATCTCCATCTATGCCACCCTCTCTGATGATGTTCTCTCTCTGTCATGCTCTGAGGGATAGATTCTCCTGCATCCATCTCACAATAAGAAGGTAGTTAGTCAATTATATCATGATACATATAAAACAATGTTATAACAACAAATGTAACATAATCATTATGTAAAAAATCTATAATTTATCATCTCAAAATAATGAACTTATGAAATCTAAGTAACATACATCTATCCCATAACATCATATGACTTATAATTTAGTTAAAAAAATTTATAAATCCATGGATAATTAGGTAAATTAGTTTAGTGAGAGAATCAAGATGTAACATAACTACCAAGGTAAGCTAAGGGTAAATTAAACCCACTTAGACATTAAATGTTCTAACACTCTCCCTTAATGCTAAGTGGGAATAAAATTCATAATCACACCATGTACATAATTCAAGGATTTAAAAACCTTCATCATGCAAAACATCATCTTTAAAAAAAAAGAGAATTATAATCTATAAACTAATCAAAATTAAGTTTAGGATAGCATGTTCTCATGAATAATCAATAAGCCTATTTGGAGCCTTTTATAACATAATGATCTCCATTACAAAATATGCTTTTATGTATTGAGTACAAAAGTAAAACTTCCACATGAAGTTTACTCAAATCACATAGCTTTCACATGAAATTTACAATGCTTTAAAATGATAAGAAGTATAGAGAATAAGATAACACATGGCTGCTAGGAAGTGGCATTGTCATTCACACTCCCCTTCAATAGTAAATCTCAGAGCCCAACATTGCATGAAACTAATATAACTTAGTAGCACCAAGTGGTTTTCTTAAGATATCTTCCACCTCTTCATCTCTAAGACAGAACTACATATCAATATCACCATTGAATACTTTTAATTAGATGATATACACATGAACTTCAATATGTTTAACTTTTTGGTGTTGTGATGTATTTGTTTCCATATCTATATAACTTTGGTTATCACAATAAAATATGGTACTATGAGAAAAATCTAAATAAAATTTTCATAGAAACCTTCATAGCCACATTGCTTATTTAAAAAATTCCATAGCACTTATATACTCTAATTTTGTAGAAGAGATATAAACAATAGGTTTCTTTTTACTACTCCAAGTAATAACACATGCACCAAACTTAAACATATATCCATAAGTAGATTTATTATCTACAGTATCACCAACATGTTTAACATCATAATAACCATATAAATTAGCATCTTCAATGGAAGAATAAAATAAAAATAATAATTATTCCTTTGATATAACAAATAATATTTTTAGATAATTTCCAATGATCCAAATATGGATCCTGCATAAATCTAGAGGCAACACCAACATCATATGAAATATCTGGCCTAGTAATAACTAGATAAATTAAACTACCAATAAGTTATCTATACAAAGTGGGGTTAGATTTTTCATATGTAAGTTTTAGATAAAGTTTTACACCAAATTAAATAGGAGTAGATGAATATTTAAAATCAATCATATTAAACTTAACAAGAATATTATGTGCATACTAAGATTGTGATACAATAATAGAATATTTATCTTGAAATATATCCATTCTTAAAAAATGATGTAGAATGTCTAAATTAGTCGTTTCAAACATTTGACTTAGTTTATATTTATATTTATGAATTAAACTAGTTAGATCACCAATAATTACAATAACATCAGCATATAAAATAATTATGATAATATGACCATTTTCAAATTTAACAAAGAGGTCATTATTAGAATAATAGTTAGATAAACCTAGTTCTTTGAAAAAATAAGTAATTTTAGAGTACCAAGCTCAAGGAGCTTGTTTTAAACCATATAGTGATTTATTTAACTTACACACATAATGTTATTTATTAGGGTTAATGAACCTTTAATCTGAGTCATATAGATTTACTCTTCTAAATCACCATTTATAAATGCATTCTTGACATTCATTTGGTGGATAATCCAACCATTTTGGACTAAAAGAACAATAATTAAGCTAACAATACTCATTTTGCTATAGAAGCAAAGGTCTCAACATATTCAATCTCAGGTTTCTAAGTAAATCCAAAAGTAACTAATCTTACTTTAAATTTGTAAATTTTACTAATGTATTTATATTTGATTTTATAAATCCACCTACAATCAACAAATTAAAAATTCAACTTTTGGGTTAAAAGGAAATTCTCGGATAGGAAAGGTGTGGACCACAAACTATGTGTAAAATATAGAATAAATAAAAAGATTATTTATTAAATAACTCAAAAAACTATTACCATACCTCCATGAATGCTTCTAGGTAGATATATGGTGGTTGAATTGAATGTAATAATACATGATAAATATAAAATATCTAGGATGTAGTAATAAGTAAATAATATACACAAATCAATAACACATTACATAGGTAATTAGGTGGGAAAACTTCCAGGAGGTAAAAACCCACAAGTGAAATTAAATTACTTGAGAAACATTAGCCATTACAATACAAATTTCTCCTTCTCACTTCCTCTCAATAGCCTTACAAAACATTTCCAAAACACTCAAGTAAGTTTGAATGTGATAATGTTTCATACCAATTCATCATATTTCACAATAGAGGTAAAACCCTATTTATAGTGAAATGTGAAGGGAGGTGACCATTGTAACTAACAAGTCCAACCATTCTAAAAGTCATTTAATAGTATTTGTAATTATTAAATGAATATAATTTTCTAATTTATTTACCATAGGTTTTCACCTTGTATTAATAAATAATACATTATTATTATTTAATTAAATATAAAGGTAAACTAAAGGTTAGTTAAGCCCAGCTAGACATTAAAGATCTAACAATAGCTAACATGAACAACTTAAAATGGGTGGTTGCATTTATCAAACATCAAATTCATGGGTTACATGAACCTAAGGAACACCTATTTCAAATGCCTACTCCAAAGTGCATCACAAATGGTCCTCCTTTACCCTATAAACCTCTTCAATTTAAACATAATTAAAATACAACATATCAACACATTTACCTATTTCAAACTACATTGGCCAGATCAATCCAATTTATTCTAATAGTTCCACTTCATCTCACTCCATATCACATGTTTGGGCATCTATCAATGCCCATCCACATGTCACTTCAAAATTTGGGGCACCTTATGATGGCCATCCTTGCATTAAATTACCCTTTGGGGCATCCTTTGATGCCCACTTTTCTTTTACATTGCATAATAATAACAAAAAAAAAATTAATAAACCTTTTAAGATGCATAGGCTTGTATTTCATATGCTTATCTTTGATATAGATGTTAACATGCATTTTGTTTATTATTTATGTTTCTTGTTTCTTTGTTTTTGTGTGTTTTATTTCATTTACTTTAGTTTTACTTACACCAATGTTTCCTTTGGGTTATTTGGTTTTATTTCACTTTACCTTTGTTTCCTTTTTGGGTTTTTGGTTTTATATCACATTATGTTAGACATTTGTTTCCCTTGTAGGTCTTAGGTAGCACCTTTGGTTTTTTTTATTGATTTTCATTTTTTCACATTTTTTGACATTTTTTCCTTAATATTTTTTGATTATTATGACCTAATTTATATATTACCCCTATGTTGGGATGACCATTTAATTTCCTCCTCCTTTGGGATAACCATTAATTTTATGAGTGCTTGTGTTAGATCCCTTGTAGGTTAGTATGGCTTTTCTAGTGACATGACTCTCATTACATATCCCCATCCCTTTCATATCATTATTTTCCATATTTACAATCAGATATGGGCACATTCATCATTGTATCACTCATTACATGGATGGATCTATCATGATCCCCATATTTCCCTTATTTACTTTCATTTGAAGCACAAATAAGTTTATTTTGAGATTGCACAATTATTTATGGGCAAGTCTAGGAGTCTTCATACACCATGGTGTTTATGTCTTTTTCTCTAGTGATAAAGTGTAAGTTATCTTGTGTTTTTCACTTTTTCACTCATGATTGTTTCTTTGAATACATATGGAGGAACAAAAAAATCCATAAAAAGTTAAAAGCCAAATCATTAAAATAAAAGGCAATGATCAAAAGGCAAAGCCAAATATTAAAAATTCAAAATCACATCAAAATACCAAATTATTATTTGGCACATATCTAATTCTAGTTGAATATCAACTCCATAATTATTGGATGGTGGAACCTGATCTTATTATAATGCCTGGTTCCCAACATGAGGGGTGTGGGGGGGGGGGAACCCCACTATGGTCGACATGGGGGTCTATGGGGGAAAAAACCTACTTGGAAGCCCCCTTGATAGAGGTTTGGGTGTAGCACCCTTGAAGAAAAATTTAGTTAAAAATGCATTGTAAAATATTGCAATTTCATAGTAAATCTAGATCGTTCATTATTAGGTTATATATCTGACAGTATAAATTATGTTTGTGCATTTTTTCCCTATATGTAACCCTAATTTTGATATTATGGCATTGTAACTATGATGGTACACTTTATGTGAGTGAAGAATAAATTGTATAGATGTATTGCAGGTTTTATCCCTTCATTTTGTTGGATTAAATAAAGAAAATAACTGGTTATTTCTATGTGGACGTAACCTATATTGGGTGAACCACATTAAATCTATGTCTATTTTGTATTATGTTTTTTGAATTTTAATTTTCATATTTAATTTATTAATATTTCTCTGTGTTTTGTATTCCTAACAATAATTATACTCATGATAAATCCAAGGTCCATTGGGGTGTGGTAGGCTAATAGATTGGGGTAGGAGGTCTTATTATGATGCAGGGGCATCCTATAATGACCCTAAAGTTGATTAATTTTATATTAAGATAGTATATTTGGTTTTTAATAGGTTAAATAGGTCTTAAGTTGTTATAAGGTGGAGTCTAGACAGTTCAAAGGTGCATAAAATTTGAATTTTGGCTTTTCCCACCAAAAACTCCTTTGAAGAATTTGAATCTTGTTAGGTCTTTTTAAGGACTTTTATACAAGTGGAAAGATATGATAAAATTTTTTAAGTGTTTTTTTTATTTTAATAGGTCCATAAATATGTTATTTAATATATTTTTATGGTTTTAGGTACCTTATATTGTGTAAAAATCAAGATACTGTAATGTAACCAAAAAAGATCTCTCCAAGGAAAAGGAGCCAAGAAGTAGTTATGCATATTTTTAGGAGTGATAGGAGTTAGTTTTGATAGTGGTATATTGTTATTACATTTTAGGTATAAGAAGGAATGTATTTAAAACTTTGTATGAAAGGATTTTGGATATTTTGGTAACCTCTGTTGAAAGAATTAACACAGACCCCTATTTTGAGGTCATTACTTTTATTGTTGACTGCATGTGTTTCATTGATGAAAGAATGAGATTGAAATTGTTTCGAAGTGTAATAAAAGGATAATGTATGTTTTTTTAATGAATATTTTCTCCAAGGAATGAAAAAAAGTATATCTTATTATAGAGTCTATAAAATAGATCCCTGTTCATGAGTTGTTTGGTTTTGTTGAAAACTATGTTTTCCAAGGTTGATAATCAAATGGATTATGATAACGATGTTAAATGTTATTTAAGGATTGATGAATATGTTTTTATATTATGTTAGTGAGAAAAATTTATCAACCATATGGGATTTAGACATATTTATATACATAACCCTGTTTGTTGTTGTGTCTCTTTTTGTAGATTGTATTTATCAAGATGGTTCCTAACTAAGGTTGACAAGTTGTGTTACACATTACCAAGGGTATATTTGGTGTGGATTGAGGTTATAATTTATATTAATAAGTAATAAAACTTATTAATCACATATATACAAAATATTAACCCCAGTTTCCTATACTATGCTTTAGAAGATTAGACTGTACGTTTGTTATGAGAAAAGGAATAGATTTGGAATAAATTCTCATGAGTCTTGATATGATAAGGTAAATTATTTTATGTATTTTAAGATTATATAAGACTTTGGTTTATTTAAAAATAATTTTAGTCACTTATACAGGAGTCTAGACCTATAGAGAGTCATCTGTTTAGCACTATCAAGTATATCTTGATGTGGAATGGTATAATAGTGGATAGAAAGTGGAAACCAATGCTTGTATAAGTTGAATGAGGTCATGATAGATTAGAAGAATCTATCAAAGTAATTTTGAACCTTATATAATGTGTTAAATCCATTTTAGAATCATATCGAGTACATATAAATAGTTATAACCTTGTTGTGTAGGGTTTATTAAGAAAAATGCTTGTATAAATTAAATTTACCAGTGAAAAAGGCTAGATTATATATATTAGTTGCATGGTAGTGTTTGTTAATTTTTTTTTGAATATTTTAGAAGTAAATGGCCTTTTATGTATGAATTATAGGTCACTATGTATTTACTTAGGTAGAACATGCCTAATAGGCCTAACTAGAATCCTAAAAAGGAGTAAAAACATGACTTGTGTTATGAACTAAACCATGGAACTTTGTATATAGTAGTAAGACCATAGAGGGTATTTATGAAAGTGATTTGTTTTCATAAATTATATGGTATAGATTATTAAAAATAAATAAACCCTAAAAATAGGGCTATAAGGACTATGTGTAGTTTATGCAGAATTGAGAAAAGGAAGGAGTTGAGACTTAGAAGTGTGGCAAAATTGGTGATTAAGAAGAGAGGGTTAAAGAGAACCTTATAAGTAAGATCAAGATAATTGAAACCTTAAGGTCATTAAATGAATCTTAATTTTTTGTATGATGAATGTACAAGATAACCCTTAACATGAAGTGGTAAACCATTGTTTAAGAAGTATATTTTGAGGGGAAGACTTTGAATGAGATAGTTTCTAGTGTAAAATTTACATCATTTTAGTATCAAAGTGAGTAAATGTTCTTAGTGGATTATGAAAGGATTAATATCATGTATTTTGAGGTGCATTATAAGATAGTGAACCAAGAACAATGTTCTATGGAGAGTTAGCAAGGATCAAGAAGATTTGGTCAAAAATATGATAGACCAAATGACACAGTTGAATGGCCCATTGGTCATAAGGATGGACATTATTGAGGATGCTATCAAAGAGAGAGTATAAAGAGTAGTAATAGAGAGAGAAAAAGGGAATAATAGTCAGCAAGGTTAAGTAGTACCTTTGCAACCAAGGATAAATGAGAGAAAAAATGAATAGGTGGTTCAAGAAAAACCATAAATTTAAGAAGATGGCATGGGAATACAACACCATGCATGGGAGGTTGAATCATTTGTAGACGAAATATTAATAAGAGATGAAGGTCATATGAGAAGTGGACCAAGATAACATTTTCAAGGACAATGTTGGCATTGCCATAAAGAGGGACATAGAGTAGTAAAGTGTCCATTAAACATTGGAAGAAGTATGTAGTAGTAGAGTACAAGAGAAGTTAATTAGGACAAAAGGAAAGAAAGAAATGAGTCTTTACTCATGAGGATAATATTATTGTAGTAGAGGAAGTAAGTTAAATAACCAATATAGAGGAGAAGCTTGTCAAGGAGTAGCTGTAAAGCAAAAGGAAAGTGTTGTATGGTGGTGATTGATGGAGGAAGTATAGACAATATTGTATCTTTGGAGATGGTACAAAAGTTGGGATTGAAGAGGATGCCACATCCACATCCTTACAAGGTAACATGGGTTCAAGAAGGACATAAAATCATGGTAAGTGAGAAATGGTTCAATTTCATATAGGTATTTATAAAGATAGATTTTTATGTGACATAATGCCCATGGATGTTTGTCATTTGTTGCTAGGGAGGCCATGACAATTTGATAGGAGGACTGTTCATGATGGGCAAGTAAATAATTACATAATAAAGAAAGATGGGATCACACATGTTATTTTACCTTTGAAAGGTGATGTAGGAAGAAAGGAACAAAGAGTAATGTTGATGGAAACTAAACAGTAATTTGGTAAAGCTATGGAGAGTTTGAACTTGATCAAATCCCCTAAGAAGGAAGAAAAGACAAGTTGACTTGAAATGGTGAGCATGGAGAGGTATGAGACCAAAAATTTGGACAAATAAGATGGAAAATAAGAGAAAATATTATTGGACAAGGTCACTAAGTTACCTATAAGAAGTGATCTTTGTGAGAAGGCATTGGTAGATAACATGAAGAGTAAGAGTGAAGAATTTACCAAAAGAAGAGGGGTAGAAATTGTAGCTGAAGTGAATAAGAAGTGGCTTAGGAATGACACCAAACAAGAGAAGAAATTGGACAATGAAGAGTCCAAGAAAGAATCACAAAAAATATCCATGAAGGATCCTAATTTTAATTTTAACAAAATGTTTTATAGTGTTAATGTAGGTTACACAAGGTCAACCACCAACCAAGTCTTGGAATCAAAGAAGAGGGAAGCATTTGTGGTAACGGAAGACAAGGCTAATTTTATACAGCCAAAAACTCATCAAGAGGTGCAACTAAGGAGGGAAAACCCTGCCCAAAGAATCAAACTAGTACCAAGGAACAAGATAATATAAGATATGTATTGGAAATGTTAACTTACAGCTAAAAATAAAGATTGAGGATAAATTAGACATAAGAATGCAAGGTAAATAATCACTAGAGTTCCATGTGAAGAATAAAGATCAAAAATGTAACAAAGAGAATGTCAATGAAGATGAAAGCAACAGTGATAGTTTAGCTATGACTTGGCAATCCAAAAAAAGCAGTTGGGAGCATCTTAAATAAATAAATCCATACAACATCAATGAAAAAGCAAAGGATGAATGGGAGAAGGTATGTAAAACTCAAATAAGTATCAATTTAATTAATGAATTTGTATTCTTGTGTGTAAGTGGGAGTGATCTTGCAAGTGAGAAGTGGAAATAATGTAAGAGACCACATCAAGAAGATAGGTAGCATGATGAAGACCAACACAAAGCTATAAAAATGAAAAGAGGACAAGAAAATATTATCAAAAGATTGGAAATGCATATGAAAGGAGAAGAGGATGCTCAAGGTACATTCATGTAAGCTTTCAAAGTTTAATCTTGTTGTGTTGACTCTTTTCATAGTGGTGGATCTGCATAATACAAAGGTGATGTGAGGAGAAATCATGATCAAGACAAGCATTCAACCATGTAAAAATATGGTAAGGATTTTTAGGTTGTTCAAGTTTCAAGAGTTGCCAAGGTCATCATGTTTAAAGATGACATATGGGTGATTCATGATGGTGAAACAAGGAGGATGTTTCAGGTTGATTTGATAAAAAAAATCAAAACACTAGGAAAAATACATGTGAAGCATTTCTATAAATCTTTAAATTACTATTAAATATGAATAATACATTTCATGGTGAGATAAGGTATGATACTAAAGACATACAACTCTTATACATTGATTTACATGAACAAGTATATTGTTTGTTGTTTGAAGGAGTAATAACTAGACAAGATGTTGAGAGTTAAAACCAATGTAGATTGAGAAAGACTCATATTTTGGAGGAGGTGATAAGGACAACAATTTTCAATCATGACAAAGTTTAAATGGTGGAACACCTCACATATTAGACCATAGCTCTAAATTTACATTCAAAACATAAATATGAAGTTGCAAGTGACTAGAATAATTAGGTACAACATGTAAAGGAGAGAAAGAGTGATAAAAGGGAATCACAAACTCAATAAAAGGACGAGATGTATAAGGTTGTGACATATATTCAAATAAAATGAGGAGAGATTTGGAAGCAACATGAAGAAGTAAGTTATTTCAAATAAGGTGTTGATTTGTTTTGTTCTATCTTGTTTTAGATGGTTCACATGGGGTTGAAAGAAGAAAAAAGAAGAAAAGGAGGGAAATATAACAAGTTGAAAAAATGAGACTTAAGAAACATTTTAGGGATTGGAACAAAATAAAAAAGCAACAAACAGATCATATCAAGCTAGTAGTTCCATTTTTTAGTTTTAATCATGCATGTGGGAAAGAATTGTATAGTAGAGTAAGCATGTATATAATTTTAAGTGGTTTAGGTGAGGTAATAAAGGTGACTATGAAAACCAAAGGAATGGTAGATAAACTAAAATTCTTGAAAGAGAGTCTTTAACAAGAAAGAAATGTTAACGAGTTGGGCAATATATAACAGGCCTATGAGAGATAGTCAAGTGATTTAGGTAATCATGTTATAATGCCAAATCAAGGATATGGGATAGTGAAAATCAACATAAAACCCTTGAATATGCAGGAGATATAGAATATTCATAATGGTGATGAACAACAATAAAGCAAGAGTTTTCACAAGCATGTGGCATGTAAGGACCAAGAACATGTTGTATGTGAGTTGAAGGGGAAAAAACAAGTATTGATGAAAAAAGAAGACTTCATATTTGTATTAGGATTTGATCATGGAAATAAGGAAAAGGTTTATTAGTTTTTATAGGAGGAAGAGTGGTATATACTTGTAAGGAAAGAAGAAGATGATAGTAGTTATGATTCTCTTAATAATTTTGTTTCATGTGAAGGTATACTATTTAGGAAGATGAACCAAAGAAAACTTAAATGTAAGACCCTAGAACATGTTCACCTATATGAGATGCACCTAGAATTAGATACCTTCTATAAGGAGTTTCATAATAGCTAAATAGGATCATACACCAAGTGCATCAACAAACACCTATGGCAAACATTTTTCTCAGCTTGGTAGTATGATTCAGGGGCATCTTATAAGGACCCCACAGTTGATTCATTTTGTCTTAATATAGTATATTTGGTGTCTAATATGTTCTATAGGTATTAATTTGTCCTACGGTGGATTATAAATAGTCCAAAGGTGCATAAAATTTGAATTTTGGCTTTTCCCACCAAAAACTCCTTTAAAGAATTTGAATCTTGTTAGGCCTTTTTAAGGACTTTTATTAAGGTGGAAAGATATGAAAAATGTGTCTAAGGGTTTTTTTATTTTAAAATTTCCATAAATATTTTATTTAATATATTTTTATGGTTCTAGGTACCTTATATTGTGTAAAAATCAAGACAATTCAATGTAACCAAAAAGGACCTCTCTGAGGAAAAGGAGCCAAGAAGTAGTTATGCATCCTTTTAGGAGTGATAGGAGTTAGATTTGGTAGTGTTAGATTGATATTACATTCAAGGTAAATGAAGGAATGTATTTAAAATTTTTATATGAAAGGATTTTAGATATTTTGGTAACCTTTGTTGAAAGAATTAACACAAACCCCTATTTTGAGGTCATTGCTTTTATTGCTGATTGCATGTGTTTTGTTGATGAAACAATGAGATTAGAATTGTTTCCAAGTGTGCTTGAAGGCTAATGGATTTTTTTTGTGAATATTTTCTCCAAGGAATGAAAAAATGATGTCTTATTCTAGAGTCTGTATAAATAGATCCCTATTTATTAGTTATCTAGTTTTGTTGCAAACTGTGTTTTCCAAGGTTGATAATCAAATTGTTTTAGTGAATTTTAACTTATATTTCAAGAAAGGAAGATGAAGAAACTATATATGGGTATGGTTTAAAAACTTATTTGATTGTGCATGTGTTGAATTGGATGATTATGAATAACTCCTCCTTGGCTTGGGAGGATGACCTATAAATAAGACAATACTAAAGCAAATGGTTGGTTAGATAGACAGTGGATGGATTATTTAGTGCTAGTAGATCCTAAAAGCAAGAGCTTCTTCGAGGGATGTCAATCCATACATTTAAATAATTAAATTTATAAATAGAATAGAAAGTACTTATATCAATAATCAAAAGGTATTAAAATTGAACACATGAAATACTTGCTAAATAAATAGACTAGAAAGGACTAATATAGCAATAAGCAAGCCAATACTAGTGCTAAATGGCTTTGGCCTATTTAAAAAAATTAGGCAAGGGTCTATGAATAGGTAAGGACATAGAAAATGAGATTTGGTAAGGGGTAAGAGGGTGAAAATAACTTGTTATTTCCTACCATAGTGACCATCGATGGTTAAGGTGACCATCAATGATCAAGGTGATCGTTATTGGTTGGACGGATCATCAATGATTGAGACAACTATTGGTAGTTACTCTGTGTAGGTCTAGAATAATAAATAGCTAGTTAATGAGATCCCAAAATTGGATTTTGAGAGGTGGGTTGGTGCTGGGCTAATTATGAAATAAAAATAAAGTAAATGTATATCAAAAAATAAATACTTATCTTGCAGGAGGTTGATTAGGTGGGTGTTTAAGGTGGTTGACATGTTGGTGGATTATAGCATAATTATAATAGAGTAATGGTACTTGATGATTTGGTAGAGTAGTGGTGGAAAGTTTTCTATCTAACATGATATCTAGATCACTAAATCATTGATGATGATTAACCTAAAAAAAAGAAACTCTGGATGCACAAGCTCTTGCTAATAATTGTAGATGGATCTCACCTCTCTTATCCTCCCTTCTTATAGACATAGGTAAGAGGTGCAAGTGGAGGTTCAACTAGGTTACCTAATTATAACTTGCTCATGCATAAATTTACATACAAATGAGGAAAAGTTAAATTTAGAAAATCAAGGAAGGTGACTTGCATGTTGGTTTTGGGATGGTGGACCCTAATCATCAATGGTTAAGGTGATCAACAATGGTCATCCTAACCATTGATAGTCAAGGGATAAGGCAAAAGAGTGGCTATAGGGGTAGGTTAAGTTAGTTGGTCAATCCTGACTTGGGTTAATCTTAGTTAGGGGTTGAAGGGTCAAATGGGTCCCAATGGGGTCCTAAGGTGGTCTACGAGAATTTTGACATTAGGAATTCTGGTGTGTAGATTTATGGTGTCTATATTTTACCCCTTTTTGTTATATGACTTTGAATCAACAAGCTATGAAACAAAAATGGATTGTTGGTTATAGGTTTGGTTGCTTTGAGTATGGGAGGAGGTATTCCCCCTCAAATTGGGAGTTGATGAGGTAAAATAGAATCAGGTGTGGGTTTAATAAGGTAGATAAAGGTGATGATAAAGGTGAATATCATGAAAGTGGGTGATAGGTTGGGCACTTGAGGTGCAAACATGTACATGAAGTGTGATAGCCAAGATTATACATAGACTAGGTTACCATAGTTGGGTAAATTAGGGTTAGTTCTAAAAGGATAAATGATAAGTGGACTGTGTAACTATATTTAGGCATGATAGCTAGGTATACTTATAAACTTAAGTCTCTTAAGTGATGTCTATGTTTTAGTGGGTATCCAAGGCAAGAAGTGTTCTTAGTGAAAACATAAATTGGTCAAGTGCCATAGGTATTCAAGGTAGGAAGTGCTCCTAAAAAGACACCAAAAATTTTGGTAAGCATGAAGTGGTATAAGTTCAAAAAGTGGTCAACATGGAAATGTTGTCACCATTGTCAAAAGGACCAGCAAAAATCATCATAAAATGTGAACTAGTTGGGCTAAAATAGACCAATGGCAAGGTGATGAGGTGGTCAGGTTGGGTGGAGAAGGTATTCTTCATGAGTGGGTTGCTAATGAGTTGTGAATCAAAAAATTGATCAAAGAGATAACTTGGTAAAATGGGGAGACCTTGACTATTGATGATCACATTGACCGTCTATGGTCAGGGTGAAAATCCTAGAAATCTAGTGGTTAAAAGTAAAAAGTGAATGTAATTTCACTCATAATAACTTGTTGACTTTGAGATATGGCATTTAGAATTTTTGGTGAAAATATTACTGATGAGGAATATGAAGGAGTTGAATATTAGTTGAGGTGGAGAGTAGACTGAGAGTGACTAATCTACGATGCATGGTAGTCATGATCATGGACAAGGACAAGTGGGTCTACAGATTAATCCTCAAAGATGATCATGAAATGAGGTAGGGGGAATCTTAAATTGATAGTTTATCTTGATTTGACAGTTGCATTGGGTTGTGAGGGTGGTTGGTTGATTTTTTAGGTTTGAATGGGTATGCCCTAGTTAGGGTTTAGGGGTTTTGGGTGAATTTGGTGGGTTAAGGTGGAAATTAGGGGGGTAGGGAGGTTGGGGATGGAGTAAAGATCAAGGTGAGGGTAGTGAATTATTAGATTTAGGGTGTTAGAATAGGTATCAAGGTAGGGTAGAGGTTAGGGGTTTCCCACTGATAATCACACATAGTGACTATCAATGGTCACCCTGACCATCGAACGTTGAAGACCATCGATAGAGTACCACCTAACCATCAAAAGTCATAGTGACCATCGATGGTCGATCAAAGGTTTTCTAAAAATGTTGAACATAGGTATGATTTTTATAGTTATTAATGGATGCTATTTAAATTTTGGTAGTTAGGGCAAGGGTATAGCAATTTAAACAAGGTAAGTTTGTAGTCAATCATAGTATAGGGAACTAAGTTGTGTGTTAATGAATGTTCATAGGCTTAAGAGCAGATACAGATGCATGATGGAGTGTTTCACATCTTCACAGAGATCCATCAGGGGATGACCCTAGTTGACTAGGCCCATATAGAGGAGGTTGGGCTAGAAATGATGAGGAATTATTAGCATATGCCTCATGGTGCATCCATGATCATAGTGCTCATCGAGAGATTGGTTCTAACTATGAATATCTTATTATTGTCGATTGATGAGATCATGATCCTACCAAAAGATGTATATAGGATTAAAAAATTACCCTTATAGGGTGATTTGATCTACCAAATAGAGCAGGAGGAATGTGAGGATCACCTTGAGTTATTATATGGTGATGATCATGATTGGGTCAGATGACATGTAGGGGGATTCATATATATCACACTATATGAGAGGGCACAAGGTGAGTAGAGATTGATGACTATGCTTATGATTATCATTTCATGCTTTTCCCTTCTTAACTTGAGTAGTAGGAGATTTTCATACTTACTATTGGGGGTGCTAGTTGAATTATTACTAAGGTAGACTATATTTAGAAGGGTAACTATTATCTTGGTGTAGATATACAAGGAACTATGGGGGTTTAGGGTCCATAAGAGGTATGACATCAATGCCAATCTTATTCTACACTACTGAGCCTATGAGCACATTTAGGTGCTAAGGCTAGTGGGGTTGTTGTGGATGGGATATGCATAGATTAAGTTCCCAATTGGATTCATGTGGTGGAGAGGTGACTTCACCACATCAGGTATAGGGGGAGGTACCCATGATGTAGATTGGTTTAGGGGTGCACTGGGTGCACTAGTGATTGGAGTCATTATCTAGAGACAGTATGCCCATTTTATAGTATAGCCTAGCTACAGGAGGCAGACCTTATCTCTATAGAGTTATAAATGGATATTCAGTAGGTGGGATGGGGAGGTAGAGCTTATCCCATTTAACAAGGTGAGTAGATAGTTTGACCTAATTCAAGGTATTCTAGGTGCATTCCCTTGATACAAGCATGAAGACTCAGATATTTTATTGCCTAAGCTACATCTAGTACTAAATTTGCTTGATCATGAGGAGTTACCAATTAGGTCACAAATAGATGATGCTAGTTTTGTAGATGGGTACATGGAATGGTATTGAGCTTTATACATGTTTTTATATTTTGATGATGGTGATGGTGCTAGGAGGATGATGGTTATGGACCTTGCTCAGAGAGGGGGCTTAAGGGCATAGGTATAGGGGGTTGGTCCTGATGGATAGGTAGGAATAATGCTAGTCACTGCATAGGCATAGGTCATAGCATTATAGGGGAAAGTGGCTAAATTATAGGTTTAGATAGCCATTGTGATAGGTGAGAGGGACCAGGCTAGAGCTACACTAGCCTAGGTCACCCAGGAGTGAGATTCTCTAAGATAAGCCAGAGGAGTAGCAACAACACCAATAGGTCCAAAAGGGACCATTGATATGTAGAAGTACATAACCACCATTCAATATTTTTTATATTATGAGGATATATTCTTCAATCACTACTCAAAGGAGCCTCAATGGGGTGTGTATAGATATAGTTTGGTAGGTGGTTCTATTGTGGCAACACTAGTTTAGTGGGCCATATCTACAACTAGATAGATAGGTGCATCTAGGGGATATGAAGGTACCATAGAGGGGTAGGTACTAGGATATAATAGTGCAAAAAAAGATAGTGGTGCCCTTAGGTCATATATAAGACATAGCTTAGATATATATATGTTTATATATTGATGTATATCATTTTGATTCTGACCTATGAGTCAATGCAGTGAGATGTACATTTTGAGAGAGAGAGACATTTTTATACATTATGATGTTATTTAACTCATGATTTATATATATGATCTTTGTCTATTACTCATACTCATGGTCTATGATTTACTTTGATATTAATGCTTATGGTGTGATTTTTATATTGATTATGGATATGCTTAAGTTATGTGTGCTAGACATTGATGTAAACATTACCTAGATAGACATGAGATGGATTTTATTTATGGGTATGCTTTATTCCATGCTTGCTTATGACATGAAAAAATTTAAGGAGTACATGCTTCATTATTTAGATTTAGACATGTGATGAAAATGGTTGATTTTTTTATTGCTCATGGATGCTATGATATTATTATGCTTGTTATGGTTATGATTATGGTTATGCATTTAGTTTATGACACACGTGCATATGCTTGTTGTTAATTTGTAAGATAAAACACATGAGGTAAGTTAATTAACAACATGAGGTAAGTTAATTAACAACACTAGATGAGAGAACAAAGAATATAATCAAGAGACAAACATCATAATGAAAATACCAACTGGTCATGAGAGGATAAGAAGAGAGCATCATAGTTCTTTGATAAACTAAAACAAAACCAAATTTGGATTAGCTTAATGAATATAAGCCCTTTTAATGCTTCACATTAACATTCATTAGGTGGTTAAAAATGTGTGTTAACCACATAATGTTAAGTATGCTTAAAATCCCTTGCTTATAGTGTGTAAAGGGGAGATGTATGAAAATGGAACCTTCTTCTGAGATTAGCATGTCTCTTCTATAGGTGTCCAAAGAGTTAGTATAAATAAGTCTATGTCATACAAAGTATAGACTAATCGATGTGATAAGTCTACTTGTGAAAAACAATTGAGGCTTCCACCTTACTTTGCTATGTGAGAGACAATTGCAGCTTTCAAAATTAGTTTGCTTTTGTTGAGATTTTGATAATGGGTCTTTGCTTTGTTGCTATTTATGAGAAGCTGATTGATGTGGGAAGCTTTCAAGAAATTTATATGCTTTTGACAAATGATTTACTCAACCATCCTTTGAGGGAGTGGTTAATCTTGTGTGATTTTTTAAATTCTTTTAATAGCTATCATTTAAGGGAGCAGTCCACCTTACATTGAGCAATTTCAAATATGTTATCAATAGCTATCCTTCAAGGGAGTAGTCTGTGAATATTAAGAATGGCCCATTGGTTTGGATTTTGATTTTTGACTGTTTGCTTTTTGATTTTAACTAGACTTATTTATATATGCTTAAGGGTTCACCTTTATGAAGGCAAAAATAAAAACCCAAGGAGGTTGAGTAGGTGTAAAGAGGTTTAGGTGACAATGATCATGGGAATTAGTCTTGGGAGAGGGGTAGAAAGTACCATGAGAATAATGTCATGGGTAGAACTATGGTACCCATTATTCAGGCTATGACTATGATGGATAATCACATGATTTAGTTTTAATTAGTTTCCCCTAAAATAGGGATATGAATATTGTTGAAAGCAAGGGATGAGCTTAAGTTAAAACAAAAGGTAAAATTGATCCTTCTTAACAAAATAATGGATGTAGATGTAAAACATTGAAGGGCTTAGGTTATAGGTTACCTTAAAGAGAAGATAAATGATAAGCTCTTGATCCACACTTGTGGGTTATAATATAGGGTCCAATCCAATTAAAAGCAAACTTGCCCTGTTTGCTTTTCTCCATATTAGTGACATGTTGATTTTCCTTTAGGATGATGTCTCTGATGTTGAATTATTGCAATATAAAGTGTTTATTATAGGCATGCTTGATGCACTCTTTATAGAAATGAATATGAGTAAGGGATTCTAAGAAACATTCATCAAGTATCTCAAGCTAGGCTAAGTGGTGCTAATGATAATCATCTTACAAAATGAGATCTTGCAAAGATATGTGAAGATAAGGTATTTGGACTTCGAGAGGTAAGATGAACTCCACTCCAAACATAAGAGATAAAGGGGTAACACCCATAAGGGTTATAATTATAGTATGATATGTAGATAAGGCAAAGGGCATGTACAAATGCCAATCCTGACTAGATGCATTAACCATCTTAGCATGTTGTTAAGAGTTTTGTTAGAGGTGTCTACATGTCCATTTGCTTGAGGGATATAAGGCTAAGAGAAGCTTAACTTAATGATAAATACATCATAAAGACCCTAGACTTTCTTTTTCTTAAAATATTTACCATTGTCAATGATAACCTTTTGAGGAACACCGAAATGATAGATGATGTGATGGTTGATAAAGTCAATAATATTCTCTACTTTGGTCAAGACTAGAGGAATAGATTCCACCTATTTGGTAAAATATTTAGTCATAGTGATGATAGAATGGTTTCGATATGAAGAATGGGGATTAATTTCACCAATAAAGTATAGACCCCATTGTGAGAAAGGCCAAAAATCAGTGGTAATTTAAAGACTATGGCTATGTACATGATGCAAATTGGCATGTTGTTGGCATTTAACACACCTTGTCACATAATCATAATAGACTTGGGTAATGGTAGGCTAGTAATAACTAAGGTAAAGGATGAATTTATCTATGATGAGGCTACTAAAGTGTCTCCCATAGATTCCATCATGCATTTCCTTGATAGCATGAGAGGCTTCGTGACTGCATAAGCAACGAAATAGGAGGCCATCAAAGCTACATTTATAAAGAATTTCTCACATAATGGTATAACATGAGGTACTATAGATAAACACTCTTTGAACATTCTTGGAAAGCCCATAAGGAATGATGGCAAGGTTGAGATATTCAAAGGTCTACTGATACCAAAGGTCAGGTTGGGTCTCCTCCACATTGAAGATGGTTAGAGAATATGGTTTGACATAGGAAGGTTAGGTAAGTCTATGTATAATAATAGATATCTTAGATTAAAAAAGCATAGATGAGATCTAAGAGGTAAGGGAAGCCATGGTATTGATAAACTTATTGGTAGATCATAGGGTTGACTAGATGTGGTAGCGTTCAAATGATGCTAAGAGTTTGTCAACTAGTTATTTGTACTATTGCAAAACATCATTCTTACATTGGTAAGAGCCATTTATTTGATTGACCATAAGTTGGGAGTCACCAAAGATGTTAATTATTTTGATTCCTAGGGCTAAGGTAGTTTGGAGGCCTATCACTAGGGCTTCATACTCAGCCATATTATTAGTACATTCAAAATCAAGCTTGAAGGACAAAGGAAGAGGCTCATTATCAAAGTGAATAAGGATGATACAAACTCCCCCACCATGTTGGAATTTTGATCTGTCAAATAAAATGGTGAATTGATAGGTGAAGTTTACCTGAGAGAGGCTCATGATGGACTCATCAGGGAACTCAAGAAGAAGAGGGTGGTTATTTGTTAACAAAGCTTCAACCAATTGGTCAAAAATGACTTGCCCCTTAATTGAATTTTGATGAAGGAAATCAAGTTTAAAATATAATAAGAAAATGAGTCATTTGGCCATTCACTAGTATTGGTATGGCTTGGAATGCATGTACTTAAGTGGGTCAGTATTGGTTATGATATAGGTTTTATGGTTAAGAAGTAGTGGCAAAGTTTTGTGGCCATGAAGAATAAAGCTAAGTAGAGTTTCTCGATGTGGGTATACTAAGTCTCATAATCTACCAGCATGTAAATAATATAGCAGACAACTTGATCTCTATGTTATTCATCCTAATGAGCAAGCATTTCCCCTAGGGAGTGGTTAGTGGTGGAGATATATAGTTAAAAAGGTTGGTCATCCTTAAGAGGGGTGAGGATAGGTGGAGACAAAAGGTACTTTTTGAGTGAATCAAAGGCCTTTTTATATTCTCTATTCCACTTGAAAGACACATCCTTCTTAATAAGGTGGTGGAAGGGTTGACATTAGTCCAAAAGATGGGAGATAAAGAGATGAATGGATTAGATTTTCCCCTACAAACTATAGAGTTTCTTGAGGTTGATTAGAGGAAGAATGTAGAGGATTACTTTGATTTTGGTGGGATCAACTTTGATTCCCTTAAGGGAGACAATAAAATAAAGGAGCTTTCCTGATAAGACCCAAAAAATGCACTTTTTAGGGTTTAGGTAGACATGGTAAGGGATAAGTCACTCAAAGATGATCTTTAAAATGGATAAATGATCCTTTTAGAGTTTGGATTTTCCTAGAAGGTTATCCACATAGTCCTCTATAATTTTATGGATAAGGTCATAGAAGATATAAGTCATGGCACATTGATAGGTTGTACCAACATTATTTAAGCTAAAAGACATGACCCTATAGCAAAAGGTTCCCCATGGGGTGGTAAAGGTGGTCTTGTGCTAATCTTTGGGGGTGATTAATATCTGATTGTAACTTGAGAATCCATCCATGAGAGATAACATATCATGGCCAGCTATAAGATCAACTAACTAGTCAATGCTCGATAAAGGAAAGTCATCTTTGGGGAAAGTAAGGTTGAGGTCATAAATGTCCACATAAATTCATAGTCCCCTTGTAGCTTTGGTGATAGGCACAATATTTGAGAACCATCAGGGATAGTCAATGGGTTGAATGAAATCGATAGATAGAAGATGTTGAAGCTCTTCTTTGATGAGAAGGGCTATGTGAGGGTGCATGCATTTAAGTTTCTGCTTGATAGGCTTGGCATCATGTTGGTGACTATGTTATGGTTGGAAATGGTAGGGTCAATTTTGGGCATGTCACTATAAGACCAAACAAATGCTATGTTGTGGTCTTGGAAGGAGGGGAAGTCCTAAAGTTCCTTAGGATTCAATGATTGGCTAATTTTGATAATGTAGGGGTTATTCAGAGTGCCCAAGTTGATATCCATAGTGGATTCATTCAACATGGTTAAAGTCTTAGGAGGAAAGGATTTGTGGATGGAATAATCCAAGGCACCAAGGTAGGTGAGAATGGAATCATCATCTTGGCACTGAATAGTGTTAATAGTAGGAGAGTCATATCCTATCATCTCAGGATGGGTCAAAGAGATGGTTATGGTTTCCCCTTCCTTTTGATAAGTCAGGGGTTTAAGGATAATCATGTTGACAAAAAAAAAGTTAAGTGGGATGATGTCATCATCCTCACATACAGGGGGAGGAGAGGTTGGTGAGGAAGGGGTGTCTTCCTCAATAATGGTGATGATAGGTGGTTTGGTTTGAGTTTTGGTAGGTAGAATGAAACCAAGGCCATGTTTCTCATGAGGCTTTCTAGTCTCAATAAAAATCAACTCATGTGGGCCATGCTCATATCTTCCTAGACCAAATCCTTTCCAAGCACACTTGTGAAGGTATGTTTTGGAGAATCTTGGTTTATCTAGGTAGGATAGATTGGCTATAAATGGTTAGGGTGAGAGAGAGGTAGTGGAAGTGTTAAGGGGTTTATTAAGTCCCCCATAGATGAAATGGGTTTGATAGTGGGGAGATCCAAAGGGAATAATGGTTTTGACATTAGGGTCATACCTAGGTTGGTGGTCAAGTTTCCCATACTCTTGGGGAGTAGGGAAAGTGTCAAGGGAAATGAAGCCATATTCCCATAGGAAAAGATGTTAGAATGTGGATTCCAAGTGGTCTAAGGTAGGGATATGATCAGAGGGGATGGATGAGCTAGTCGATGCCTCATTGGTAGAAGGAGGTAGGACTTCCTCTTTCATGGTTAAGGGCTTGTCTTTGGTTAAGGAGGGTATGCTAGATAGAGGTAGGAGGACATAATTGGGTTGGTAGGTCATGTTGCATGTTGAGAAGGGACTTGGGTCAACTTGGATGGTGATGAAATAGCCTTCATGCTCAAATTTAATGCAACAATGAAGGGTAGAGTTGTTGCAACCCATAGAGTGGATCCAAGGTCATCCTAGCAAAACATTGTATTAGAATTTGTCTTCCACTATATAGAAGAGTTCAAGGAGTGTGTGGGGTCCTAAATAGATATGAAGGATAATAGTTCCCAAGGTATTGGCCATGGTGTCATTGAAGGATAAGAGGATGGTTGAGGTTTTAGACATGACATTGTCTATCAAGTTGAGTTGGTTATAGGCATGGGAGAAGATGATGTTAATATTAGCTCCCACATCAATCATGACCCATTTGATGTGGGTTTGGTTGATGTAAGTAGTAATAAAGAGAGGGGGATCTAGGTCATCAGGATGGATAGAAGGTATTTCTAAATCATTGAAAGTGACAAGGTTGGAAATTTGGAGAGTGCCAACAAAGGTTGCTAGAGGTTGAGGGTCTTCAAGTTGGACCTCCACTGACTATAATGCCTCTATCATTGCTTGGTGATGATGAGGTGAAATAGTAATCAACTCATATAAGCTCATCTTTGCTAGGGTTTGGTGAAGCTATTTAAACACCACTCTCTTGATGGATTCAAAGGAGTTGGATTAGGAGGCACATAAGATAGATACCTTGGGTTTGGATGAAGGTGAAGATATTTGGGTAGGGTTTAGTTGGGGGTAAAAGATGGGTATGTCTATGGGATGGACACTTTATCCTTCCCCTTATCATTTTGTTGTGCTCTCATGACCATGTGGATGGTATGGATAGAGGGAAGAATTGGGGTAGGAGAGTTGTTTGGATCCTCATCACTCTGAGGTGAGAGTGGGGGAGTAGGTCGGTTCTAGATAGTGGTTATTGCTTGTTGGATTGGTAACAAACCCATGGGAGGTTCTTCCAGTAATAGATCATCCTCATCATAAAGTTGATGGATAATGGTTTGGAGAGTTTTATAGTCCTCTATGTCATAGCTTGGTGTCTTATGATAGGAACACACTTGACGGTTGTTATACCAGATGGATTTTGAACCAAGAGAGTCAAATGACATAATAAGGGGTAAGGTCAAACAAGAAATTGTTGCAATAACCTTTGGAAAATGGTATAGTAGGATTCAAATAAAGGTGGGGAGGGTTTATAGGTGTTGGTCTTGGTTGATAAGGTGGAAATATTTTTGAGAGTAGGTTTGGTGATGGAAGGTTTGGGTAAGGTAGTGTTCTTAGCTAATGGTTTGGGTTTTGGTGAGGTAGAGGCTGATAGGTTTGAGGTTCTAGGATAGGTAGTTTGGTGTTTGAAGGCATGGTGAAGATAGGTGTTTTAGAAATCAAGTGTGCTAGTGTAACCAATAACAATGGTTGGATTTTGGTTGGGACAATCAATTTCTTAATTAGAGTGGATGGATGAGGTCTCAAGATAAATGACAAGGTTGAGGGAGGTAAGAGTTTGGACCTCTGACCTTTTGCTAGCTTTACTTCTTTGGTCAGTTTGGTTTTGTGGTTAGTTGTTAGGCTTGGTGAGCTAAGCTCCACTTTCATAGATGGGTGATTAAGAGTCTGCATAAAGGTGCCAAAGTTCTTGGTTAGTTTGGTTGGAGAGGATGATTTTGTGGTTGGTCACTTTGGATGATTGAGGAATAGTTGGGTTGGTAGAGGCTTTCATCGATTTGGTTGGTAAGATAGGAGTGTGGATAATGGAAGGTGTGGGTTGGTCTACCAATGGTGTGGTTAGAGTTTCTTGTTTGGCAATGTAAGGGATCCCTAATTACTTCCAAAAGGTAGATTGATCCATGTTAGGGTTGGAGAAAAATTTTAATTTTTACACTAACTTGGAGAATGGTTTATTTACTAGCTTTATCCCTTGGATAGTGGATTTGAAAGATAATCCCATAGGTTGAGATAGAGGGATGGTAACCTCATCCTTTTCCTCAATATAAGGATGTAAGGTTTGAATGGGTGATTCCTATATGGGAGGTGTAGAAATGGGCACTTCCTCTTTGGGAATGATCTCCAAAGGGGTAGTAAATTACTTGGTGGTTAAGGGAGAAGGTAAAATGGGTGCTTGTTCTAATATGTCAGTGGAAGGAGGGGTTGATGGTTCCACTACCTCAATAAGTGGAGAAGGAGAAAGGGTTGCTTCCCCAGCTTGGGTTTCCAAAAGAGGAGAAGGTAACTCTAGTACCTAAATAAGGGGAGAGGGAAAGAAATAGATAAGTTGGGTGGTAGGTTCTTCAGTAACAAGCATGCAAAAAACCATGTTAACAATATGGGAATCATGAGAACACTCAACCTTATTGCTTTCATTTTTAGTAGGCACATGATTGGGGAAAGGTTTCCTAAAGATGTCAAGGGCTTAGTTTTGAGGTGCATTAGGGTTATCCAATATAAGATCCCCCTTATCAATGAGAGATTGGACAATGCTCTTGAAGGTATTACACCTACTAACATCAAGCCCTACTACTCGATGGGAGGCACATAGATTATTCTCATTGTATCAACTAGGTGTAGGACAAGAAGAACCAAATTGATGAGGTGGTTTCATAGAAGGAAGCTATATGACATTGGCCTTCAATAAATTCTCTAGGATTGAAGCATAAGATTCTCCAAGTGGAGTAAATTACTTTTGGTTGTTCTAGTTTTGGTTTCTCATGTTTTGCTTTGAGGAGCTAGAGGAATTTGGTTGGTTGATAGATGATGGAGAAGCAAATTTAAGGACAACCAAGTTCATAGTTCTCTTATTTTTGGTCTTGATGTTGTTTTGGTTTAGTTTAGAGGAAGAGGCCTCATTGGTTTTATCAGCAGAGTTCTTGTTTTTGATTTTTAGCTTTCCTTTGTTGATGGCTCTATTTTATAGATTTTGTACCATGGTAAAAGCCTCATCGAAGGTTCTAAAGCTTTGAACATGTAATGTAGAAGATATGTGCTTGGCACATGCTTGAGAAAAAAATTCTATCAGTTTAGGTTGGGGAAAAGAGAAGGAGAGTTGATTGATTAGGCTCCTCTAATGAGCTACAAAATTGGCAATAGATTCATCATCAAATTATTAGATAGAGTAGAGGTCAGTGATGGAGACTTTCTTAGAGATATTTATCAAAAAGTGATTCAAGAAGGTTTGGGTCAGCTAGGTGAAGGAGAATAAAGAGTGTTTGGTTATGACACTGTACTAGTCTAATGCTAGACTGAATAGGGACATGGGGAAGGTACAAAGGAGGGAGTCATTATAAGTAATCAATTAACATGCATGCTTGAATGCCTTGAGATGATTTTGGGGATCCTCTTTAATCTAAAATTTGGAGAATTTGGGAACTTCCCACTAGGGAGGATATGATCTGATAGGGATGGATGGGTGAATGGGTTCATTACAAATTTGATCATATGATAAGACATTATGAGCTCTAAAAATGGATAACTCTAAGGTAGTCATCTTATCCATGAACATCTTCATTAGGTCTATCTAGGTTTATGCACTTGAAGGGTTGTAAGGTGCATACTATTGTGGTGGTTGGGTGAAACACTAATAACTGGTAGGAGGTTGAGGGGTAACCACATATTGGTATGTGGACACTATTGGTTGGGTGGATGCTATGTAGGGGTAGGTGGATGCAGGTGGTTGGGTAGTGGGTAGAGGTACATGCCCTTATGAGTTAGGGATGTAACCTAGGTTTGTTGAAATGGGAACCCTTTGGGTAGGAGCAATGGTTAGGTTGGTGATCAAAGGAAGGGTGGTGACCCTTGTGAACTAGGAATTTGACTCAAGAGAGGTGTTAGTATCTTGTTAGTGACAAAATGAAATCAAATTGAAAAACCAACACACTAGCTAACATACATCTCTAGGCCTAGTTAGTTGGTTAAGCTTAGTTAACAATACTAGAATGGAAACACAACTAAAACATGAAAGAGAATAAATCTTTCAACTCCCTTTAATTCTGAAAATTAGCTTGTAGTAGTGGCTTGCTTAGATAGTACTCATGAAGTCTTCATCAAAGGAGACTTGGCTATCTCCTCTTCTCCTTGACACCTTGTTGCTTTGGCTTGGCTTGGATTGGCTCAATAATTAGACATTATAAAACTAATTGCAATGTATTTTGGAATTATTTGTGCATTATAAATTTGCATTATCCAAGCTTTAAATTCATGTGGCAAGGCCTCCTATTTATAGATTTTAGCAAATGGGTAGAATCAACCTGAACTATCCATCTCAGGATTGAGATGTGTGGCTAAGGATTAATCTCATTTTGAAATTAAAATTCATAAATAGGCTCATCAATATTTGGGATAGAGAAAAAATTAAGAGGCATGGGAGGCATGAATCTTGATATTTATGGCATTTATGGCATAGGAATGTCTTCCTAAGAAATGATGTCACCTGATGATGCATATATTCAATATTCATTTCTAAAAACAAGTATTCAACAAGTTTCCATGGAATTCTTAATTAGGATCTAATTTGGTTTAATTAGCTCTTAAGCATGATTAAGCACTTTGTGCATAAATTATTCAAATTGATCAGAATGCCTTATTATTAATATAAAATTTGATTGGATTGGAATTGGAAGTTAATATCAGATGTGTTAGATCCGTTATCCCATTTAAGATGTTACCAAAACCAAATAACAAAGGCACATGTCTCATGTAATATATTTGATAGAAAAGAGCAATCCAAGGCACCCAGGTGTAAAATTGGCATTTTGACTCAAAATGATCTAATCAAAGTTAGCTGGCCCATAAATTACATTACCCCATTTAATGATACTTTGGCCAAAATTAGCACTTGAATATATCAGTTTCAAATCTTTTAATTTGTCTTAGTGTTTTTAGGCCAAATTGTGCATTTTGGTAAGAATTGGTTAAAAGATTAGGTAATGGTCATTGACAGCCAGATTTAAGTGTCTTTAATTTGACCTTGTTTGGGAAGGCATTGCAAGCTATAAACACAATAAAATCTTCTCAAAGAATAAAAAGGTCCTATATGTCTACAACTTCAATGATGATAAACTAACTATATGCTGCCCCCTCGAGGGAATTATTGGCACAAATGGTCCTTTGAAAAGAAAGAATAAAAATGAGGGGACCAAAGAAAAGAAATATGATCAGAGAACACAATGATATTGAAAAAGTAGTCAAAATCATTGAGAATTCAAGTGGGATGGTATATAATGGTTTTCCCAAAGGTGGTTATAAGCATTGTACCTTGATAGTGGCAATGTGATATGATAACACAATGATTTTCCTAAAGGCAGTTATAATCATTAAGAAGATGGAGCTGGCCCAGTTAGGATAGACAAACAAGATAATAACATGCCCTGTATGGGTAAAAAAAGTAAAGTGGTGACAACACAATGATTTTACCAAAGGTGGTTATAATCATTGAGAAATGCAGGTGGGATGGTGTGCCATGATTTTCCCATAGGTGATTATAATCATTGGACCTTGATTATGGAAAACATGATTGATTAGCAGATTGATGATGGTAACTTAACGTAGAGGTTAATGATGAATTTTAATAAACTAATAGTAGGGAGATTCTCATTTGAACTAATAAGGGTTGAAATTGTTTTATGGTTAATTACTCTATTTGGGATATGATTGGGATTAAAATAGGATGTGGTGTCAAGGAGATGTCAATGTTGTCATTGCTGAATAGACTTCTTGAAGCTGAGGTTTATTTTAGCATGTGTTGGTAGACATCATGGTATAACATCATGAGGACTTGGCTAAAATATGCATAAGGATTGACTCTCGTAATCCAATACTCAATAGAAAAGAATGCACCAATAATAGAAACCATGATGACATATGAATATGGATGGATTTAAGTGTAAAGTGTGGGAAAGGAATCACCCAATGAACACACATAACCTAAATCAAGGAAATAATACTAAAATAAAATAAATAAGTAGACAACAAAATGAAATAAGCAAAAACAAAAAAACAAATAATGTAATAGAAACTATACAAACATTACCCCTAAAAAATAGGTGACAACTTAACAAACAAATAAAATGGAGGAATAGAAGAAAAGGAAGGGGGTGGCTGAGCTATCTCTAGATACACTAGGTAGGTGGACATTACCTACATAGTTCTATGGATGTAATAACTAATACATTTTTTAGGTCAAAGGTAGTTCTCTTACGAAATAGGAAGAAAATGATAACTGATGAAAATAAATAAAATGGATGTGATAGAAGATTAGGAATGGTCTTATAAAATGGTAAGTGCATGAGAAAAAAGGCTAAAATGGATGGGGAAACTAAGAAACAAGTGATTTATTTGTGACTTAGTAAGGGTTCCTAGAATCCTTAAGTCAAATAAGTGGTTAGTGTTTTTGTTCTTTTCTATTGAGTTTACAAATGTTTTTGGAATTTTTGAAGTATATCAACTCGATCAAGAATGATGAAACACTAAAATGGTTCAAGCTCACAAAATCATAAGAGCATTTAAACTTAGGTTGCTCATAAAATGGTGAGAGTGTGGCTTAAGTTGCTTGCAAAATAGTGAGTGCATGGTGGAAAGGGTGAGTGAGCTATCCTTAACGAGTATTGAGCATTGCCTACATAATACCAAAGTAGGACTTCAAGTTATTGTGTTTCGTCCTTATAGTAGAGGAACTTGACTAATGTAGCCATCAATTCAAATAAATTGGTAAAAAGGTATAGTATGACATAGGAAATGGCAAGTTGGTACATTAAGGCTCAATAAACAAATGTTGCCCTTAGTTTGCCCATAGGTAGTTATAACTAAGACACAACGACATAGATCAATGGTACTAATTTACCCAAAGGTAGTTATAATTAGTGGTAAGACTAGTAACAAGAAAAGAACCAAAAATAAAGGATGTAACTACCAAAACTTCTATCATACTACTCCAAAATACAATCTTTGTTTGAAGTACTCAAAATAATTGATGAAATTGATCAGATTCTTTGGTGCTAAAAAGGTGCAACCAATGGTAAAACCAAGGTCAAACAGGGTAGATAGAGAGGATTTAAAACATGCTTGGTCAATAGAATTTAATGATAAAGTGAATGTAATGGGCTAAGAGGAATGACAAGCATGATATTCATACAAACAAGAAAAGTGATAAAATGGCACAACTAAAATGGTCCTTGTAGATAATACACCCTAACACTTAAGCATAGTACCACTTAAGGTGAATAATATTCATTAGCATAGAAAGTTCATCTCTATCTGGTGTGGTGAGCTTGTATGCTCCTGATCCATAATCTACAATAATGATGAAAGGCCCTATCTAGTTTGGTTTGAATTTACCTTTATGATTCTTCTCAACCATGGTGTTATTTTGGTTTTCTTGAAGAACAAGATCACCAAGTTCAAATGTTATATACTTGACACACTGATTGTAGTGGCCTTTGAGTCAATTTTTGATATTCTTGAAAATTGTTAAGTGCAACTGTGCATTTTTCATCAAGCAGGTCTATCTATTACAGGTGGGTTACTCGATAGTCATGATCATCAAGGGCATGCTTGAAAGATATGCATAGTGAAGGTAACTCAACCTCAATGGGAAGAATGGCTTTAGTATCATAAATAAGTGAATATGGAGTGGCTCCTATGGGGGTACGGTGATTGGTATGATATGCCCAAAGGGCATGGAATATTTGAAGATGCCAATCATGACTGGCATCATTGACAATTTTTTTGAGAATATTGACAATGGTTTTGTTTGATGCTTCAACTTGGCCATTACCTTAATGGTAATATGCTATATAAAAATGTTGTGTGATGTTATATTTAGTATATATCTTATCGACATCCTTTTTCTTGAATGATCCTCCATTATCAGATATAATGTCAGAGGGGATACCATATCAGCAAATGAGATGCTTAAATATAAACTTGGAAATTTGCTTTCCAGTCACGTGAGGGGTATAGATTCAACCCACTTAGTGAAATATTTGGTGGTAGTAAGGATATGTTTATGGACATTAGATGAAGTGGGTTTGATCTTCCCAATGAGGTCAAGTCCTCATATAGCAAATGACCATGGTGTCAACATCAGTTTTAGAGTATGGGTTGGGCATGAATCAGATTAACATTCCATTGACATTTGTCACATTTATTTACATATGTCACTACATCTACATCCATTGTGGGCCAATAATAACTAGTATGCAAGATATTTTTGGATAGGACTACCCTATTAGAATGAGCTCTACATACCCCTTCGTGAACTTCTCTTAATGCTAGTGTAGACTCTACCGAAGTTAAACAGTGAAGTAGAGTTCCATCAAAACTATGACAGTAAAGGGTGGGTCCAAGTAGAGTATAACAAGTGGAGTGATGAATAAAGGCCTTGATTTGTTTTAAAGATAGGTTAGGTGGTGGAACTTAGTCATGAAGGTAGTTGTAAAGGTCTGAGTGCCAGATAAAATTAGGACCAACAATATCACAAATCATTGCAATGGTTAAAGGTTTATGAGCTAGTGTGAACAAATTCTCAACAAGGAACTGATATTCTCTAGCTTGGTCTATTTGTCAAATTAGAGAGATGATAGTAGCCATGGAATTTTTAGTTCTATTACTAGCCCTTGGTATATGCTTAAATTATATAGTTGAAATTTGTTGTTTTAGGGTATCGACCATAACCTTATGTGGAACTAGCTTGTCATCTTTGGTTTGGAAAAGGTTTGTGACCTGATTGATGATTAACTATGAATCACCATAAACTTAGAAATAAGATATGTTCTAGTGTACTGCCTATTGAATCCCTATGATAAGTGATTCATACTTGGCCATGTTGTTTGTATAAGGAAAATTTATTTTGAATGATTTAGATATTGGATCCCATATGGTGTTATAAATAAGAGGCCTACTCCCAATCCATGTGCAGTAAATGCACCGTCAAAATATAGCTTTCAGTGCTGCTCCTCAAAAGGTGTGTCAATGATGGTCATTATGGATTCATCAAAAAATTGAAATGTGAAGGGCTTTGTGTCTGTTAGGGGTGCTTCAACAAGTTGATTTGTAAGGACCTATCCCTTGATTGCCTTCTGATTGACATACTCTATGTCAAACTCACTAAGAATCATGATCCATTTGGCCATTCTACCCCTTAAATATGTTTTAGATATTAGATACTTGAGCGGATCTAATTTTGAAATGACCATGGTCTTATTGTTCAACATGTAATGATGTAGTTTCTGAGCTATGAAGACCATGGCTAGATAAGCTTTTTCAATAAGTGCATAGTTATGTTTATATGTGACCAAGGTAAAATTTAAGTATTATACTACATTCTCTTTTCCATTGTTATCATGTTGAGCCAAAAGTGCCCCCAAGGCATTGTCAGTAGTTGATAGATACAACAAGAATGGCTTTCTTGGCATAAGAGGTAACAAAATAGGTGGATTAGAAAGATAGTCCTTGAGTTGTTGAAAAGCTATTTGGTAGTGATCATCCCAATGAAATATAACTCCCTTCTTTAGAATATGTGTAAATGGATGACACTTATCTGCTAACTAAGAGATGAAGCATCAAATTGACTGGATCTTGCCTTGCAAACTATGGAGTTGCTTCAAATTGGTTAGTGGTAGCATTTTAGTTATAGCATAAACTTTGGATAGATCAACTTCAATGCCTCTACTAGACATGATGAAGCCAATTAATTTACTTGAGGTTATGCCAAACACACATTTTTTTTGTGATTGAGTCTGAATATGTACTCTCACAATATTTCAAATATCTTACATAGCACTGTTAGATGGTCAATACTAGTCTTTGATTTTCCTAATATGTCATTGACATAGTCTTCAATAATATCATACATCATATCATATAATATGATAATCATGAACCTTTTATACGTAGCTCTTGAATTCTTAAGACCGAACAACATTATCTGATAATAAAATGTTTCCCATGGAGTGGTGAATGCTATTTTATGTTGGTCTTCTGGTGCTATTCTGATTTGGTTGTATCCTGAAAATCCATCCATGAGTGAAAGAATTACATAACCTAATATGGAGTCAATGATCATGTCAATATTAGGCAATGAAAATTCATCCTTAGGGCAAGATTTGTTGATGTCTTAAAAAATAGTACATATTATGATTCCTTTAGGATTTTTGCTAATAGGTACAACATTAGATATCTATTTTGAGTAGTCAATGGATCGGATACATCCTAATTATAAGAGTTTTTTCAACTCTTTCTTTACCAATAAAATAATGCAAGGATGCATCTTATGTAGCTTTTGTTTAACTAGTTTGGCATCAAGATTAACCACAAGGTGGTGCAGAACCAAAGCAAGGTCTAAACCTGTCATGTAAGAATAAGCCCATACAAAGATATCTACAAATTATCTTAGTAGATATGTAAAGACTGCACATTCCTCTTTAGTAAGGGACATGCCTAATTTTATCCATTTCAAGTCTGATTGATTCTTGATGTTTACCTCTATTGTATCTTCAACTAGAAGGGTCAAACCATCTTCTAGGATAGTAGGCAAAGACTTGAACTATTAGACTATATCAGGGTCCTTTGCTAGGACTTGCTCTTCAAATTCTCCTAGGCATGATGAATTTGAGTCCCCCAATGGGATATCTAGCCATGTGACAAAAATAGTCAAAAATTCTTGAAGAATTTGATCAAACACTTGTTGTTTCTCAAAACTAAACTTAGATCCATAGGCAAGTTCATCGTTGATGGTTTCTTGGTCTAAATTCAAAGAAGAATGAACACCCCCATCTAATGGTGCCTAAAATAGGTTTTCACCATTAGACTAGCCTTTATCGTTACTTTTTCCCTAGTCAAAAAGTGCCTTAAAGAGGTTTTTACTTTGGGACCTCAATGTTTTACTTATTTACTTTTGGCTAAGGGTGTTCATCTACTCTCCAAAATAGGCGTTAGGATCCAATGTGATTGAGAATCCTAATTTATGATCTCCCAACAAAATGTTGTCTCTAAGGCCTAAAAAATCACAAAATGCCTCATCATTTTAAAACTCATCAACTGGTAAACTAGATTCTTGTTGGTCCTAATCTATCAATTGGGGATAGTATAATGGTAATGGGTTATTATGAATGATCAGCGTAAGGGTATAAATGGAATGAGAGGTAAACAAGTTGGTTTCAGCTAGGTCATCAAAGATGAGTCTATGATGGGACTTTGCTTCATTGTCATCATCATAATCACTAGTCACTGGTGATGGAACTTGAATAAGATATGTGGGGTCACCACCAAGTGGTTTAAATACAAGTCCATAGGGTCTTTTATACTTTGTCATAAAAATTGGCTCCAACGTTCCTTATTGGTTTGGTTTGAGGCCTCATCCTTCATAGTCTTGAATCTCCATGATCCTAATGGGAATAGGATATTTTACACTTTTATAAAAATCAGCTTGGTTGTCATTAGACAACCATGATTTGTACCCTTCAAGAGGGTTTGGTTCTAGGCCAGATGCTAGTACAAACATGACAAGTCCCTTATCTTTGTTCTTTTGTTGCCAATGTATGCATGGGGTAAATTTAGGTCATCCAAAGGTCTTTGGATTCTAAGGAATATTGGAAATATGGAAGGTATCATGGATCACATATTACCCTGGGTCATTATCTAAAATGGTGAAATGGTTAGAAGCTTTAGGAGGTGGCATGTGGGAAATGGAATCCAAGGTATTAGGATCTATACAATTATCCAATGGAGGATCAATAAGTATGGCCTTTCCTTTATCCTACTTGAAATTCATATTCATGCTATATTAGTAATTATAGCTTTGAAACTTGATCTTGAGGTGCTTGTAGTGCTCATATGGGGGCAAATATCTTGAAATATTTACTTCCATCCCTGAGTGAGAGAACTTGATACATTGGTGTAGTGTTGACGGGACTACACAAATATCATATAACCAAGGCCTTCCCAAAATAATATTATATGATAACTCAAGATCAAGCACATGGCAAAGTGTATCATGGATTAAAGGCCCAATGATAAATAGTAAGCTAATGTGCCTTGTGATTCTCTCTCTTGATTATCATAGGCTTTGATAGTTATCATTTTTGGCTAGAGATCTTCCATTATGTACCCAAGAAGCTTGATGAGCTTTAGAGACACTGTGTTGAGGCCTGATCCATTGTCTATAAGGACACATATCACTTTATTTCACTTTATATAAATTTATGTGTTGTTCCAAAATTTGTCACTTGTTTTTGTGGACAACATGTCAACCATTTTGGTCTTGCAGATCAAAACACTCTCCTTTCTTTCTTAAAAATGTTTTGAGTAGTCAATTTTTTCAAATATTCAAGCCTTTTCAGCTAAGTCAGTTGCAGGTTCAATAGGCAGGCTTTCCCAAAGGGAAGTTCAAAATACTTAAGGCATTTCCTAAGTGTTTTGAGGATGGTTCAATGCCGATGTTCAATCAAAAGACTTAACGGTGGGGTTCAAAGAATTGGAATGAACCATTGAGCCATTGAACCCCACCTCTAAAAGGTTCAAAGGGTCAATGAGTTTAAGGGTTCAACAACTTTGAGGGACTCAAAGAATAAAAGGATTTGAAGAGTTAGAATGAACTGTTGAATCATTGAACCTTTGAACCCCACCTATAAAAGGTTCAAAGGTTTAAAGAGTTCAAAGTTTGAGCGGAAGCTTCGAGTGAATGGATGAAGTGGAAAATTCTATAAAATGGTTCAACCGAAGAAGAAAACTAAGTGAACATGGCCCTTTACAAAACATTGAAATGTTGAACCATTGAATCGTTGAACCATTGAACCAAAAGAGTTCAAGGTTCAAGGTTTAAAGTGGTTCAAGAGATTGGTGATGTCTTTGTAGACATCAATTTCAGGGTGATGGAATAAATGTTGATTTTTAAAAGAGCACAACCCTGAGAACAAACTTAGGAACCAGCCAAGAAAGGAGCCGAAGGAGCTAGCTGAAAGTGAGAAGATAGCCCTGAGAGCTCAGATCACCAGGAAGAGATAAAATGTAGCAAGGAAAGAGGGAACGACTACAAAAAATCTAAAAACATCTGTAGAAGAGTTATTCTAGTAGGTGGAATAGTCCACCAGGTGGACCTTAGAGAACACAAACATTCAATGGTGCAGCATATTTTTCTTTATTAAGTAAAGGTGAATGGACAACCGTGTAAGCATCATAAAGAAGACTAGGCAACCCATGCTTAGGAGGAGCCATTTGAGATGATTTAGAATGCCAAAGTTAAGGCCGATGACCTATTCCAACATGGACCCTTCACATAATTTTTAATGCATTTAATGTTGCAAGGGACATTTTCATGAAAACAAGCACCCAATCTTCCTTTGAATGCTATATATTGTAATCTCTCATTTGAGATATAAGAGTTCTTTCTATTATTAGAAGTGAAACTCTGCCCAAATTGAAAGGCATTATTGAGACTTTGAGCTTAGATTATTAATCATATTTTATCAAGTGAATGAGAAAGTAAGTGACCTTTCAAACTTTGTGTTGAAATAGCTCGTGTTATTTAAGAAATTGTTCTTATGTCTTTTTTTCTAAATACAGTCTTGTTTATTTAATCAAATAAGTAGAAGTAGTGGAAATAACTTGGAAGATGTCCTGAACTCGACTATGGGAGACTTTGTGCTACCATAATTGTCTTTAGTTTGTTGTGTGTTTTACTACAAAAGATATTAGAGACTTTGAGCTACGTTTATCCTTTGTAATCTTTTACTTTGTATTAGTTGAAGTGGAGACTTTGTGCTACACTTCATTCTACTATGTTACTATGTCCTAAATCAGTGAGAGAAACAACAAAAGACTTTGTGATTTCATGAGTTTCTTGTGGTTACAGTTACTACCCAGGAAGTCTTTCTCTAGTTTTTTCAACATCATGTTTGAAAGAAGAGAAATGCCTTCAACAATTACCTAGGAATTCTCCTTTTCTTTGTGAACATCATCTCTAAAAAAAGAGAGATGGATTGTATGATTTCACCCCTGAGTGTATTTTTAGTTTATATTATTATATAGTAGTTTATAGGGAACCTACCCTTGATGAGAGGAGAGATTTATCTCCTTATGATGTGGTAAACCTACACATTTTACTGATTAAATCTTCTTATGCTGCAATTGATATACCCATTTTGCCATCAGTTAGTTGATGACAAAATATTCACCCAATAATTTTTTAGTGACTCCACTGGGGAAGAACAAGCAGTTTGAAGCATTTCTAGTTATTTTCCATTTCCATTCCACACTCTGGCAGATCCACGGTATATGCAAAACCAGAGAGCTCAAGGTATTGTTGACCCTATATTTGAGTTGGTGTAGCTAAATAATTTTGATCTTTTTCCTCCACCATCTTGCCTTCAATGAACCAAGAGTTTTCTTCCTACAAATATCAGGTCTCCAATACCAGGCAAAGCTGCTCTTTCCACTACTAGTAGAGCTTTGTCTATACATATCCTAAAAATATTTATTATCCCTCCTTTTACCAGTCATATCATGACAGCTCAAGGCCCCTGGGGTAATACTTTTGGTCCTTTGAATCTAACCCTACCTTTACATGAGCTACCCCGTAGTTTAAGGAAGAATTTTTCCAAGTTCTATGGTGATGGGAAAGTTCATCCTGATGAACATATTATAGCCTTTTGCATAGCATGTAGTGTGATAGGCATTGAATATAAAGACATAATAGTTAGACTATTTGTGGAAACATTATAAGACACTACTACAGACTATTTTTATCATCTATAAACACAAATTGTGACTGACTAGAACACTCTCAAGGCTAAGTTCAAAGCTAGATTCAAACTTGTAGAAGATGCACATGCCCTGTTAGCTCAACTTATGAAAATGAATAAGGAGCCTCATGAACCTATGCGAGACTTCATTTCTAAGTTTGACAAGCTGAGGAATAGGATTCCTATAATTGCTCAGCCGACACCTAAAAATCTTAAATGCTTCTTCATCAATTCTTAGCTTCCTAAAGTGAGTTTCCTGTTGAGGCAGGATGGCCACATAGATCTTGCTACAACTCAAATTTTGGCCACTAAATTTGAAGATGATCTTATCTTGGTAGGAAAGATAAGAAGAGATTCTAATAGAAATAAATCTTCTTCATCTTCTAAAATTTTTTCTATAGGCACCACTGATCCTATGGTGCAAAAGCTAGCAAATGAATTGCTATCTCTATAAAAGCAAATGGCACAAGGGATGTTTGCTCCTCCTTCTTATCAAGATATACCAAGGAGGATGTTTCCCAATCAGTCATATCAAGGAAATGCTGCTAGGAATCAAGGGCAACCAAATCATCTTCCTCCCCCACAGGGAAGCTTGCCATTGCAGTAGAACCAACTAACTCAGCAGTTGGTTATCGTGAAGCTGAGCATGATTTATATTTCTAACCTGAGTTGGACCAAGAATATGATGCTAATCTCTTTATATAAGGTGAAGAAGAATTAGCTGGTGACTCCAACATTAGTTTCTTGAATTACCAAGATGAAGCTAGAAGTAAAGGAGAAGTGTTTGATGGATCATACGCTATATTTACCAAGTCCTAAAACCAGTCAACTCAACACGCTGATAAGGGAAAAATAGGGGAAGAATCTCGACCAGTAATTTTAATTTATAAACAAGGGACTTCACTGCCTTTCCAATCAAAAGACTCGATGACCAATAAAAAAGTAAGTACCTCAAACAATCCTACACCTTCTGCTTCAATTTCTTAGACCAATCCCACACCCAATAAAACTTAGAATGATGGACTTCCTTCCTATATTTCTATTTAATTTTAGTTATTTGATATAATTGACCATACTGAGAAGACCAAGATCTAAATGTCTGAGTTTAAATTCTTACAAGCCAACCCTGAGCAATTGGATAGGCTAGTTGAATACATTAATAACAAAATCATCCCTACAAGACAAGATGTTTCAAAGGTGACTCATGAACCCCCAAAGAACACATCCACCCAAAACAATCTTGTCATTACTCCTCCTGGGAAGATAAAACCTTTCTATGTTTTCTTGTTGATAAATGGTCATAAGCTGAACAACTGCATTATAGATTCTGGCACCTCTAACAATGTGATGCCTGCCAAAGTGGCAGACTCTCTCGAGCTCACACTGACTAAAATTTTTAGGAGATGTTTCTCCATGGAAAATAAACAAGTGCCACTTTTGGGATGGATCAAAGATGCCCAATTTGTATTCATAGCCTTCCCAAATAAGAGGATTAAAATGACAGTCTTAGTGGCTGACGTTCTAGCCTCTTACAACATTCTACTTAGGTGAATTTTTTGCAAGGATGTTGGTGGAGAGTTGAGCATGGACTTGTCTGAGGTGAGGATCCCTATCAAGGGCATCATGCAAAGGCTACTTCCTAAGAAAGAGTTGAAATACATTGTCACCCAAACATCTGCCTCTAAGGCTCAAATTCTATATGAATCCTTAGGAATGGGCAACTACTTTTGTCTATTGAAGATGTTCCTGTTTCATCAAATGAAAGTTCTATAAGTGACAATCCAAAAAATTTAGACAAGACATCAGAAGAATTGGTAGAGCATAGTACAGATGAAAGAGGATCTTCCCTCCCTAATGAAGAAAAATATGATAGAAGATCAAATTCTAATGATGTCTAGATTCTTGAATTTAATGGTAATAATTCTTCTACTAATTCTGGAGCTGGAGTTGTTTTGATATCTCTTCAAGGAGATATTTTTCCCTACTCATACAAGTTTTAGTTTAACAACACTAACAACACCACCGAGTATGAATCTTTGCTACTTAGATTAAAAGCTACTCAAGTTAAAGGCATCAAACTTGTTCACGCTCGAGGAGATGCCGAGCTGGTGGTTTGTCAGGTGAGAAATCTATATCAACCCAAGAATTAAAGATTGTGACATTATCACAATTTAGTGTGGGACTGTCTTGAAAGTTTTGATGCTTTTAGTATTTCTACCATGCCCATAGAATTCAACAATTGAGCAGATTCCTTAGCTGTCTCTACAAATCTCATGGTTCCTCACCGAGATTTTAAAGAGCACAAGTACACTATTGAGTTGGTTTTTTAGCCCAAGTGTACCTGATAATGCTGACCATTGGTAGGTATTTAATGGTGACAACCAAATCATTACTTTTTTGGAATAGATGGATAGCTTTGAGAAGCTTTATTTTGAAGGCATTGAATCTCTGCCATGGGAATTAGCTTCCCAAACAAATTTAAAAATTGATGGAGAGTTCCTCCAGCTCAAAGGAAATAAAACTCCCAAAGGATTAGTCTCTCTTAAGAAGCTATTCAATAAGCATGATAGATTTATCAAGAAGCAACAAATGGATTCAAAATCCTCCAAGGATTTTGATCAAATAAATTTGAGTATAGAAGATCTAAAATCTCTCAGTCCTGAATAAATTTAGCATGAAATTCCTCTCAAGGTTGGGTCATTGGCTCACAAGTAGTAACAAAGGTAGTACAACCCTAAGATATCAAACATGATTCTTTTTGAGATACAAAAAATGCTGAATGTAAGAATTATTTTCCCAATCCATCATTCCACCTAGATTATGAACATAGTCCCTGTGAGAAAGAAGAATGGAAAAATTTGCCTCTATGTTGATTTCAAAAACCTGAATCAGTCATCTTTAAAAGACAACTATCCCCTACCCATCATGGATCAGCTGCTATAACAGTGACTAGTGTAAAGATGTTATTAATGTTAGATAGTTTTTTGGGATATAATAAAGTGGAATTTGGTGAAGCAGACCAACATAAGACCACTTTCACTACACCTTGGAGCACCTTTGCATATCACAGAATGTCTTTTGGCTTGATCAATGTTGGTGCCACCTTTTAGAGAGTGATGGATCTTGCCTTCAGAAATGAAATGGGGAAGTTCATTATGGTATATCTTGATGACCTAACTATCTTTTCCAAATATCATCCTGATCATGTGCATCATTTACAACAAGTGCTAGAGTGATGCCGGCAAAATGGTATTTCTCTTAATCTCAAGAAGTCAAATTTTGGGGTTACAGAATATAAACTTCTCAGTCACACTGTATCTCAAGGCATAAAGATTGACCTAAAAAGAGTCAAATCTATCTAAGATTTTATTTTTTCTACCAGTAAGACTAAGGTCCATTCTTTCTTTGGAAAGGTGAATTTTCTATGAAGGTTCATTCTTAAATTCATAGAAAAGACTCACCACATTATCAACATGATGAAGGGTAAAGCTACTTTTAGCTAGACTGAAGAAGGCAATTCAACATTTCAAGACATCAGAGAAGCTATTTCCCATGCCCCAATCCTAGTTTGTCTTGATTACACCAAAGACTTCGTGATATATAGCTATGCTTCTAAACACAAGCTTTTAGCCATTTTGGTTCAACAGAATAAAGAAGGTGTGGAGTCCCTCATATCTTTCATGAGTTTTCCTCCTAAAGCTCATGAGTTGAAATATTCAAACATGGAGAAACATGCTTATGCTATGGTTAAGGTGGTAAAACACTTCCATTTTTACATCTTAAACTCACACACTGTTGCTCTAGTTCTTGATACAATAGTAAAGTCCAATCTAACTCAATAGGAGTTTGGAACTAAAAGGGGTAATTGGATTGCTAAAATCTAGGAGTTTGATCCTGTTATCAAACCTATGAAGCTTGTGCAGGGAAGAGGTCTATGCCAATTAATTGATGATAACATAATAGAAGAAGTAGGGCATGAAGAAATAGAGGTTAAAGACATGCCTACAGTTCTCTTTGTCACCACTATGAATGAGTGGTATTCTAATATTTCTCATTTCCTTACCTATGGTGAATGCCCTACTCACCTATCTGATAAAGAAAAGAGGACTATTAAGTTAAAAGCTGCTAACTTTGTCTTGTGGGACAATGGTTTGTATAAGAGGAGCCTTGATGGGGTATTTCTTAATTACGTGGATAAAGTGCAATAAAGGAAACTTTTAGATTCTTTCCACAATTTGGCTTGTGGAAGACATTTTTTTACACCTGTGACTGCCCATAAGATTCTACGAACTAGGTACTATTGGCCTACTCTATTTTGAGATTCATACACTTGGGTGCATAGATGCGAGCTGTGTCAATAGTTCATTGGGAAACAGAAGTTGGCTACGCTACCTCTCAAGCATGTGGTAATTGAAGAGACTTTTTAGCAATAGGGAATTGATTTCATTGGCACTATAAACCTGTTCTCGAGTGCTGGACATGACTATGTTTTCACAGCCATAGACTATTTTACCAAGTGGGTGGAAGCCATTCCAATCAAGCATGCTACTTCAAAAGTGGTATGTAATTTCATCAAAGAAAATATTATTTCTCAGTTTAGAGTCCCAACCAAGATTATAACAAATAATGCAACCTATTTCTCTTCTCATGAAGTTACCCAATTCTTCTACTATTATGGGATTATCCTCTCCCACTCTTCTGACTATTATCTATAAGGAAATGGTTAAGTAGAATCAAGCAACAAGAACTTGGTGACCATTATCAGGAAGCTAGTAGATAACAATCAGAGAACCTGGCATAAAGCATTACTTAATGCTTTATGGGTAGACAGGATTACACCTAAAAGGGTGATAGATATGTCACCATTTCAACTTTTGTATGGTTTAAATGTAGAGATACCAATCACCTTGGAATTATCAGCATTAAAGTTAGCAAAGGTAGTAGAAGATTCAACTTTTGAAAGCTCCATCGACAAGAGGATCATGTGTTTGATTGAATTAAATGAGCAATGAAATATGGTGGTGGATTGTATTGTTACACATCAAAGTCTGGTAAAGAAACTCTTCGACCAAAAAGCAAGGATTCATGATTTTTAGATTGGAGATCAAGTCTTGTTGTGAGACAAGAGGAGAGAACCAAAAGGAATGCATAGAAAATTGGATTCCTTATGGAGAGGTCAATTTTCCATCATCAATTAAATGGTGAAAATAGTTTCTTGCTAAAATATCAAGATGAAATGCCATTTTCACTACCTCACAGTGGGCAGCATCTGAAGCACTTCAATCCTTGAAGTATCAAATAAGTCCAATTGTACATATGTATAGTCTTTCTTTACTTTATGTTGTTCATTTGTTTTTAGTGCCTTTATTTTTGGGCTATGGAGTCATGCTTACCCAAAAATAAAGGCATAGATACATATGTAACTGTAAAAAAAGAATTTCTACTCCCTTTGATTGCTTCAAATTTCAATCGATGGAAGTTCCCCAACTAGAGCCAACTATTATTCTCAAAATCCATCACTTGTTTTTGTGGACAACATGTCAACCATTTTGGTCCTGGAGATCAAAATGCTCTCCTTTCTTTCTTAAAAATGTTATGAGCAGTTAAGTTTTTTAAATATTCAAGCCTTTTCAATTAAGTCAGTCGTAGGTTCAATAGGTGGGCTTTCATAAAGGTAAGTTCAAAATACTTAAGGCATTTCCTAAGTGTTTTGAGGATGGTTCAATGCTAAGGTTCAATCAAAAGACTTAATAGTGGAGTTCAAAGAATTGGAATGAACCATTGAACCCCACCTCTGAAAGGTCCAAAGGTTCAATGAGTTCAAAGGTTCAATGACTTCAATGGACTCAAAGAATAATAATATTTGAAGAGTTAGAATGAACCATTAAACCATTGAACCCTGCCTCTGAAAGGTTCAAAGGTTCAATGAGTGAAAAAGGTCAATGACTTTGACAGACTCAAAGAATAAAAAGATTCAAAGAGTTAGAATGAACTATTGAATCATTGAACCCCACCTCTGAAAGGTTCAAAGGTTCAACAAGTTCAAAGGTTTAAAGAGTTCAAAGTTCAATTAGAAGCTTTGAGTGAATGGATGAAGTAAAAGATTCTAGAAAATGGTTCAACTAAATAAGAAAACTAAGTGAATGCGACCCTTTACAAAACATTGAAATGCCAAACCATTGAATCGTTGAACCATTGAACCAAAAGAGTTTAAGGTTCAAGGTTTAAAGTGGTTCAAGCAACTGGTGACATCCCTATGGATGTCAAATTTAGGGTGATGGAATAACTATTGATTTTCAAAAGAGCATAGACCTGAGAACAAACTCAGTAACTAGCCAAGAAAGGAGCTGAAGGAGCCAACTGAAAGTGAGAAGATAGCCCTGAGAGTTCAGATCACCAGGAAGAGATAAAATGTAGCAAGGAAAGAGGGAACGACTACAAAAAATCTAGAAATATCTACAGAAGAGTTATTCTAGTTGGTGGAATAGTCCACCAAGTGGACCTCAGAGAACACAAACATTTAATGATGTAGGCTATTTTTTTTCATTAAGTAAAGGTGAATGGACAACTATGTAAGCATCATACATAAGACTAGGCAACCCATGATTAGGAGGAGACAATTGAGATGATTTAGAATTCCAAAGTTAAGGCTGATGACCTATTTTAGCATGGCCCTTTCACATAATTTCTAATGCATTCAATGCAACATGGGCCATTTTCATGAAAACAAGTGCCCAAGTCTTCCTTTGAATGCTATATATTATAATCTATCATTTTGGATAAAAGAGATCTCTCTGTTATTAGAAGCAAAACTCTACCCAAATTGAAAGGCATTCTTGAGACTTTGAGCTTAGATTGTTAATCATATTTTATTAAGTGAATGAGAAAGCAAGTGACCTTTCAGAATTTGTGTTGAAATAGCTTGTGTTATCTAGGAAATTGTTCTTATGTCTTATTTTCTAAATACAGTCTTGTCCATTTAATTAAATAATCAGAACTAGTGGAAATAATGTGGAAGGTGTTCTGAAGCAGACTGTGGGAGACTTTGTGCTACCATAATTGTCTTTAGTTTGTTGTGTGTTTTGTGTTTTACTGCAAAGAATATTAGAGAGACTTTGAGCTACATTTATCCTTTGTAATCTTTAACTCTATTGTAGTTGAAGTGGAGACTTTGTGCTACACTTCATTCTACTATGTTACTTTGTCCTAAATCAGTGAGAGAAGCAACAAAAGACTTTGTGCTTGTGTGGGTTTATTGTGGTTATAGTTACTACCCAGGAAGTCTTCCTCTAGTTTTCTAAACATCATTTCTGAAAGAAGAGAAATGCCTTCAGCAATTACCCAAGAATTCTCCTTTTCTTTGTGAACATCATCTCTGAAAAAAGAGAAATAGATGGTATGATTTCACCCCTGAATGTATTTTCAATATATATTAGTATATAGTAGTTTATAGGGAACCTCCCCTTGATGAGAGGAGAGATTTATCTCCTTATGATGTGGTAGACCTACACATTTTGCTAATTAAATATTCTTATGCTGCAGTTGATATACCCATTTTTCTATCAATTAGTTGATGACAAAATATTCACCCAACACTATGTATAATGGATTATTATGGAGCAGGCCAAGGGAAGACATATCACTTTGCTTGAATATATCTTGTTGGGATGGAGCTAGGTGTCCAACCAAATCTTGAAATTTATCAAGGGATATGTCACTAACAACAATGGATTACATCAAAAACTCATTCAAAATGTTCTTATAGATTATTGACATTCACAATGAATCTAAAATAGAGATCTATGCTAGTGTCTTCTACAGTTGTTCCACAATATCAAACTTCTTATCTTGGTTAATGGTGAATGGTTTATTCTAAGGCTGAATAGTTAGTTGGATAATAGGCAAAGTGGTAGATGGTTTTGGGCTTGGGATAGTAATGTTTGACCTTCAAGTTATGATTTGGTATAGGCCAACTAATCAGATTAGTAGTGGCATGTTTTTAAAATATAGACTCAATAGGCTCTCCTAGGTCACTAAAGACATGATAAGTAGGGATATTTTTTCTCAGAGGAGGGGTTTGCAATGGTAAAGGTTACTGCATTTGTTGTGTGGGTCTTGGTTGTTATGTTTTTGGCATTGGTTGGAGAGGTTGTTAGGTAGGATTAAGTTGAAAAGGTGGTGCAGACAATGTTTACACTATTTGGACATGATGTGATTCAGTTACTCTATTTCCCACAACATTCCTATTATGGTTGAATTACTTTAGTCTATCTTGATTATTGGCCTATGCTGGTTGTGATGCTTGCATTTGGATTGGATGTTGGTTTTGGACACTTCCTTGATTGGCACCTTGATACTAATTAGTTGAATTAAGCTTGATGATCCTTTTATTAATAAGGTCTCACTCAATTAACAAGCCTTTGTCAATGATATCTTTGAAAGTATGCACACATTATAATTCCAGATGATAAGCTATCTCATTATGTAAATTTTTAATAAACATAATAGCTAATTTTTTATCTAGTAAATTATGGGTGAGTTAGCTTGCAAGGGCTCTCCATCACTATAGATAACTTGCAAAAATCTCACTAGCTTTCTATTTTTCTTGTGTCAAATCAACCAATGAAATCTCATGTTTTAGATTATAGGAAAAGTGCTACACAAACTTATTAAAAAGATCATCATAATTTGTTACTAAATTCTTGGGCAACTTTAAAAACCACTCCAAGTCTTGTCCAACCAAACTCATTAGAAATAACAACTAAAAGTATATATCATTATATGACACTGGTTGACATGCAATAGAGACTCGGTTAAATAGGCCTTAGGGTCACCTTTTCCTTTATATTTGTCAAATTTCAATGGTTCATATCCTGGAGGAAATGATATCTGTAAATACTCCATGTTGAATTAATAAGAACATACGTCATCCAACTTAAAATCTTTAGTCTATTTCCCAGCTTCAATGGCAACAATTGCATCCTTTATCTATTGTAATTCTTGGGCTAGAAAACTAGAGGGAACATTGGTTTGAGGGAGAACATTGGTTTGGGTAGATGGTTAGGAGGTCATAAGTGGGATACTTTGACCAGGGTATGATGTAGATATTTTTTGGGGTATGTTGATTTGGTTAGAAAATAGACCAAGAATATGCATATATGGATTAGGAAGTACTTGAAATTGCATATTTGGTTCTGCGATATTCTAGTTTGGGTTAGCTATGAAGGTTTGAATTGGAAGATTTTGTGGTTGGGATGGAAGGATATAACTATATTGTGCCTAATGTGTTTGAAAAGGGACATGTTGTTGACTAATCAAACCTTGTTTTGAGTGAGAGCTTGTGAACTAAGACCCTGTCTTTGAAATTGTGGCACATTTTGAACTAATTATTGCCTATTAGGTACTTGAGAAACATGGGAGCCTTTTTGTTTCATAAATCCTTGTTGGGAAGTGAATGAATGTTGAAGACCCAACATCTATCATTGACCAATATTTACACATTGTTGGCTATTCATTGTTTGGTTTTAGATTGGTACACTAGTTTGTGATTGAAGAGGTATGTTTGCCACTACTTGATGAGGTAGAATATTAGTTACCCCTATTGAGGTGGTAATAAATTCAACCTCTATTGCATTGGTACACTAGATTGTGCATATTATTGTGAAATACTACTCTTCAGTTGTTAGGGAGGAGTAGGATTCATCACATTCTATTGTTGAGGTGTGACTTTGGTTGTTGGTTGAATACCTAATCCTATTAGTTGCACACTTGATGAAGCAACTAGTTAATGTTGGGATATATAAACTCTTACTCCTTAATTTTGAGAACCACTTGTAGTGTTAACTAAAAGCACATTTTTTTGACTAGTTGTTTGTGCATTAGTACCACTTTGATTTGGATTAGATGTTGTTTGCACATTGTCCACTATATTTTGCTCATTATTCTATGTAGAAGTAGAAGACATTTCTTCAATAATTGGTATATGCAACAAGTTGTATACCAAAGTGTTTTACACGAATGGGTCTGAACTCTAATTATCTTAACCAATTAACTTTATCAAAACTCCTATTGAAGGAACTAAGTCAATAAGAGGTTTGTTCACCATGGTCATTTGATTAAAATTGCATGCTAGATTTAGGTAGGTTTGGTATGCCATCTGCATTTGGTTAAAGTGGTCTTCTATGAGGTTTTTACCTCTATTAGGCATATTAGGGTCTTGATATGTTGTTTGGACTAGATCCAAATGATTTCTAGAAGAAACCTATTGATTGTAAATTATGTTGTGGGGCATTCTTACTAAGCTTTGTAAATTCTCATGGGGGAAGTTTGATTTAAACTTGGCCCCTACCTCTATGGCTCAAACCAAAATCCCATCTTTGTTCTCCAAAAAATGATGCTCAAATAAAAATGGATCATATGTGGAAGGCATATTAGTAGAGCATGACTATTGAGGAACTGGTTTGTTAGCTATAGGTAATGTAGCTAGGTATTGTGTAGTTTGTTCTTGGTCTTGTTCTGAATAAGGTGGTGTGTTAACCAAATAGTTAGTCAATGGATCTTGGATTTGTGACCTTAATTGAGTAATATAAGAGGGATAAGGATATATCTCATAATCAATATTATCTACATAAGGGTCTTACACCATTTTCCCCTATGCAACCACATTACTAATCCCTAGCTTGTATATGAGTCCACTACAAGTGTAGGAGTACATGTTGGGATCCATAGTCAATGCTTCATGAGAAAGGGAGGTCTTCAAATTCTAAAAAAAAGACACTGTTTAAAAATATGATGTTCAAACTTGGTCTAGATTCGTCAAAAAGATCAAAATGATTATGCAAAGATTTGTGATAACACAAGCTAACATTAAGTGTCTAACGTTACACATATTATACAAAAAGATTAAGTAAATGAACAAAAAATTGAAATGCCAAATGCTAAGGTCAAAGTGTTTCAAATTAGTTTAATCTAGGAATTTAAACATTGCTTGATCTTTTGGCCAAAACATAGCATCAAAATCTAGACTCAAACAAGGCATGCACTAGGACTCTTGGCCAAACGACATCAAAAGCTAGAATTTGAAATAGATGAAAGGTTTAATCTAACGGATTTGAAACACTTCTAACAAACACTAGGCATTTGATTCTTGGACATGGACTTGATCAAATAGGTATAAGGTATGAAATAAAAGGCACTTTAGAGATAGTTTATTTTTTCACAAATAATGGTATAAAACTTGGTTCCTTTGAAAAATAAGCTAGACAAAAGTGAATGACATAATTATGCTAGATAAAGGTTCACAAAGGTACACTCAAATTGGTTTGAAAATGTAGGAACAAATTTGAAATCTATGAAAGAAGGCCTATGAAACAATATCTGAAATGTCTTGGGCAGCATAACAATGTTAGACTACTCAAAAGATCAAACAAAATGCTTGTTTCAAAAACTCTCTAAGGCAAAGATAGTTTCACACAAATTTAATAGCATAACACTACCTTTATCGACTCAAAATGTTGTAGTGCATAGACTCAAAGTGCAAGTGTTTAGCATAAAATGAACTAAGTCTATCAAGTGGTGATGATGATCATGAGTCTTAAACGACCTTCAACCCAAATTTGAAATTAAACCTAAGTTCCCTTGAGTTTATTAAAAATGGCAAATCCACTTAACACATCAAACCTATGAACTTATGAAAGTGAAATTTCAAATTTAGATTATAAATGAAGGACTTAAACTAACTTTGGCAAAGGTCTTGACTCAATTGGGTAGCATAATTATGCCAAAGTAGATGACATGACTCCAAGTTTTGATGAACTTTGAACAAGGCAAATTGATGATTCACACAAGCAACATAATGCCTCTTTGTTCAAAGGAAAATGAGGATTATGTGTTTTGGTTTGTATCATTTGTTCACACCAAGTTTTAACTCTAAACAAAACTTTAATCTAGGATAAAACTAGCTAATTAATCACTATTAGATCCTAAATTGATAAGGTTGCTTGGTATTGTTGGAATCCATCAATGTACATCATTTGAGAGGATTTTAAGTGTTTATCCAAAATTAAATGCACATTATATAGTAGGGTTTTTACACCCCCCCTTATCTCAAATTACATTACTGTGACATGAACCTTGAGGCACACCTTGCACCAACAATACTTTCACAACAAGTGGGGATTTGTCTAAGATCTACAAGTTTTCAAACATCTCTAGAGGAATTAATTTCACAATGACTTTCACATCAAATGATGCAAATTAAAAGCATGGAAATCAGGTGTCCATGGCACTTGGCTTATTACAAAAAGGTCTAGTCCTTTTTGCAACCACTACATCTTATTGTTCACTCAGTTCAGTGAGATGTCCAAAGTGTAAATACATCCCATGTATAACTCCAATATGGAGCAAAATGAAGTCAGTGTCGAGAGATGAAACCCCAGGTCAAAGATTCCTTAAAAAATAATGAGAGGTAATGAATTCCCCCTTGCAAGTGAATTTACAATGAAATGAAAGATATAAAAAGAAAGAATTTAAGGTCATTTTCAAGGTCACCCAAACTATGATGAGTTTTTGGGGAGTGATTTAGATGACATTCTTTCTAAGCCTTGGACTAGGTTTTTTGCAATAAGGATGGCACTTTTGATTCCAAGAGTTTCCTAAAGGGTACAAGTGGAAGAGCATACATGTGACATCCTTCTCTTTGCCAACAAAAAACTAAACAACTATTGAAGATAAAAATTAGATAAGTGAGTTCAATTTTAAGCACCAATTTGAAAAATTAGGTGGTGTTATTTTGACTCCTTGGTCTTAATTTGTAAATTTGAAAGATAACTACAAAATTTAAACAATAACACCCTAAAAGATTTTCTTTAAGCACAAAAATGAAAGGTTTAATTCTTTTTAAAACACCCAAAAAGAAGTTTAAAAAGATCTATTTAAGCATGTTTTGATGATTTTTTAATTAAATCCTACAAGAAAAAAGTTATCAAGTCATTTAGCTTTGAAGAACTTTTGAATATGAAATAATCAACTTAGAAAAATGAGCTCTCAAATTGACATAGTGCAATCCCACTACTTGACAGAGCTATCTCGTGACTATGAAAAACCATAACTCAGGTCAATAATGTCACTATTTGGGTTCATAATCCCATTATTTGGGTTCATAATCCTATTATTTAGGTTTATAATCCCACTAGTCAGGTTTATTTACTAGGGAAAAATAATATCATCACTCAGGTTAATAATCTCGCCATTCTAGTTCATAATACTGTGAGTCGGGTTGACAATCCCATGAGTTGTAGAGCAATCCCAAAACTTTGTAAGTAGTGGTATTGCTACTTAACCACTAGCAGTTAGACTATACCATGACTTGGTTAGGCAACCTCATGAGTTTCAAGACAATTCCATGACTAAATGAGTAGTGGTATTGTCAAATTTAGTTCAAAAAGATAAAAATGGTTAAACAAAATACAGTGACTCTGAACGATAATCCCACGACTGTGTCTAGGAAAATCTATGACTTACAAAAAAACATGTTTTGCTTATTTTTTTCACTCTTTTGAGCCTCCAAATCCAAGATTTTGCATAAAAAAGGTTAGTGAGTTGCTTGAAAGAGCATTGTGATCAATTTTGTGAGGTTATTCATGTCCCACTAGGTGTGCCATTATGTGAACTAGGAATTTAACTCAAGAGAGGTGTTAGTATCTTGTTAGTGACAAAATGAAAACAAATTGAAAAACCAACACACTTGCTAACGTACATCTGTAGGCCTAGTTACTTGGCTGAGCTTAGTTAACAATACTAGAATGGAAACATAACTAAAAAATGAAAGAGAACAAATCTTTCACCTCCCTTGAATGATCTAAATTAGCTTGTAGTAGTAGCTTTCTTGGTTTGTGCTCATGAAGTCTTCATCAAAAAAGACTTGGCTATCTTCTCTTCTCCTTGACACCTTGTTGCTTTGGCTTGGATTGGCTTGTCTTGGCTCAATATTTGGACATTATAACACTAATTTAATGGCTTTTTGAATTATTTGTGCATTATAACTTTGCATTATCCAAGATTTAAATTCATGTGGAAAAGCCTCCTATTTATAGATTTTTGCAAATGCGTAGAATCAAACTGAACCATCCATCTCAGGATTGAGATGTGTGGCTAAGGATTAATCTAATTTTGCAATTAAAATTCATAAATAGGCTCATAAATATTTGGGATAAAGGAGCAATTAAGAGTCATGGGAGGCATGAATCGTGCTATTTGTGGCATTTATGGCCTAAGGATGTCTTCCCAAGAAATGATGTCACCTGATGATATAGATATTCAATATTAATTTCTAAAAAAAAGTATTCAACAAGTTTCCGTGGAATTCTTAATTAGGATCTAATTTGGTTTAATTATCTCTTAAACATGATTAAACACTTTGTGCACAAATTACTCAAATTGATTAGAATGCCCTGTTATTAGTCCAACATTTGACTGGATTAGAATTAGAAGTCAATGTTAGATGTGTTGGATCCATTATCCTATTTAGGATGTTACCAACACCAAATAATAAAGGCACATGTCTTGTGAAAGAGATTTGATAGAAAAGAGAAATCCAGAGCACCCAGATGCAAAATTAGCATTTTGACTCAGAATGATCTGATCAAAGTTAGTTGGCCCATAAATTGCATTGCCCCGTTTAATGATACTTTGACCAAAATCAGCACTTGAATATATCATTTTCAAATATTTTAATGTGTTTTAGTGTTTTTAGGCCAAATTGTATATTTTGGTAATAATTGGTCAAAATCTTGATTGATGGTCATTGATGGCCAGATTTAGGTGTCTACAACCCTTATGGTGATTGGTGGTAAGGTAGAAGGTATAGGTAAAACAATATTTTAGAGTGGGGTAGTGGTTAGTAGGTTGGAGGTAGCTGAAGGAGGGATGTCAATGGTAGTGGTAGGTACTCCCATGGTGAGGGGAGTATAGGTGGCTAGTGGTTGGGTTATTCCTAAGGTAGAGGAGTTGTTGGTGGGGGTGGAAGGTATAAGGGTGTTTGTAGGTTAGGAAGGTTTGCTTCCTATAGTAGTATCAAAGGGATAATTGGTAGATGAAGAGGCTTGAGTAATCAATGGTGGGGTAGTGACCATGGAAATATAAGTGTTTCCCATAAGGTGGGAAGGCATGTCATGAGGTGGGTCCATAGGTGGAACCAAAGCAGGGGTATGGTGAGGCATGGCATTAAGGTAATGTTGAAGGGCCACAGGGTTGTTGTCTAGGATGGTGGCAAAGTCCATATCTCCTTGGAGAACTTCTTGAGGGAAAGGAATTTCTAAAAGGTGAGGAGAGTCTGTTGGTTCAGAGACATAATCCATGGATGAGGAGGTAGAAGAGGTTTATTGGCTTGGTGATGGGTTTATTTTTGCTAGGTTATTTCACTGCTAATGAGTTAGAACCATCCAAGGTAGGGGAGAGAGAATGCACAAAAAATCTCACCACTCAAATAGAGAGAAGATAAGAAATGATCAAAGAAATAAATTCACACTCTAAAACTTACATTAATCCCTAGAGTTATTTTTTGTCTCTCTTTTGGCTTATGCCTTAATAAATTGTGTGATAGAAATTGGTTTGTAGAGAATGTACTAGAAAATAAGTCTATGGTTGGTTTCAAGTTGTGTTTAGGCTCTCAAAAATAATTTGTATTGGGAATAAATATGTGGCTTGGTATTGGGGCCTACCCCCTCACTTCACACATTACAATGATAAGGGTGTTGAGTTTTTAGCCAATATATATTGATTTCTAAAGTTTATACTCAATCAAAGAGCTGAATTAGTTCTCCCCTTGGTAATGACCTCTAAGTAGGATTATCAGGAAAGGGGTAAGGTGACTACTAGGTGGTGAAATCCTAGTCAGGCCTTGTCTCAAGTTTTTTTGATGTTTAATTGATGAAGGTGGTTTGGTTTAGTGTGTACAAAAAAAGGTGATGCTACGATAGAATTAATTTGATTTAAGCTAAACTATGTGAGCTAAACTTGTAAGAAATCAATGTATTCACTTAATTTTAGGCACAAAAGAAAATTTTGATTTCATTTATGAGCACATAATATAGAGAAGAATATATAGATGCAAACAAAATAAACCCAATTAAAAACACAATGGTCCCACTGGGCATGTCATAAATGTTTCAATGAATTTTAGCTTATATTTCGAGAAGGGAAGAAGAAGAAACTAAATACAAGTATGGTTGAAAATCCTATTTGATTATGCACACATTGAATCAGATGATTGTGAAGAACTCCTCTTTGGCTTGGGAGGATGACCTATAAATTAAGTAAATAGTTTGTTAGATAGATAATAGAATGGATTGCCTAGTGTTAACTAGATCCCAAAAGTAAGAGTTTGCTCAGGGGATGTCAATCCATGTGTTTAAATAATTAAGTTTATAAAAAAATAGAAAGTACCTGCATCAATAATCAAAAGGTATTAAAATTGAACACAAGAAATGTTTGCTAAAAAAATAGACTAGAAATGACTAATATAGCAACAAACAAGTCAACACTAGGGCTAAATGGCTTGGGTCTATCTTAGAAAATCAGGTAGGGGTCTGTGAACATGCAGGGACATAAAAAATCAATTTTGGTTAGGGGTAAGAGAGTCAAAATAACTTGATGTTATTTCTTACCATAGTGACCGTCGATGGTCAAGGTGGCCATTGATGATTGGGATAACCATCGACGATTACTATGTGTAGATCTGGATTAGTAAATATCTAGTTAATAAGATCCTAAACTTGGATTCCAATAGGTGGGTTGGTGCTAGGATGATTATGAAATAAAATAAATTAAATGAATATTAGAAAATAAATACTTATCTTATGATAGGCTAATCGAGTGGGTGTTTGAGGTGGTTGACCTATTGGTGGATTATGGCATGATTTTGATAGAGTAATGGTACTTGATGCTTTAGTGTAGTGGTGGAAAGTTAGATTTATAATATGATGGCTGGATCACTAGATCTTTGATGATCGTTGACTTACAAAAAAGAAAATCTAGATGCACAAACTATTGAATTCAATTGCAAATGGATCTCACTTCCCTGCTTCTCTCTTATTATAGGCACAGACAAGAGGTTCAAATGTAGGTTTAATTGGGTTGTCTAATTATAAATCACTCTTGCATGAATTTTCACATGTATAAGGATAAGTTAAATTTAGAAAATCAAGGAATGTGACTTGCATGTTGGATTTGGGATGGTGGACCTTGACCATCGAGGGTTAAGGTGACCATCGATGGTCAAGGGCCAATGTAAAATAGTGCCTAAAGGGGTAGGTTAAGTCAATTGGTTAATTATGACTTATGTTAGGCTTGGTTAGGGTTTGAAGGGTCAGATTGGTCTTAAGGGGGTCCTAAGGTGGTTCATGGGAATTTTGACATTCGAAATCATGGTGTGCAGATTTATGGTGTCTACACAAATGGATTGTGATAAATATGTTAAATGCTATTGAAATATTGATGAATGTGTTTTGAGATTATAGTAGCAAGGAAAAATAATCAACCATCTAGTATTTAGACATATTTATATATAGACCCCGATTTGTTGTTGTGTGAGTGTTTCTATTTATAGACTATACTTATCAAGATGGTTCTTAACTGAGGTTAACAGGTTGTGTTATATGTTCCTGAGGGTGGATCAGGTGTGGCTTGAGGTTATAAGATATATGAATAATAAAGAAACTTTATTAATCACATATATCCTAAAGACTAACCCCAATTTCTTGTAGTATGTTTCAAAATATTAGACTGTATGTTTGTTTTGAGGAAAGGAATAGATTTGGAATCAATTCTCATGAGTCTTGATATGTTAAGTTAAGTTCTTGTATGAATTTGAAGATTCTTTGAGACTTTGGATGATTTACACAACATGTTATTCACCTATATAGGAGTCCAGACCTATAGACAATCATCTGTTTAGCATTGTCAAGTATATCTTGATGTGGAATGGTATAATAATGGATAAAAAGTGGAAATCAATGCTTGTATAAGTTGCATGAGGTCATGATAGACTAGAAGAATCTCTCACAATCATTTGAAACCTTATACAATGCATGAAATCCATCTTTAAACCATCTTGGGAACATATAAATAGTTATAACCCTATTTCTAGGGTTTAGTAAGAAAAACACTTGTATAAATTAAAAATACTAGTGAAAAAGTCTAGATTTTGGATATTAGCTGTAGAACAGGCCTAATAGGTCTAACTAGAATCATAAAAAGGGGTAAAAACATGAATTATGTTATGAAATAATCCATGAAACTTTGTGTCTAGTAGCAAGGCCATAATGTTTGATAACATATTTTGAAGATTTTAAAAGTGTAAAACCTTTTATGTATGAGTTATAGGTTACTATGTATTTGGTTAGGTAAAACAGGCCTAATAGGCCTAACTAGAATCATAAAAAGGAGTAAAAACATGACTTGTGTTATGAACTAGGCCATTAAACTTTGTGTATAGTAATAAGGCCATAGAGGGTATTTATGAAAGTGATTTGTATTCCAAAATTCCTCGATACAGATCAATATAAAGCAAGAAACCCTAAAAATAAGGCTATAAGGAGTGTGTGTAGTTTATACAGAGTTGAGGAAAGGAAGGAGTTGAGATTTGGAAGTGTGGTAGAGTTGGTGATTGGTAAGAGAGGGTTAAAAATACCCTTATAAGCAAGATCAAGACAATTGAAACCATAAGGTCATTAAGTGAATCTTAGTTTCTTGCATGATGAATGTACAAGATAACCCTATACAAGAAGTGGTAAACCATTGTTCAAGAAATGTATTTTGAGAGAAAATTTTGAATGAGTTAGTTTCTAGTGTATGATCTACATCACATTATATCATATAATATTTAGTGACACATACTTTCTTACATAAGTACCCAATATTTTAAGTAAATTGATGACTCTGTAATGGGTCATAAGGAATGGGGAACATGTTGTGTAAAGGTAGGCCCATTTTACTTTTCATGCATATAGTGTTGGTGTAGAGGTTTACCCTTGCATGGGTTTTTGCTACACTTATTTACTTAACTTGCTTAGGAGGATAATTAAGTATTTATTAGGTGAGTTATGAGCCCAAGAGTAATTAATTCTAATTTCTTGTTAAACTTACCTAGGGTATGTCAACATTATGTCAACATACCTACCCCCACTCACCCTCTCTCTCTCTAGCCTATTTATAGACCTCTTCTCCAAGGAATTCAATGTCAAGTGGTGTGGAGCATGGAGTGAGCTTGGATTCATTGAGCTTATTAGTTTTGAGCTATGACAACTTTGAGAGTTGTGAACTTTATATCTTTATATAAGCAGTTGATCTCCATTGTTGAATACATTGTGTTCAGTTTCTGCTCTTTTTTGATTTCTAGCTTTAATAGTTGTGTGTGTTCACTCTATAGTCACCAATATTGGATGTCCGATTTTGGATAATTCTCACATGGTATCAGAGCTCTAGGTACTATTAATGATTGTCAATTATTTTTGTTACTTATTATGAAATCTTTAGTAGTTTACCATTTTATATTCTTCATCAAAAATTTAGAGGGTTTATGAAATTTTAGGGTTGTTTTAAATAAAAAATCTCAGGATTTGTGACCAAAAAAATTGTAGGGTTCTTTTTTGCAAAAAAAGATCCAAGGTATTATTGGTATGGTGGATCTTGTTTACATTGGTTGGATGAGTTTGGTTGCAGATCTTTGTGTTCATCTATGATTTTTTCTCTAACTACCATTGGTATTGGCATTTGCTTTGTTTTGGTATATGATTACAAATAACAAGGAGGTTGAAAGGCTATTCCTTGGTTGGTTTTATCAAGTTGTTTTATGCCTTGAGTAAAGGAAATTATGTTGCCACTTTAGAAAAATAGTCCAATGTTGATTTGGTATCCTTATCATTTACACTTTAGCATCAAATTTCTCTCATAATATGTTAAAATTTTAGATCTATGTTCCGTTGGCATTCTAAATATTTGTTTATGATCTCAAAGATCAAATAAGAGCTAGAGTGTTGGAAGAGAGGCATTACAGATTTGAGGTGAAGCTTGGAGTTTGGCATTGAGATTTTTTCCTCTTCACCTTGGCATTGGATGCTTGGCGGTGGTTGTTGAGCAGCCTTAGCATTGTCACCATATCAAGTTGTATTCTTTCTTTTCTTTAACACCACCATTCATTTTATACATGGTAGCTATAGACCCTATCCTTACACCATTAACCCTTCGATGCTAGAACACATCCATGTTTTTGAGGCATCTACTTGGTTTACAACTGATGTACCTCAAACTTGCCTACATCTCGTGGTTTACCAATAATGAGAACTGGTTGGGAAGGTTCTACGAGTAGATGGAAGAGAATTTAATGGCATGGAAGGTAGAAAAGATGTAAATAAGTTTCTCGATTCAAATCTATTTGCATCTAACCTTGTCCTTGCCTTACTATGTTAGTTGCATTCATGGTTCTCCATCCTCTATGATTTGTGAGTTTATGGTCTAGTGTGCCTCCAAACTTTTCAGTTGCCTTCTACCCTCCTCTTGAGCCTCTAATGGATCTATTTTTCTCTCTTTCTAAGAGCTCCTCTATGGAACTTTGGTTCTCCTCTTCCCTCACCATTTTCCTGCTTCACCGGTCCATTCAATGACCTACCTATTTACCTAAGTTTATCGTTGTTGCTCTTTGACTTGTTCAATTATAAGCTATAAGTGGCATGTTTTATTTTGAAAAGTAGGGAACAAATAATTTGCTTTTGGTGGTGAAGATTTTGTTGTTGACAAAATATATTTGGTGGACAAGAGAAGTGGGAGATGGAGGTGGATGTAATTATTGGTGGAAGATTTTAGTCTTTTGAACTAAGACATGCATGGCACATTATTTTTTGATTGTTTTTTATTTTAAAAAACAATACGTTGTAAAGGAATTTATTACATTGATTTTTAAATTTACCTTGTATTTTTTCCTAACAAAGATGAAGTGTGAGGCCCAAGTTGGCAGGAGGCCAATTCCTCCTCATAGACAAAACCATTGCATTCCTTATTCAGAGCTGTTCCAATGAGTGGTTGGAAGACACCTTTCACCTCACTCAAGATTGATTTTTTAATCATTTAGTACATTTTTTTATTAAAAATAGGCTATTTAAGGGAAATTATTTCATTAATATCTTAAAAATGGTAGCTCGAATTTGAGTACCATATTTTGTAAAAGTATTTTTTTTTTAAAAAAATAAAAATTTTCCCGTGCATTGAGCCAATTTGGATTGTAAAATTCACTATTTTATAAAGTGCCAAAATTTGGGGGGGGTTACTTGACTAGTTCACACATACTTTTCCTCATATGGATGCATTATCAGTAAAATTCAATGTCCTCTTACTTGGTTTGTTTGCATTTCACATGTACTAATTTAGTCAATTGCAATAATTGCTCATTCTCATGGACACATTGTCAACTAAGCCTGATGTCTATTTGAGCGTGCATTATCACTTGTGCATCATTTGCTCATACTTGTCTCTAGTGATCCTTCTTAGAAAGGATAATTATGATTCATGGCATATGTACATGGAACATTTACTCAAGGAATAGGAACTTATTCCATTCTTATATGGATAGATTCTTGCTCCTATTGACCTAGGTCAATATAATGATTGGGAAAAATCTTAAGACTTTGTTTATGGTCACTTGTTGTTGCATGTTTCATGGGATTTACACCACCATGTAGAGAACATAGAGTGTCCCTCTACTATTCAGATCACTCTTTAGAGTCTTTTTGAAGATCCAACTATGACTTATGTCACACCTCCTCCTCTACTTCCTATCGTCTCTTCTAAGACAGTTTTACTCTTACCTCTTACTTTTATTTCTTATGATGACACATCTATGTTAGATAGTGCTCTTCCTTTTATCAATCCCCCACTATAGGATGAGATTCTACCAGACCTTAGTTATCCTATTATAGATTCTATATTCATTCCTATGTAGATTGTTGCTCTTTCAGAGCCTTCATAGACTTGCACTTTAGAGGAGTCTACTATTTCTAGTATGAGTACACACATTGAGAGTATTGACGAATCATATGTTCCTAAGGACATTCATCTTATAGATCTAAGTGCTTCATTTGTAGACCAGTCTTTAGTTTTAATAGTTGTTGAGTGTTGCTCTCCTATTCCCATGGACATTCTTTCAATGAATGTTCCATGTCTATCTTCCTCTCTAGCTATTCTCTCTCCTTCATTGCATTCTTATTCATTGCCATCTTCTAATGTTAAGATTGTAATACCTGATTAGACTTTGGCACATTTGAGCACTAGTAGGGAGACATTTCAACATTTTTTAGAGATTTAAATTGTGATTCTTACATGAATTCTACTTGAGTGGGAATTTAGTAGTTTGATAGCTCAGGGTTTCTTTATTTTGAAAGGAAGAGACAACATTTATTTAAAAGGGACCTACTACAACATTCACCATGTGACATTCTGCATTCACATTCTCTCTCTTCTGTGTAGAGGCACACTTCATGTTTTTTAGGATATTGGGGATCATTGCTATTTACTTGGAGTGTTGATTATTTCAACATCATTTGTGGGTTCTTTTAGTCTCCTCTTCTTCTTTTCTCTCTTTTGCAGGGGGGGGGGCGTGGGGGGGGGGCAGAGTTTTTTTCTACTAGGTTTTCTCTTTTTCTCTACTTTATGAGAGATTGCATTGTACATGGGTACCTCATCAAGCCTTGTTGCTGGGACCCATTTTTTGCACTTTTTGTATCATCGCCTACCTAAGTTGTACTTAAGGGGGGGTGTTATTGTAGAGGTTTACCCTTGCATGGGTTTTTACTACACATATTTACTTTAGCTTGATTATGAGGCTAATTAGGTCTTTATTAGGTCAGTGATGATCCCAAGAGTAATTAATTCTAATTACTTATTAAGCTTACTTAGGGTATGTTAACATTATGTTGACATACTTACCCCCACTCACCATCTCTCTCTCTCCAACCTATTTATATACCTCTTATCCAAGGCATTCAATGTCAAGTAGTGTGGAGCATGGAGTGAGCTTCGATTCATTAAGATTATTAGTTGTGAGGTATAATAGCTTTGAGAGTTGTGAATTTTGTCTCTTTGTATAAGTAGTTGATCTCCATTGTTGAATACATTGTGTTTAATTTCTACTCTTTTTTGATTTTTAGCTTTAATAGTTGTGTGTGTTTGCTCTACAGTCTCCAGTCTTGGATGTCCAATTCTAGATGATTCTCACATATAGCCTTCATGGGATGATTTATGAACTTAAATTATTCATTATTCAAAGTGTTATAAGCCCTTGATGTCGATGGTTCTTATCCTTGCTCACTTGTCTAGTGTGTTTCATTCCTACTAAGGATCCTCACATCACCCATGTGAAACCTCAAATTCCTTATTTTCATCATAATTTATTGATATTACCTTTGATGGGTAGTGATTTTAGCTGATCACATCCTTAATCACATTTTCCTTCTTATGTATTTTGGCTTTTAGTTTATGAGTTGCATTATAATACCTTGGATAGGACCAAGTTTTCCTCATAAATACCCTTACACCATATACTTTCCACACCATATCATTATCATCCTAGTCATGTCATTATGTTTTTTTGATTTATTACATAATATATTAATATTTTATAATAGGCACTAAGTTTGAGTTGTCATTATTCAGAGCTTTTGACTTTGCATTTTATTTTTTGATTTTTTGTGGACTTTAATTATCTTACATCGGATATTGACATGTGTACATGTGTTTATTTATGTTTGATTTGACATGCTTATCTTACATTTAGAATTAAATTTTCATTTATAGTAATTTATGTTATATTTGTGTTTAATTTAACATGTCAAACAAGGTTACATTTCATTTTCTTGCACATATCTTTTTGATTTTCCTCACATTGATACTTCATTTACTTACAATGTTTTACATGTTTTTTCACATAATTTAATATGTTATACTTTAATTTTTCATCATTTATCATTACATGTTTGGTAGTTTGGTTATAAGCTAGCCTTTGTGATCATGGATTTCCATTTTTCCAAGTCATTTAATGAGTTTTAATTTTTTTCCATTTCTACTTTGACCATCCTAAATATACACACATTTATTGTATTTTTAGTCTTGTATCCCCAAGGTTTTTCAAATGTAGGTACTACACCCTCCATGATTGAGACTATGATATTTGAATGTAGTTATTCATCAGAAAGGTAAGTTAAGACATGTATATGGTACTTTTAGTCAATTTTAGCATTTATTTTTGTACTTCATTTGAATTAGCTCAATTATTGTGTTGTTATGTTATTTACAAAAACATCATTCCATGTTACACTATTATCACACATAATGAGCTTTAGGTGGGGCATATGTATACATAATATTTTTTAAAATTTTATCATTTAATGACACTTTCCCTCTTGTAGGAAATTGTCAAGTTTCAATCTCTTTGAGTGCATGTCTTAAAGGGTGCACTAGGAAAGGGGTAGGTAGACCATTAATGATTCATAATATTATTGTTTAGTCATATAATTACTACTATTATTAAAACTTCCTTAGAGTGTGTAGATGACTAAAAGCACATCATAAAGTTTCAATAGTGTTTAAGAAACACTTCTCATTTTTGGATTCAAAGAATCCAACACGAGTTTCTAGTTTTGATATTATTGATATATTTGGTGGAGTAGTGGCAAAGCTAATGAATATTTCATAAATGAAAATATAAATGGTTGTTGGGAGCAACCATGGCATTAAAACCTATTTATGAACATGAAAGTATTTTGAACTAAGCTTAATGAATTATGATAAAAACCTAGAGTCTAAATTCTAATCTAGCATGTATATTTACAATGAAAGCTAAACTACAGTGAATTGATCAAAAAAATGAGAAAAAGGAAGGGTAGGGCCAAAAAGAGTGTTTCTAATCTTTACCCTAGACATTATGACAAAGTTTAAATTTCATCAAAACATGCAATAGAAACAATATATGACATGAAATTTTTGTGGCATAGATCCTATCATATATCAGGCAAATGTCTAAGGATAGTTGAAACAATGCAAAAAATAAACTAGATTCAATTTAAAGATTTACTTCCATAAGCAAATTACATAAGCACATCTGCAAGAAAATCAAGAAAATGAAATGAATCTAAGATCTTTCAGTCACCTAGCATAAGCATAAATTGACAACTCTGCATTCATATGAATATCTAAAATCTATAAAAATAATTCAAATCTGAACATTAAACTAGATGTTTGAGGAAGCAACCAAAGTAACAATCACACAAAAAAATATTGGATAATCTTTATAGAATTCCTTGCTTGCATTACTTACACAAAATTTATAGAATAGTTTTTGTTCAAAAACTCCCTCTCTTTTTTACAAATGACAATACCCTATTTGTTCACCATATCCTACTTAGACCTTATAGTTTTCAAGGAGCTAAATATGCCATGCATGGTTGCCTCAAACTAAATGATCATATCCCTTGGAAAAAATAGAATAGACTATTCCTCTTTGTTCTTCTTTTGTTTTCTTAGCCCTTTGATAACATCTTATAACTATTCTAATTGTGCTTGGGCCAACTATAAGACATATTATTTAGAGATTGGATCCTTGCCAGGTCTCTATAATTGATTTTGAGTCAAATTAGTCAAAGGCTCCACCCTTTGATATGTAATTTATTCACCATGTTGCACGACCTTTTTCTTAGTTACCCTTTGCAAACTAGTAGTACTTAGATCAAACCTGACCCCAACTAAAGATTAGGTCACATGTAGAATTGGGAACTCTACCTGTGATTAGGTTGGTTAACTTGGAGTAGTTAATATCCTTACCTCCTCCTATTATAGATCAATGATCCATGGCTTCAATTCTTTCTATAGAGGGATGTTTGTAGTTTTCACCATAGCCCAAGGATGATGGATAGTAGGCAACTTTTATATCCTTTGTTCATAAATGAACCACTCAGTAATAGATGGACCATAAAATAAGTTCTCTTCACTAAAAAAATTGACTTCACTCAAAAGAGGAGTAATATTCACTTTAGGTTTCTTAGTCCTTGAGATAAGTGAAGTCTCAACTTTCCTTTTAGGGGTGTCCATAAGCATCAAGTCTAGTGAATTTCCCTTATCCTTTTCCTGTTTATCTTCCTCAACTTTTGCCTCTTCATCTAAATCTTTCTCATAAGCCATAAATAACATCCTCGATAGACTCATTAGGGTCTATGGATATCATATGAACCTCCTCTGGAGGTAGCTCTTGCTCTGCTACCTTAGATGATTTATGAGATGATGAACTTGAAGTAATTTCATTATGCCTCCTCTCTTCTGGTCCATATTTTGTTTGTAATTTTGATGAGAGTAACTTAGAAGAACCAAAACCAATCAAATGGTACTACTTTGGGCCTAATTACCATCTATCTTATATTTTTTGGTCTCTATTCAATCTAGACTTAGGTCTTATGTTGTGCTCCAATCTTCTAGTTACTTCAAAATATGAGGATGCTTTAATGTATATGAAGTCAAATGAACTAGGCTCATGATCATATGGTACATTAAAAATAAACTTGATATTTAAATGCTCTTTTACCCTACCATAAGGGTCCCACTACCTAAGATCATCCATCTATAGGTTGAAAGACAACCTATGTTTTGATGCAACCTCAATATAATCCCACTATCTGAAAGTTGTCTTGCCAATTGTCATTAGAAAGCTATATAGGAGACTTTTTCCCTTAGTTTTTAAAATTACATCTATACCATGAAGCAATTGATATTCCCCCTCTTTTTCTACCAGCTTATCAGGAACATGGGTTGGTAATTTGAGACGAGAATTTTGAGTTCTTTCAATCCTCATAATAGTACAGTCAGGGTATAACCATATGTATCCCATTACTTTAACAAATTTATTGATTAGAGGGATAACTCTCTCCATGGGAATACCAGTTATAGCTTCACTTAATGTAAGGTAGTCACAATCATAAATGAACTGGATGTAATCCCTATACTTATAGATGTGAAACTTGGAATAGTATTGGGAAACAATTTGAGTACCACTTAGAGACAATTCTATTTGGTTGGGAATCTTTGTGGTTGCACAAAGGGCATCTAAAATATAAGACATCATGTAAAACTCATTCTTATTCCTATGCTTTATTGCATATATTTATCTACTTAGGGAGATGCTTATTATCTCACCTAATGGAGGAACTATACCTTTTCAATGATGAAATACACTTTGGGTACCCACATTGGATTTACATATGTTGTAATTGCACATCCATATAAATTTATTCAACATTGTCATTACCTTCATAACTCTAGGTATAAAATAACTTATTAGGATGTTCTTTACAAAGTCTATAATAACCTGGTTATCTAATTCTAACCACATAGCTAGGGTATCCATCATGTTATGCTCTTTGGCCCATGAATTAATGGATATTAGGCCAATCTCAAGCTTGGGAAATAAGTAATAAGACTCAAAGGCAATTGGGGAAATGTAACCATTTTTCCTCTAATTATATTCATTAATTAGAATTCCCTTGTCTATTTTAGCTTCTTTAAAAATGGGACCAAGAATATCAATGTAATGAAGTACCTATGGTTTTTTAGCTACATAGTGAAGTCTAGTAATCTAGATGGCTACAATGTCATCATATAATCTCTTTACTCGGAGGATCTTCTCTTCTTCTTTGGTGATCACTAACTAGTTTTCAATTGTCCAAAACAATTTAGAATAATTGTTATCTCTAGTATTCAAAGCAATAACTAAAAACTTGGTGTCCTTGAACACTCATCCATTGACATCTGATGTCAAATATAGCTCAATTTATTGCTCTGAAACATATTTATGGATCACCACTATTATAATTTTGATTGATTTATCCTTTTTTACATAACAATCTAACTCTCTTGGCTTAATTATAGTGAATCTGGAGATAATTAGGGTAATCCATGCAATTTAAGGTTTTATGGAGGTTTATGTAGAGATTCAATGGTAGTAAGCTAGTTCAAATGTGAGCTTTAGTGCCTTAGATTTATTTAGATTGCACATTTATACCTTTCATGTGTTTGAGTCCACATGATGTGTTCTACCCATGTGGAATTTCCATGTCACATTGTTCATTTATTTAAAATGTGACCATTTATTGCTTTTGGGAACGTGTCATTACCTCATGTAATCTTGAAGCTTGATCAATTCACACCGTTGATATCTTATAAAGTCTTCCTAGCCTTGACTCTATCACAAGCCATTGATCTTCTATCTAAGCTCCCAAAAGTGTGCCACTTGGTAGCTCCATGTGGTTTTTATGTACTTACAAACATTATTCATCACCTTAATGATTTTGTGCTACATGGTAGCATCTTGTTTGATCTGGGCTCTTTGTGAATTATTTACTCTACTCACACCGTCAATCTTGAATATACAATTGAATATAGATCATTGATCTTCCTTCTATGGGATTAAATTCACACCATTGATCTACTTATTCATAAGATCAAGCATGGACCATTAATCTTGTTGATCACTTACAATATTGTGAAACTTATCACTCTCGTATTCCTTCTCAACATCTTTGACTTGTTGACCTTCGATCACCGTTAGATCTATTACCACTTTGCTGAGATCATGAAACTTGTCACTCTTGTGTTTGATTTTAGAATCATTTGACACTTTGATTCCTCAATTTCTATTGGATATCGATTATACTATTAATGTACATTGTTGATCAATTCCTTTGACTCTAGCTTTACCCATAGATCACTAATCTTTGCTTCTATCTCTCAGGATCTTACCACTTGGCTTCTTCATATCTAATTAGTACCTGCTAACAATAAAATAGGTAAGGTAAGGGTTTAGGAGTATAAATAACTTAGGATAAAGTTTTATACTAAGGTTTTAGTTGTATTAGTAAACATGATTAGATCTTAGACTAGAACTTTAAACTAGGTTTAAAATGTCATAAAATATTCCCATGTAAATTTAAATTTATTTTAAAAAGAAATCTGCATAAATATGAACCCATTTCAAAAGGAACTTAGAATAAAAAATTTAGACCAAGGTTTTTAACACTATTTAAACATGGATCCAATTAATTAATTAAAGACCAAGGACTAAAAGGGTCAAATTATCATTAATACATAAAACCCTGAACATTGTTCATTCAAATGGAACTCCATTAAACCTGTAACATAGAAACATAAGAATCAAATGTTAGCAACATTGGATGAATTCAAACAAGGATTACATGTAAACATGTAAAATAAGCCAAATTAATCATGATATTAAATAGTGCATTTTGATCAATTTGAATGTCAATTTATAACACAATTTGACAAATTGAACAAGGGTCCTCATTTTTCAAAAATGGGGGTATGTTGACCTCAACAGAGTGTCTATCCATTTACATCATATGATGCCTCATTAAAATCTTAAAACCTTGAAATATGACAAAGTCTAAAATATTGAAATCCTAAAATATGGATAAGTTTAAAACCCAATATAGCTCCTAGGGTTTGAAACCACTCTCAAACATCCTGATATATATATATATATATATATATATATATATATATATATATATATATATATATATATATATATATATATATAAAACTTAAAGTTTAAGAAGCTATATGTCCATACTTAAATGTAAATATTTATTTTATATACATAGTTCTTGTTTTATCACCTTTCATTCCTTGATCCCCTAATAAATCTCCCTTCTCAATATACCTTAATTAAGTCGATCATTTTTCTTACTAAATCACAATGGTCGACCTAGTTTGAGGCGTAACGATAAATTTTACTATTTTCATTTGGGATGATCTTGTCGGCTAAAAATATGAAAGGTTTAGGACCTATACATTTCTATAAATACAACCTTCACTTCAATCCAATAATAAGAACATTCATTTCCATATTATTATAGCTCACAATTTTATTACATCTATATTTCAAGGAGTCATTGCTTAGGGTTTTCCTTGGAGGGAAGATTAATTATCTTGTGAGAGGTCTTGGATGCAAATAGGAGTTTATTAGCCCATAGTTGATTTCTATAGTGTGATCCTTAAAAATCCATAAATATCTTGTAAAACATTATTATCCTAGGGGAAGATTGATATTTAATAGGTTCGCTCAAAGGTAACTATCTCTAATTTTTTAATTTAATTTGATAGATAGATATTGCATAGAGTAATAGGTTTTAAATGTATAACTCCTTGCTTAGATTACCTCTATAATTAAAATTAGCATATCTACAGGGTTTTATTTTCTTTCCATATTCCACCTTAGGTGATATAGGTCCCCATTTGCCTACCATGATCCTTTGATTACTTTAAACCAATCCTCTTTGTGTTATATGATTTGATAATATTATATTAGTTTTATTTAATGTATTTAAACTTAACTAGGGTTATTGCATGTTAGTGTTTGTCTTTATTTCTATTTATTTGGGTTGTTCTTACACATGTTGTTTAGTTTGATTAGGTGTCATGTGTCATAGGGAATTACACTTGACCATCATTTTTAGCTAGTTGGTGGGAGTTACATGTCTATTTTAGGCCCTGTCACCACTATTCTAGGGGTAGTTACTTCTCATCTAACCTATTTGTACATATATTGTAAAGTTGAATACATAGAGGATTTTCATGGTTTTCACTCTTGATTTCTCTCTCATAATTGCTACTTCATTCTTTGTTATTTCTTTATTTGAGCTATAATGCATTCAATATTCCATATTCGATCTTGGTAGGATCTCCAATATGGTATCAGAGCATTAAGTTGGGTAAATAGAATGTCTAATTTTTATGTTGTTTTGAGTTTATTATGAGATCAAGGGATTTTTTATTTTCAATGTTGGTTTCTTAATAGTTTGGATTTCATTTCATATGTTGTTTATTTATGGATTCCAATGGTTTTACAAGCTAGTCTATTATTTTCAAAAGATTAAAAAACCCTTTTTAAAAGGCAAAGTATATAGAGCGAGCATCTAATGTTGATTTGGCATTGAGAAGGATAAATAGTTTCCATTACATATGCTGGTTGGCAAGTTAATAGTGTAACATAAAGATTAGGAGATCTAGATTAGTTCTTTTGTTTTGGCTCACCTTCCAACCTTAAGTAAGCACAAAGAGGATATATAACATATGGTCCTCTATGATGCCAAACCACTAGGGAACTTTTTGTGTTTGGTTTGAGCTTGTGGATTTTTACATCATTTGGAAAAGTTGGTTTGTTAGAACTTACAAAAATATTACCATTGAATGAACATCCATGTGATAATGGGTGAGTTATTAAAATAAAAGAGTATGAGTATGTTATGTGTAGTTTTCTATTTTATCTGAATTGAGTTGCCTCGATGTTTCCATTCTTTCCTCATAATGTTCATGTTGGTTATAATTTTTTTCTAGTTGTCCTTTCTTTTGGTAAATTATTCATTATTTGCTACATGATTCTTGGTGTAATCCTACATATTTTTATGCTAAGAATCTACCTCTTTCCATATTTTATCATTGTAAACTACTGCCTGTAGCCTCCACATGGAATTAATGTGTCTTTTTCATGATTATTTGATGCTATTGACTACCTAACTATCAAAAATATATCTCCATGACACCCACTTTGACTTGGTTCAAAAATATTGAGCTCCTACACTCTCTCCCATGGCAGTGCCCAGCCTACCAAGCAATCCAAATGCTAAGTCAATAATGTTTTCCCTAATTTTCTAAAAAATATCCTTCATGTTAATTTTTTTAATAGTTTGATTTAAAAATAAATTTTAACTAGATTAGTTTCATTGAAATGCACAAGTGGGTGCTTTGGTGAGCTAGATAAGACTTTGCATTGATATGGGAGTGGTCACTAGTTTAATTCCCACCTTAGTTATGTAAGGTAAGGGTTATGTAAGCCATTAATTATGGGAAAAAAAATATTGTGATAAATTTTGATTGATAACTCAAAATCAAGTGTAGTTTTCTTCAAAAGTTCATGTTTTTTCACTCCTAATCAATTGGTCCCATTTTCATTGTAATCACATTACAATTTTAAAGTGAAATATATGGTGGGGGTGGTGGGAGGGGGTTTATAATATCATTGGGAGATAGAATGAGATATTTTAAAAGGTGATTTTCTTGGTCATATACCTCTTTTTCTACTTGTTGAAGACAAAGGGTAAGGCCCAGTTTGGTAGGTGGACAAAACCCCTCATAATAAAACCAAAGTTTCTTCTCATTTTCTCTTTACTTGTTCACTTTTCCTTATTTAATTTCTCACTTGTGCTCCTCATAGACACATTTTGAGTGGTAATTGATGTCCATTATAGGGGGAATGTTTGGCTAAAATTGATGAATTTTGGGTAATTCTAGCCACACAAGTTCCATATTATGTTTGGCTTTTCCATCAAACCCCATAAGGGGATTTGCCCCTTGACCCCGCTAGGGAATGCATCCTAAAGACCCCTATGCAATATCCCTTTTTTTAGTACTTTTGGTGTAATTTATTCCACTAAATGGTGAGGCCTAATCTGGTAGGTGGTTAGATCCCCTCACAATAACATTTTATATGTCTTGTTGATATTTGTACACAGACACATTATAAATAGAGTCTAACATCCTTATATTTTACTAGTTTGTTTTTAATTTATACCAATTTTTGTGTCAAATGCACTTATTTCTCACATTTGGATTCATTATGAGCTACATCAAACATCCATTCATTGAGACATGCATTGACACTTATACACTATTTGGTCTTACCTATTTGGGCACAATTCTAACTGAGTCTGATGTCTATACATTTAATCATGTTATGATACTTTCATAGGGGTCCATTATTGATTTTTTTAGAGGGGTTATTGTGTTCCCTACTTTATCTATTGTGTGAAAACTCAGTTTTCATGACTTGTGTGCCACTTTGGTTCATTTGCATAAAATTTTATCACATTCTTAGATGCATTATTAAAAGATCTTGATGTCCATTCACTGAGCGTGCATTGTCAATTGTGAAATGTTTTCTAATTACATTTTTTTGGTGTCTTGAAATATCCCTTTTTAGGATATTTACTAACAACACAAAAAGATATAAAATCCCACACTTGACACTAATGCTTTGATACCACTAAAATATCCCTTTTATAGGATATTTAATAAAACACATAAAACACAATTAGGGACTTCCTATAATCACCTATGACAAATAAAAATAATATTTGTAACATGTATGATTGACACAAACATAACAACACATAAATATTACTCCTTTGATGAATATTTTAAAGAGACTATTTAACACCGAATTCCACTCATACATATTTATTCATTTCATGAGCATAATGACAAGAAGGATGGATGAAAGAGAAAATATTCATGATATCCTCTTAAAATACATATATTTGGACAACATACAATAGTATTACACTACCCCAAAAAATGTAACATATATTCTAGAACAATTCTAAAACCATGAAACTTACAAACATATAAAGTGAAGTAGATTTTAATGAATATAATACCACACATAAGACCTCCACACTACTAGATGTTGAAAACCTACAAATACACATTGTAGAATCCACACACTTTCACATTGGAATATGGAAACACCTTCACTCCACAAACTAAAAATTAGAACTCTACACTCTGCACACTAGAAGCTGAAATCTACAAATGAAATTATAATACACTAGCAAGGGTGGAATCTATTTCACCACCAAGACTAGGATAAAACTCAATGGAATTAATCTAAAGAGAGGGGGGGTTTTAAAATGCAAGTTTAATTACAATAAGGGGTTTTATTTTGATATTAGCATGCCTTACAACAATGGAGAAATCCATATTTAAAGAGATTGGGAAAGAATGCATGAGAAAGAAGAGAGAGAGAAGGGAAGAATGAAAGAATCATCAACCTCCTTGAGTGGGTGCACTAATAATCTATATTGAAAATCTTGTCACCATGTGGGAATGGTCAAAAGTTGATCACATGATCACATTTTCTTTTGTCTGTCTCCCACCTTCCATGTACTTCCAAAACTATGTCCCACTCACACATGTGAGCCAATATAGAATAGTGAATCTTGTCTCCCACTTATTTAGTGTACACATTCTTCCTTTAAATTCTCCACATTGCTCCAAAATGTCCCCCTCACTCGTACATGTGAGATAAAATCTAGAGTAGTGCACTCTTATCATCTTCTTCCATGTGACCCCAAATATTCCTAGATAAGATCTAATTAGCTTTTGACTCTTTTTAAAGATATTCACATGCTCAAACACTATTTCCACTCAAAAATTCGTCCCACTTTTCTTTTTCACCATTTTAACAATAAAAAATTAATATGTGGGTTAATGCCATATCACCCTAGACACCTCATCACATATGCCACCTCATGACTATGCCATGTCACCATGAATAGTGACATGTGAATAGTGCTACATGAATAGTGATCCCCATACAATTATTCCCTTACCACACTTGGATTATCCTACAAGAATAAAATAAGCTATCAGGAATCTACCAAAACACCTGTTAGGAAGTAGGGGACATTATAGTCCTCCCTTCCCAAAATTTATTATCTCCAAGAAATTGTAGATTGGGATGCTATAAAATCTGCTTAGCTTCCCATGTGGCATCCTTCAAAGGAAAATATTTCCATCACGCCAAAAAATCCTTGATGATATGTTTCTTGATCTTCTTCTCTCACACATCCAAAATTTATTCTAAAACTAGAATTAATTTACCCTCCTCTTCCATCGGTGGCAACTCTTCAGATGGCTCAAAATGTTGTCTAAATGACTTTTTGAGGTAAGACACATGGAAAACATTGTGAATCTTTCTATGCTCAGGAAACTCTAGCTCATATGAAACCTCACCAATCCACCTCACAATCCTATAAGGCCCATAAAATCATGGATTTAATTTATCTACACCACTCTTCTTCAAAGAAGCTTGCCTATAAGGCTGAAAGTGAAAGAACACCAAGTCATTCACATGAAATGACCTCTCCACCCTATGTTGATCAACATGCTTTTTTTGTTGGTTTTGGACTTGTTGTATATTCTCCTTGAGAACCCTCATAATATCCCGATTCTCTTCAATCCAGTCACAAGATTTGAGAGCTTGACTATTTGCTATCACTAGATCCACAAAGGAGGAGGCATCATACCCATAGAGTTCCCTGAATGGTGTCATGCCAATGCTCATATGATGGGTTGTATTATAGTAATTCTCTCCCAAGTACAACCACTTCACCCATTCCTTTTGATGGCCTATCACATAACTCCACAAATATCCCTTGATCCATTTGTTCATAATCTTGGTTTTGCCATTGGTCTATGGATGATAGCTAGTGCTTGGAGTTAACTTAGTACCTACCAATCTAAACAACTCCTACCAAAATGCACTCATAAATCAATTGTCTTGATCAATGATTATGTTTTTAGGCAATTCATATAGCCTAAAATCCTCCTCAAAGAATAATTCCACCAACTAAGATGCATTTTAATCCACTACTATTGTAAAAAAATGAGCATACTTGGTCAACCTATCAACCACCACGTACATGCAAATCTTACCTTGAGCCTTGGGCAAGCTTGTAATGAAGTCCATTGAAATGCTCTCCTACTTTTGGTTTAGAATGGGCAATGGTTAGAGTATCCCTATAGGAAATGAGTGCTTAGATTTTCTCTATTGACAATCTATATGCTCCCTGATATGATTGAGGACATCATCCTTCAATCCTCTCTAAGAAAATCTCTCTCAAATATATCTATAGGTCTTGAAGTACCCTGGATGTCCTGGCAAATGGGTGTCATGTATGGCACTCAAGATCTTATTCTTCATTCATGACTTAGGTACAAGGTATACTCTACCCTTGTATAATATCACATCATCAACAACCTTATACCTATCATCCTATATCAAGCCATCCATGATCTCACAAGAAAACTAGTTCTTAGAATACTCATCTAAAATATGAGCCTTCCAATATGCTAAAATATCCATCATAGAGAAAAGGTAGGGCTGCCTAGATAATGCATCATCGACCACATTATTCTTTCCCTTTACATTCTCTATAAAAAAAATTAAGATTGTATCTTGCTTACCCACTTCTGCTAGTGATCATTGAGGTCATTTTTCTCCATGAAATTCCTCAAACTATTATTATATGTTTGGACCACAAATCTATTACCCACTAAGTACTGTCAAAATTTGACCAATGCATATAAAATGGCTAGCATCTCCTTATCATAAGTAGATTACCCACACTCTACCATGCTCAGCTTCTAACTCTCATAGGTAATGGGGTGCCTATTTTGCATCAAGATTGCTCTGATTCCCACACTCAAAGCATCACACTCAAGAATGAATGATTGTGAAAAATATGGTAATTCTAGAAATAGGCATGTGCTCATAACCTTCCTAAGGTGATCAAATACTTGCTAAGAAGGTTTTTACCAAGTGAATGCTCCCTTCTTGGTCAAATTGGTCAAAGTTATTGTTAGTTAAGATTACCCCTTCATAAACCTCTTGTAATAATAATGAAGTCCTAGAAAGCCCCTCAAATGAGACAAGGTCCTTAGAGGTGGCCAATCAATGATTGCCTAAATCTAATACTGATCCACCTTGACTTTAGCTACTCTAATAAAAAATCCAAAATAGAGGACCTATCTCATCCCAAATTCACACTTGGAAGGCTTCACATAGAGTGATTGTTCTCCAATTATATTCATGACCTCATCTAAGTGCCTAAGATGTTCTTCTCAAGTGCAATTATATATCAAGATGCCATCGAAGAACACTAGAACAAATTTTTATAGGTGGTGGTTGAACACATGGTTCATGTAAGACTAGAATGTCACTAGATCATTCATCAACCTAAATGACATCACTAATAACTCATAGTACCCATAATGTCACGTAAAGGCTATCTTGTGCACATCCTCCTCTCTCACTCTAATCTAATTATATCCTAATCAAAGATCAATCTTGGAAAAGTACATTGACCCATGTAGTTCATCAAATAACTCATCAATCCTGGGTATAGGATATTGGTTCTTGATGGTCTTCTTATTGAGAGTGTGTTAGTTAATACACATCCTCAGAGTCCCATCCTTATTCTTTACCAACACCATCAAAGAATCAAATGAACTAGAACTAGGCTAGATATGTACTATGTTGAATAGTTCTTTGATAGCCTTCTCAATCTTTTCCTTAAATCATCGAGGATGATGATAAGGAATAGTGATAACTAGTTTGGTCCCCTCCTCTAACTCAATCACATGCTTAAATCCTTGATCAAGAGGTCTCCCTGGAGGCATCTCACTAAAAAATCCATTATGTTTATTCAATAAGAAATGTATGTCTTCATGGTAATATTGCTTACCACCTCCTATTCTCTACATTGAAATGAAGCACTGAACTACCCAATTTATACTATTATCTCTAAATGTCCTCTCCATACTTTTTTCCATAACGACTCTCAGAACACCACTATACAATCCTTTCAACACCACATGATTCTTATTTGCTTTGAAATTCAGCTCCATAGTTTGAAAATTTTGAATGAATTCCTCAAGTGAATACAGCCATTGAACTCCAAAAATGATGTTGGTATTCCTGACCAACCACATAGAAATTATTAGTCACCAAGTTATGGTCCAATGTAACATTGAGCCATGGAACACATTTGGTATATGCCATAGTAAATCCATTACCTACAACCATATTGAAGCCTTCAACATCTTCAACTTGTAGACCCCAATACATGACTAATGCCTTGTCAATGAAATTATGGGTTACCCCACTATCAATTAGTACTGATAGTCACTACCCCTAAATCACACTATGAACCCTAAATGCATTGTATCTGGTAGCACTAGATAGTGTAGCAATGGTACCTCTTGATGTGGGATCATGTGTCTGAGTAGGATCCAACTCCTTAGGCATTTCATGCTCACTTTGATCATCCAACCCTCACTATCTAAAGTCTCACTATCCTCTTTGGGGTACACCTCAATATAGTGTATTTTCCCCTTCCCCTTGTATTTGTGTCTTGGTTGCCATGGGTCCTTGCATGTAAATCACAAATTATTCCTCCATGGCTCATCTCTAACCTCATTTGGAAAGATAGGCTTCTTCAACAACTCAAGTTCCTTATATTTATTCTATGGAAAAGGTCTAGTAGGAAACTTTGATGGGAAATTTGACTTGGGAGTAGAGAAATGCAAGTCCTGTGCTCTTTTGATAACCTCCATTAGGGAAGGTAGAATAAATGCCTTCACCCAAACTCATAATGGATCTATTAGTCCCTCGATAAATAATATGGTCAACCTTATTTCAAAAACATCTGTGACTATGACCACTAGCCTTTGAAATTCTAAAATGTAGGCATCAAGCATGCTAAATTGCCTCAAGTGTGTTAGATCTCTAAAGAGCAATTTAGGATCCTTCTTATTGAACCTATTTATCAACCTCCTTATGAAATCTACATATGTATCAAGCAATCTGTGTCCTTGGGTTATCATTTCAAAGTACCACCAATCATGTGCCTCACCTTCCAAATGCAAAGTAGCAAATCTAATGGCCTCTATTTAGAACATGAGTTACAAGCTGAAGTAGTTATCCAACTTCTATATCCATGCATGAGTAGTGCATTTTCTTGAACCATCAAAAGGGGACATAGTCACCTTCCCCATTTTCTACTGCAACTCTTGATAGTGCCCCTTTTCTCCTTTAGGATTATTTCTTAATTTCAAATTACAAAAATCACTCAAGTTCATGGATGCTTTAGTTACCTCATCCCAAGAATTATATTCCTAGATTTAGTCATAGATCATTTATTTTGTATCATGTGACCTACCATCTTATGGCTTTTATTGATCTATAAAAATAGGCTTGTAAGGCCTGGGTATTTAGACATGGTTGATTGCATTGATAATCTCACCCTTAGATCCATCATTATGATTGTTAATTCTTTTGAGCACAGGCTGCTTGAAAACCTAGTGTATATTATTCATGGTCTCCCATTGTTCTCTGGCCAAATTATTGAGGGTATCCACAAAAGATTCCTAAAATTCTCTATCTCCCATGTTCTCCTCTTCCCTCTCAACCTTAGTCTTAGGATCAAGGTCTCCGCAGGGATCCAACACTCTATTTCTCAAATGAATAGATAAGAGAAGACTTCTTCAAATACACTATAAAGGATAAGACTCCAACAAGCTGGTAAGATCACTAATCTAATACCATTGAAATATCCCTTTTCAAGATATTTACTAACAACACAAAATATATAAAATCCCACACTTGACACTAAGGCTCTGATAACACCAAAGTATCCATTTTATAGGATATTTAATAAAACACATAAAACACAACAAGAGACTTCCTATAATCAACTATGATAAATAAAAATCAGATTTTTAACATTTATGATTGACACAAACATAACAACACATAAATATTACTCCTTCAATTCATATTTTAAAGAGACTATTTAACACCGAATTCCACTCATACATATTTATTAATTTCATAAGCATAATGACAAAAAGGATAGATGCAAGAGAAAATACTCATGCTATCCTCTTATAATACATATATTTGGACAACATACAACACTCTTATATTACTCCAAAAAATGTAACATACATTCTACAACAATTCCAAAACCATGGAACTTACAAACACATAAAGTGAAGTAGATTTTGATGAATACAATACCACCCATAAGACCTACACACTACTAGATGTTGAAAACCTACAAGTACACATTGTAGACTCCACAAACTTACACACTAGAATATGGAAACACCTGCACTCTACAAACTAAAAACTAGAACTCTACACTCTACACACTATAAGCTAAAATCTACAAATGAAATTATAATACACTAGCAAGGGTGGAATCCATTTCACCATCAAGACTAGGATACAAATCAATAGAATTAATCCAAAGAGAGGGGGTGGGTTTGAAAATGCAAGTTCAATTATAATAAGGGGTTTTGGTTTGATATTAGCATGTCTTACAGTAATGTAGAAACCCATATTTAAAGAGATTGGGAAAGAATGTATGAGAGAGAAGAGAGAGAAAAGGGAAGAATGAGAGAATGGGAGGGAGAATTTCAACCTCTTTGAGTGGGTGCACTAATAATCTATAGTTACAAGATTTTCACCATGTGGGAATGGTCAAAATTTGATCACATTTTCTTGTCTTTGTCTCCCACCTTCCATGTACTTCCAAAACTGTGTTTCACTCACACATGTGAGCCAATTTAGAATAATGAATCTTATTTCCCACTTATTTAGTGCATACACGATTCCTTTGAATTATCCACATGACTCCAAAATGTCCCCCTCACTCACACATGTGAGAGAAAATATAGAATAGTGCAGTCTTGCCATCTTCTTCCATGTGACCCAAAGATTCCTAGATAAGATCTCATCAACTTTTGACTCTTTTTAAAGAGCTTCACATGCTCAAACACTATTCCCACTTAAAAATTCATCTAATTTTTTTTTCTACCATTTTAACAATTAAAAATTGATATGTGGGTTAATGCCATATCACTCTAAACACTTCATCACATATGCCACCTCATGACTATGCCATGTCACCATTAATAACAATATGTGAATAGTGCTATGTGAATAGTACTTGGTGAATAGTGATCCCCACACAACTATTCCCTTACCACACCTAGATTATCCTATGGGAATAAATTAGATATTAGGCCTCCAATAAAAGACCTATTAGGAAGTAGGGGACATTACATGTCTTCTCTTAGTCATGTCGACTCCACTTGAGAGATACCAATTGATGAGGATATTTTATTCTACACTAGTGGTTCTTCTTAGAAATACCAACAATGCTTCTTAACATGTGTATATGGAACACTTGTTCATGAAAAATAATCATACTCTATTTATATATGGATATATTCCTACCCTTTTGATGCAGGTAAGTATAAGAAGTTGGTTAACACTTGTGACAAGGTTCTTAATACCCTACCTATTACATGTTTCCATGGATATTTGTTACCATATGGAGCATACACAATTTCCTTGAACTCTTTTGATCATTCTTAATTATCTTTTCAAAGATCCTATTGGGATTTATATCACTCCTCCTCTTCTTCCTATTATCTCTTGAGAGATTGTTGTAATATCTCCTCCTACTTCTATTTCTTATGATGACATATTCTTGATGGTCAGTGTTCTTCCTATTGTTGATCCACCACTAAGGGATCAGATTCTACCAGACCTTAGCTATCCTATTACATCTTCTACATTCATTATTATAATAAATGTTGTTCTTCTAGATCCATCACAAATTTCCATTTCAGAGGACTATTATTTTCAATGATAGTACAACTATTAAGAGAATTAATGACTCATATTTTCTCATGGATGTTCTTTATTTAATTGATGATTCATGCTCCACATTTCACATGAGCATTATTTTAGTGAATGTTCCATGTTCTTACTTTGATAGGTCTACCTTAGTGGCATTGCATTCATTTCTTTTGCACTATCTTGTCAAACCTATGCCACATTTTTATTTTGATTAAATTTATTTAGATAGTTACCTTCATATTTCATTATGGAATGGGTAGAATTATAGTTCACCATTCATATTATTCCTTTGACAAAAGGAAGAAACATTGTTCAATGCAAATGGATCTTATTTAGTCTTTAGGTAAAAGATCTCTTTGATGGCATTCATCATTTTTTGAGATATACTATAGGTAGATTAAACATATGCTATGGAGACTTATGATCTCTTCTCTCTATGCGATTATTTATCTCACTTGTGGATGCATTTTTTATTTTGCCTGATGTCTTTATAAAATGCACTATTTATCTTATTTTGTCTCTTTTGGGTGGGAGCTTTTCCTAAGGGTTTAACCATTTTCTCCATTTTATGAGAGTTACTTTATAAATGAGTACCTCATCAAGCCTTGTTACCAAGACCCATTTTTGTAGGAATTTATTTTAATTAATTTATTTTATTTGAATTGTCCCTACACATGTGGTTTAACTTGTTTAGGTGTCATGTGTCATAAAGAGTTACACTTGACTGCCATTTTTAGCTAGTTGGTGAGAGTTACATGCCTATTCTAGGCTCTGTCACCACTATTATAAGGGTGGTTACTTCTCATCTCACCTATTTGTACAACTAGTTTAAAGTTGAATACATAGAGGATTTACATGGTTTTCACTCTATATTTCTCTCTCACAGCTACTTGTTCATTCACTATTATTACTTTGTTCAAGTTATAATACATTAGGTATTCCATCTTCGATCTTAGCGAGATCTTAGATATTATTTTTATAGAGGCTTTAGAAAACTTTACTTTAGTGTTGTGTGATAAATTATCCCTTAGTTAGGTTTATCAGATCCAATTTGGTTATGTTCCTAATATACAAAGTATTTCAATGGATATTAGTTTATTACCTTCTTCGAGCTTGGATTTAATAAGTAGGATAAGTAGTAGATCTATATTAATTTATTTCATACAATTTTGGTGAACCTGACATGAATATAACCCTTGGATTTTAAATTTTTCATTTACAGTCAACTCAATCATGTTGTTCAACCTAGTCTTATTCTCTATTTACAGATTTTGGATCTAAAGTTAAAACAGTCATGTTGGTTGACCTAGTTTTTAAATCTATATAAAGGTTTTCATATATTGTCAATAAGGTCATGCTGGTCAATCCTATTTAGTATATGTAATTTTTAGTTCCCAACTAGGTTATAAATTTCCTAATTGCTTGAATTAGTTTTTTGAGATGTTTTTGTGATAATGCATCTATATATCCTTAGTAAACACTAACCAGGTAGTAGGAGCACCCCTCTTTTTATTTTGATCACATAACCACATATACAAAATAAAATTCTCATGTGACATCTATAGAAATGTTATGATTATATTTTATTATATGGAGTTTGATGTAGATCAAATAAAATTTCTATTTGATTGATCCAAGTGAGTGGATCCTTAACATCAAACTTGTGCACTTTCACTTTTGGCAGTATGTGCTTCAAATCAATATTGGAGTTGTGATTGTTTGTATTGGGAGAACCTGATTGGAGTAGTGGAGGATTATTTTATAGAATATTAATTGTAATAATGGTTAATTGACATTAAAATTTGATAACTTATTCTTCATATAATCTATTTCCCTTTTAATGCATAGAGATCATCCTTCCTCACCATGATTTGTATATTTGATTTAATTTTTTGAACTACCTTAAAAACTAATGATCTATAGTTCTAAACTCCATGTCATCCTTGTGATGATTTTTTGGAGTGTCTTGACCTTTCACATGTCAACAAGTATTAGGACTATCCATGTATGAACCCTAAGATGGAGGATTTTAGGCTCAAAAAAAGGGTACTAGCTAATTATACTATTGTGATCATCTTACTAAGATGAATCTAATGATTGATAATTTTCATAAAGGTGAAAAAATAATTTATAGATTAAAAAAATATACTTCAAGAAACATTACAATGGTAAAAAAAATTAAATCCTTCCCAAATTGAAAGTTAGGTTTTTTTAATCCTTCATCTCTTATATTTGTTGCAACACTAGATCTAAAAAATAACTTCATATAAACTTGTATAAATTGATGATATAATACCACTTGTAATAGAATTAATTATATGTTTCACATTAATGGAATAATATTTCAAAAAATTAAGAGAAAAATAATTAGATCCACAATAATAATTGTTAAAAGAGTAGAATATGTGATAGTTATGACTGAGCCGCTTTGAGGGATCAACCTTCACAAAAATGCAATAAAAGTAAAAATTGAAATATGATGATAATAGACTAACCAATACCTCCTATAAATACTCTACTTAGCCATGGTTATTTCATAGAATGACCATACTAAGAACATATATAAATTCAATAAGATAATATGAAAGGTATGTAATCCATAAGTCATCCACACATAACTCTAGATGCATTATAGCTTAAGGGTGTAGTAGAGAATATACTGCACATATTGACTAGGATGCACAAATACTCTAATATACTTACAATAAATCAATGTACCAAGATACATTCATCAATTCACTAAATAAAATTAGTGCATGGATAAGGATATACTCTATACTCCATACACACATCTATGTAAGTAGGGACATAATATATTATCTACAATAAAACACAATGTGTGAATAAGAACACAGTAATTTTTTTTTTCAAAAATAATATTAGGACTGGGTCTCATAATCATATGAAAAAGGACACACTAAAATATTTAAAAAAAATAGTATTTGGACTTAACCTCCATAAAAAATAACACTTTGTGAATTATTTTCACAAAGAAAAGTTTACTATTCAATTTAGTAAAAATAAGTCTCCTCACTATCTTCATATGGAGGGTGTTCATCATGTGTAGCAAGAGTAAAATATTTTTCATTAATTTCACTAATGAACAATTCCTTGTCTTACTTCATTTTGGTGGCTTGCCAAATATGGATATCTATATAATCATTTTTCTCAAAAATAATTTTCTTCTCTATGGATAATACCTTCCTCCAATCAAAAAATATTTGTAAGGATGTTCTATACCATTGATAATGTATGCCTTTACAATAAAAAACATTGAGGGTTATATATATGTAATTTAATAAAAATTTAATGAAAAAACAATTAAATCTCTTTCGTTATAAGATTTGAAGTGAAATCTAAACATAGGGTGACTTACAATATTATTTTGCTCACAGTGGGAAAATTTCATCAAAAAAATCGATCCTGATGATGAGATATAAACTTAATTCAATTTTCAAGCTACTATGCATAAATATTTAATTAATTTTAGATTTTATAATTTTAAATTTTATATAAAATGAAAAATTATTATTGAAATAAATTTTATGCCTTTATTTCTGCATAAGCTCCACTTTTGTTGTATCATCAAGAAATGGCATTTTCTTTTTCAGGTTAAACACCCAAAAATTATATGATGTAAAAATTATAAAAAATCTAATGATGATGCAAAGACCTCCACCTAAATATGCTCAAATTGGGTTCTCTCTCTCTTTTTCAAATTTTACATCCTTCTTGGCCTCTGTGCTTTCCAAAATTTGTTTTTCTTAGCCATTTGCCTTCACCTTTTGAAAATGCTAACATAGTGCCAAAACTACCATGATAGAAACATAACCACCACAATAGTTTTATAAACTAACATGGTGGAATCATAACCACTGTGGTAGTTCTACCCTTTTTCATGGAAAAATTGATAGCCAAAGTGGTGGGCCCATTTCAATCACCTATAGGAAACAACAGTTCCATCAATAATTATGTGTTTTTAAAATTAGCATTTAAGACTTCAATTTTATTACATTTTTTATGATTTATCTTACATTTATCAGTTATTTTCTCTCTTTTTTGGTTCTCTAGATGGCCCAACTTAGACCTAAATTTATTTTTATCAATAATTATCACTTCTAAATTAATCCAAGCTGTAGTTAACTCCCACATGTAACCTCATTTCTTCTCTTATAAGTATATGTTCCCTTAGTTTTTTGGATCCAAGATTTGCATTAGATATTGGATATTTCAAATTTTATATAGAGCCCAAGCATGCCTAATTTGAGTTTTGGAAAATATTTCCTTCAATTGGTGATCATATTCATGTCATTATACATAAACTTAGAGAGGATAATTTATAAAATTGACAACTAGTTATTTGCCTTCCTAGATCAATCCAACCACTATCCAACTTATTTTTTCTTCAAGATTGTGTCTCTCTTTCTTTGCTTATCATATATTATTTATTATAAACACACCCCATTTTCATACTAAAAATAGGGACCCTCTTTTTCCTTTGGTGCCTGATTGTATCCCCTTTTCAGAGTTCATTGTGGTTGCTAGTTTAAATCTACCTTCTTGGGAGTCCATTCTACTAGATGTGAAGATTTGAAATTTGAATACGATTCATCACTTTAACTATGTCTAAATAATCAAATGTTCATCATAAGTTCTTAATCTAATTCACATCTTGGGATAATTTAATTTAAATATCTAAATTTGCATAATTTTACTAAGTCTTAGTCTATTTGTTTACTTGTATTTCAAAACACATTTTTATAACTTCCTTTTAGTCTATTTCGCCTTAGGTTTATGCAAATTATCTAACTATTTGAAAGTTTTATTACTTATTTTACTAAGAAATTTTATCCATTTTGATTCTTATTTTGATCTAATTGATTAAGCATTTATACACTTTCATTCTATCATTTAGTCTCTTCTCATAAAAATAGATGAAATTAGCTTTTGAATCAAGTAAAATGGCCAAGTATATTCAAAGATTCATTAAATACTTAGTCATTTTTCATCTTTCACCTTTGTAATTTTTATTCAAATATTTATCCATTAATTTTTGAATCAAATATTACTGGATCAAATTCTTTTATTTTTTTCCTATAGGTGCTTAAATTGATTCTAACACCAAACTACAACTTTTTGCAGCTCCTAACATCTTGGGCTTTCTCCAAAGGCACTTTCGATAGTTAATCAATTTTACAAAGGGTTATTTGACACCATGCATTGATATCTCATTATTAATATAAATGTTCAAGAGTCTTTCAAAGATTTAGTTGATTTTTCATGAGTTTGCCCAATGGGTCTCTATGTCAACAAAGCTCTAGGTGAGTGAGTGAGTCATGATTGAGATGAGAATAGGTAGCACAACCCCATTTCCCTGCTCTCCTAGATATTTTTATACAACCCAAAAATGATATCAAAGCCCTAGGTAAGTGTGTGAGCAAGATGGCACGATGTAGTACAATCATATTTCTCTGTAACCCTAGGGTGGTTTGTGTAATCTTGGAATTATGCTAGCACAATAGTTACGTGATATTTTACCATATGGAAAAATCTTGATTTAACATGGAATGAATAGTTATCATACACTTAAAGCTTCAACTCAGTAACAAAAATGTGAAGAGGAACCATGTTTCAAGGACCCATCTTTTCATCTTGAAGTCTATGGATGGGCAAAAATCAATCAAAATCAACTAAGTCTTGAAGGTGCAAATAAAAGTCTATACTTAAATTTTGCAAGTTCCCATCATGAGTCTCCTAGGGTGTTAGAATTTTCAAAATTTTGTAGAGGCAAACAACAAATCAATGATCCCCATGTAGAATTTATCAATCTTGGATTTAAAATCTTGGGATAACATAATGATCATAAGTGTTAGATTGGGAACCAATTAGAACCTACCATATCTCACCTATCAAAGTTGATAGACTAGTTATCTCCCTAAGGTTTTAGTACTCATAGCTAATCAATGAGCACCGTGTAGACTTGTCAGTCTTCTAAGGTAAAAAATAAAAAAATTAGCTAAGTATTCTTATATTTCCTAGCGTGATGTCATCCCAAGAGGTCATAGAGGGGCCATACTTATTAGAGACTAGATCCAATGAGTGTACACCATGTGGACTTTGTCAGTCCTAGACTCAAACTCTTGAGCTAACATAGTGATCAGAGTTACTAGACTAGGAACCAATCAAGAAGTGTCACATCAACTAGAGATAAAATGGTCAGTCTCTCAACCTTGATAGAGATGTTAGATCCTAAGAGAGCCTGACCAAATCAAAGGATTTCATGTACCCTAAAGGTCAAAAGTTCTCAGATCAAACCAATTATCTCTTGCTTATGTCAGATGAGTCAATCTCCCAACACTAACAGAGATGTTAGATCCTGGAGAGCCTAATGTAATGAGGAAATTCCACACATATGATTGTTAGAGTAGTTAGTCTCCTTGACCTAACAAAGATGTCAGACCATAATAGAGCTCAATGTATCATAGCATTACATATGGCATAATTAGGCATTTTGGTAGGTGGGCCCCTAAAATACCCAAGATAGTTATAATGAAGTACATATGAAATCATAAGGGGTAATAAAAGGATGACATGTGTCCCCAACTAAGATCTCATCCTTCTCAAGGGTACAATAGTGAAGTTTTAGACTATGCCTAGGTGTTAACCATTGACATGAAGACTAATAGATAGGTGACAAGTGGCATAAAGTAAGAGCTCCTTGAGAACCATTAAAAATGTGATGGCCTCATGCCTACCATTCCCAAGCAGAGATGATCTTCAGAGAGCCTCTAATAAACCTCACCAAGCTAGACCAGGTGTTTGACCTCATGATAGTTACACTATAGGCCAAAGAAAAAAGGTCTAATTAGTTAGGGGTCAGCCTATCTATTCCCTTCCACATCTTAGTTAGGTGGTACCTACAAATATTTTAAAGGTGAGTGAAGGGGATTTTCTCATTTTTTTGAATTATGAAATTATAACTACCAGGAGTGGCCATCATGGCCTAGGATGATAATCTCACACTACTTGGAGGCAAATCCCATTCTTGTTTATAAATATGTAACTACATTATGTTTTTGAGGTTGATATTTTCTAGCTCAAAAGTGTTGTCAGAATCAATCTAGGATTTCACCTATGGTTTCCTTTTCTCTTCTAGATTGTATAAATTTATTCATGATCGATACCTTTGTTAGAACTTATTTTTTTAATGAATGTAATTTTAGTCTTTGTGAAATGCATATTTTGCCTATCAAATTATCCCTCATTTTAGTTTTGAATGAATTTTAGTGCTCAAATAATTTTTTTAATGCTATATGATTTTATGAATGCAATGGTTATGATGTGGTTGTCTATTATAACCTCTTTGTGAAGTCATTTCATTTTCCTTACAATATTGAGAACATGTGTGTTAGTCTACAAGTTATCTTAGAATTTTATGTGTTATTTAATATGGACTTATAGTATTGATATTTAGTGAGGGTTCATGAATCAAGCATTATTCATTACTTCCCTAGACTCTTCCCATTTTGTAGTGTTGGAAGTAAAACCTTTGCTGAAACTTACCGCATGGTGGTATAATTGTGGCAGATGCACTTAGACCAATTGTTGCAGCATTAATCTCATTCTGATCTAGAAACACTCTTTTATTCCTTGATCTTCCCTCTTTTTGTGTTTATTTTGGATATTTAACTACCCCATCCCTTTCATTTATAAAATGGTAAAGTGCATGAACATTAACAACAGACTCAAGTAATTAACTCATTATTCAAACAAAGGGTACTAAAACTCTGGTGGTGGCACTTCATCTCTTGAATATTATTCCATATAGGATCCATTATGAATATAAATAACCATAATTGTGCCCTAGGTTGATCTCAAATCAATCCTAAAATAGAGGATGAAAGTACATCATTGTTCCCAATATCCTCTCTTCAAAACCACCAGATCTCATGAGTATTTTTGGAGTAACATCTTAGACCAAAAAATAGTTGGTGCTAGAAGGAGGGCCTTAATAATTTATATATTCAATGCTAACTTAGTTGAGATTATAGTTTTTGATGGTAACACACTAACTTTTATTTGTCTATGAAACACCCTAGAGTATAGTTCACCCATCATCAGAGTTAGGTCTCATCATGATTGGTTGGTGGTTTCATCCTTGCAATTCCATAGGAAACCTATACTTATGGTAGTTCCCACTATATCATATTCTCAACCTCCCTTAAATAGACCACCCAAGATGGTCTGGTTGGCCAGTTCAACCATTAATGTCTCAGGAGTTGTTCATGACTTACGTAGAAACCCTAAGAGATATCTTCCCTATTTCACTCCTAGTGTAGGATGGACTGTTGAAGAGCATGTGACCTCATACAAGACCAGCTTAAGGCTTATAAATGTGGAACATGAGGATTTAGTGTATAATATTTTCCCCTTCACATTGATAGAATCAACCAATGACTAGTTCCTCAACCTCCCTGAGAACTCAATCCCCAGATGGGACCATTTTAGTTTTACCTTCCTCCCCCAATTTGGGAAAGTGATCAACCTTAGTATCTTTTACCAACAATTTACCTATATTAAATAGGAACCCAATGAGTCTATCAATAAATTCAACACTAGATTTTATAAGATGTATATCTAAGTTACCATGCTCTACCAACCCAACTTTTAACTAGTGCTTGAAATGTATAAAAATGACTTGGACCTTTGGAGGACTATGTTCCTGAGATGAGACCTAGAAATAGTGGACTTACCCCTAGATTATGTAGAGGCCATAAATGTATACATATAGTTTAACCTTCAAGGTTAGATGATCGTACCCATTCCTAATGTGTTACCATAGATGCCCATATTGAGCCTCTTGTTTAATGTTAATCAAAATATCCTAATGTTTAGCTACTCCCCATAACAAATCAACTCCCATTGAGTCATATTTCACTAAACCAACACTCGGGTTTTCTTAACCCAATAAACCATGAAATAAATCCTTGGTTTCAACACTAGGTGATGTTGGTAGTAGCTAACAATACCCAAACCATACCCCAAGAGTCCATAAAGCATGAGTTGGATGTCATTCATTGAATGGTGTAAAAACTTAGTAATGACTTCCTTAGGCTAGAAAGGTAGATGATAAACTCCAATGTATATATTTATACCAATAACTTCATATATAAAATGCCAAACATAAACTATAACCATCCCCATAATCTATTGAAACCCTCACCCAATAAGCTACCAGAAGTTAATATCTTTAAACTAGCCATACCTAACTAGTGTGAGTGCATAACATAATAATAAATGGAGAGATTGATTTTATAGAGTTATTTTATGCCTTTGAGATGTTTTAGAAGGAAATTTAAGAGTAATATGTGGTCCCCAATCACTCAAAATCATCTAATGTAGGTAAATCCCCTAGCATTACCATGGTGTTAGAAACCACAAAATTCTCAGCTATGAAGAAAATGAGTTAAAGGAGAGTATTAGTGAGGTACAAGAATTTCAATAGTTCTAAAGGAGTGACATCCATAACAACCCTCCACTACCTTAACTCCCCTTAAATAATGGTGTAACCCCACCTGAACTAAAATGCTAGGAATGACCCACCACCTCCAAAACCTAAATAAAATAAAGCTCCCATGGAAGCCCCATAGGTATAGAATAAAGGAGGTTATAATATAGTAGAGGACATGAATAATATTAAATCCAACATCATGATCTATGAACTTGCTCAGATCATTGAGCCATGTGATCTTCTGCTAAAGTCCCTGATTGAGAATGTGATTCAACCAACCCATGTGAAACCAAAATCATCCCATACCAATATGTTCATTCACAAGAATAAGATGGAAGTACCTCCCTTCCTCTTAACCATCATATTGTTTGGGAAAAACTTACATAATTTTCTAGTAGATTTAGGAGCCTTAGCCAACATAATGCCAACAAGCATCTATAAGAAGTTAGGGTCAATCCCTATCAAGTCAGATAATGTTGGTTCAAGTAGAAAAATTTGAGTTTAAAGTGATAGGTGAGATTATGAATGGCCAAATATATTTAAAATCCAATCCTATGATTCAAAACTTCATATAAATCTAGGTAGTATAGATTTCTAAGGCCTATCACATGCTCCTCAATAGAAATTGGTCTAAATCCCTAAATGGGTATATGACCACAAACTTCTCTCATATGTGGATACCATGGAGAGGTTTAGCTAATCAAATTAGGATAGATAAAGAGCCATATATGAAACACATGATAATTGAGTGCAATGCCATTAATTAAAAAGTAAACTTATCATCCTCAGACCTAGGAATCTATATGTTAAGTATGAAACCATCCAAATACAAAGATGACAATCAACCATATTTCCTAGCCTATGGTCTCTTTGTGTAGATTGGGCCCATTCTAAATAAGGTAGTGGGGATGGCATTCTGATAATAGATCCATAAGGGGGGAAACATCTGGGATCACATAGGCTATAGTTTTCATATAAAAATAATCTAGCAGAGTATGAAGAATTAATCCTAGGATTGTAATTTGTGTTGAAACACAAGGCAAATGAACTAAGAGTATTTAGTGACTTTGAATTGGTGGTCAACCAGATCAAGTTTAAATTTCAATGCTAACTATCATATCTCATAAGGTATAAACATAGTATTTGGGACTTAATCAAAATAATTAGTGCATTTAATGGCTTCCCTATCTCTAGGGAATAAAACTAATATATTGACTCACCATCACCTATAGCAACAAAGTTAACCCCCTAAATGACACTAAGCTACAAAGATTCCTTGTGGAACTTGTCCCTTGACCTTTTATCCCTGGTAATGTGATAAAATTCCTATTTTGGTCTTAATTTTAACCCATGGAGAGAGTTATTCAGGATCCCTCTAACTAAGCCACAAAATTGGAATAACCCCAGGCTATGGGTATCCTGTAGTGGGGTTAAACCTATGGAGAAGGCCGACTTCCTCTTGGTGGATCACCTAAACTAATACCTCTACTAGGAAAAGGGATAGATAAGGGGTAAATGGTTACTAATATATCTATAAAGTTGATGCACCAAATTTAAATGAGAACTCACATAATCATGAAGTAAACACTGATGAATCATGAGACAATGTTATCTCACACAATCTTGCCAACTAGCTAATTGCATAAGTATTTCACAAACTAAGCTCATAAGCAATGAATGAATTATGGATCAATTGTAAGATTCACACCAAGCTTGAATTAGTGTTGAAAATAACACATGTTTAGAACTAAAAATAGCCTGAAGACACCTAAAAATGGGCAAGAAATAAGGACAATGGATATGGAATAAACTCCTTCACAATGCCATCATGCATAAGCTGGATAAAAACAATTCAGAGGCAAGAAATAGGTAAATAAAATATTTATTGCTTCAAGAGGTATTTCATACAAATTTTTACAGGGTCTTGCATTATCAAATGAGAGTCTCTTGCCATTCAAAAATGAGAGTGTGAATATCCTCTTTCAAAATTGAGTCTTACTTCCCATGGGGAAGAAAAATGGGAGATATATGAGAAAAGGGGAAGAGAGAGAGGAGAAGCACACAATAATAATTAAATAAATGAGGTCCAATCACTTTTATGGAGTCCCAACCACCTTTTGATCAATTAGAATTAATCCTACCTCACAATTAATCATTCATTAGCTCTAAATGATCTTTAAGTCCCCTGATTGGTTTAGAAACATACTAGAAGATAGAAATTTGTTGAAGGTGTTGAATCATGATCCATTTAAAAGGAATAGTATCCAAAGACTTTTGGAACTTTATTAAATGCTCCATCTATACTTTCTACCCATTATATCTCTATTTGGGATTTCTATGCCATCCTCTACTTACCTTCACTATAAATTCAAAAATCCTCATATCCATGGACCTGATTGAGCCATGACTATGTCTATTTTAAGTAGCTTCATGTTCCTACTGAAGGTGGATGATATGACTATGTAAAAATATAAGACACTTCTTTCATAATCAAAACTCTTCCCTGACTCCAAACCCTAAACATAGGTCCACTATAGATGAAAACTAATTCCCTTATTGGTTTTACTATAGTTATAATTTTGATGAAGATCCATAGGCACTAGGATCCTAATCATGAACAAGATGTAAAATTATGTATAAGGGATTTTTATATGTCTAGATGAGCTCTAATGGATTCCTTCAAATTTGTATCATCTACCATGGTAAACCAGATCATATTTGATCTTGAATTTATGCATTCACCTACTTAGGTGGTGAAATATTTTGATCCAATATGTCTGCCTATATGGTACCTCCCTTGGCCTACTTATCATATTTTAAAAATGTGATTATTGTCACTTGGAAACATTTTCTCATATTATAGACCCTAAACCTTTGATTAAATTTATTGTATTGATCTCCTTGGGAATATCCTAGATTTAACCTTCATTATTGCCATTGATCTAATATGTATTTGAGATCATACCACTTGGTAGCCCTACATTGATCTTTGATCTTAGATTTTGAGAATGTGACACTTGGTAGTTTCACATGCTTCCTAGAGACCTTAATATTAGTCTAAATTTAGTTCATGTGATTATGCCACATGGTGACCTTGCATGTAATCTAAGTTTTTTGACTTTGATCTGTACTATCAATCTCTATTTACATGATTGAATGTGCTCTGTAGATCTATGATCTACTAGATCAAATACAGACCATTGATCTCCATTTAACAATATGATTAACCATGGGCCATTAATCTACTCAAAATTCATTATGATTGAGATGCTTGGTAGCTTCACATTCATCCTCAAGATCCTCATGACCTTTTGACCTTGGGATCATTGTTGATCTTTAATTACATGATTAAATGTGCATCATTGATTTGCATTGACTTATTAACCTCAATATCACCCATGTGTTATTTATATTTGATCCCAACCTTTGTGATCATGCCATTTGTCAACCATTTATTCAACTTTAAGTTTTTTAAGTATTTTTGAATCCAAATGACTATTTCTCATGGCTTTAACTTGACGTCCTTGTGCACAAAATACATCATTTTCATGCAATTCTTCAGCTTTAGTTGATTTCCTAAGTAATATTATAAAATGCACAACCAAATTGACCTATTCATACTTACATGATGTGATATGATGGTTTAGTTCCTTAAAATCACCAAATTCACAATTTAAGCTTGCTTAAAGTGTTTCAAAAGCTTGTAAGTGACAAGTGATAGGATCATGAAGTCTATCTTCTCCTTCTACCATTAGATCACTCTTCAACAAAGACCCTACTCAGTTTATCACCCTATATCTATGTAAATTTTCATATGTGGGCCAAATTTGGCCAACATTTCTAGTGACTCAATTAGGAAGCATGCCTGCTATAACTGTGAACCAGATTAGTTTCCTTAATTGATCTATTGAGCATATAGGGTTACAAGTCTTCCCTTTCTAACTGATTATGAAGATGATACAAGGTTGACCCTTTTTTAAAACCTCTCTTGTAGTGAAAAACACCACAATAAACAAAATTAATAATGTGCCCAAGGCACTTATAGAAGGGAAACATACGATTGAAAAAAATGTGCACAAGGCACTTAGAGGAAAACATAAAACTACACTAATATATATAACACTACATTTTACAAGTGTATTCCTCCTAGGTCAAATGGGAAACATTTAGAATAATTTACTTGTAATGTACAAGGGTGAAAAATACCTTGCTTTTGAGAGCTCATGATAGGTGGGCTAAGATGCCTAATTTTTGACTCTTTTGGCTTGCTCCCCAGTAGATGAAGTGGGACAACCATGTCTTTAATGTAGACATAGTAGTCTGAATATTCAAAGTTTGATTCATGTTGGAATATAAGAGTACTTGAAATATTATCAATATATGGCTATTTTGAACATGGAGGTTAATTATCCAGGCTTAGGAAAAAAATTCTAATTCATCCCAAAAAATAATTTCCTCTTGGTCATTTGCGATGATGCCAACCTTAACATCATTCTTGTCTTGCTCACCTTGAAAGGAGCCACATAGAATCTCATCAACTCATTTAAGTTTCAAAATGTCATATTCTTTTGGTTCTAAATCTGACCATTTTCTTTCATTCTTGAAGACATCAATACTGCCTTTAATGGATAATTCATCTTGAAATTGGTTAACTTGCATAACCTGATTTATAAATTTATTTTCATGCTCTACAGGAGGCATAAACTAGTTTAGAACCTCTAATTGGTCCAATAAGTCATGTTATATCTATCTTCATACTTCATTATAATCCTCTTTCTCCTCTATTTCTTTCTCTTTCCCATTTATTACCTCTTTAATGTGATCAACTGACTGATTAACCCCTCCATTTTCTAATTCATTAGTGTCAAAGCCATGCCATGAAGGCTAGTCTGAACCTAGATTTTCCTCTTTTGAATGAAGTGGCCTACATATCATGATATCCTCATAATACACACTTGTATTATCCTCTTGTGTCTCACCTTTGACTACAAGTTCCTCCTCTATCCTTTGTAAAATAAGTTCTTTTTCCAACATGAAGATGGTGGGAGGGTGAATAAGTTCACCTTGCTTGCAGGTTAGGAGAGTATCCTTCCAACTAGGGATTTTGAAGGATATTTTAGGTGGTTCTTGGGGAAAGGAAGAAGAGTCTTAGAATTATTGTAAATTAAGCTCATTGAGATGAGCTACAGTTGCTTGATTCATTTTTTGAACAGCTCCTCCTCTTACAAGACCGCTTCTTGGACTGCTTCAACTAGCACCTCCTCTTTCTTCCTTATACCCTCCTTGACTAATTTCCATGAGGGTAATGTGTAAGTATTGGCCACATTTTATTCCTATTTAATGGGTATAGGATAGGGTGGTTTCACAAGAGAGGGTATGACATAGTTAGGGTCATTGGCATAGGAGAATATCCATGATAGGATGGCTTGATGTTCTTTAGCTGAATGGTCTTTAATGATTTCCTTATCTCTTGATAAATATGAGATTTGAAAAGGTGGATTAAAGGGATGGGTTTGAGTATAAAAGAGAGTAGGAGAGGGAAATTGGGTTTTAGGATTGGTTTATTTCCTTATTAAGAATAACTAATAGTCATTTTCTTTCCTATCTTGGTCTTGCTTAACCAAGCACTCCTAAAACTTTAACTCTTGCTCCTATACAAAAGCTCGATGTTTAATATTTTCTTGATGTGTATAACACTCTTTCACCCTATCAATATCTCTCAATTATTTTTTAATATCAATTTTTATCTCCCTATTACTCTTTTTTTGTTGATTAGAGAGAGCCAAACTCTGACAAGGTTGATACACTAAATTTTGAGAGCCACTTAGGGTGAAGCCATAAACATTTCTAATCTGATATGAAGGATAAGGAATGAAAGAACATGAATTTTTATCAAATGAGTGATGATACATACCAAATAATTATGAATAGGCACTTGAGCTACTTATATCAACTAATAAATACTTGGAGTCACCATTGATATTTGCACACATGCCTCCAAAGGCTAATTGGATGAAGAGAACACCAAAACTCTTCTCTTAGTGAATAACATAGTAGTCTCACTGAGCATGCCAAAAACTATTATGGTCTTAATTTTCACCCATGGAGAGAGTTCTTTAGGCTCCCTCCAACTAAGCCACAAATTTGGAAAAACCCCAGGCTATGGGTATCTTGTAGCAGGGTCGAACCTCCAAAGAAGGCCAGCTTCTTCTTGGTGGATCACCTAAACTAATAATTCTAATAGGAAAATAAATAGAGAGGGGGTAAAAGGTTACTAAGAGATATATAGAGATGATGTACCAAATTTAAATGAGATCTCACATAAGCATGAATTAAACATTGATGAAGCATGATATAATGATAGCTCACACAATCTCACCAACTAGCTAATTGCATAAGTATTTCACAAACTAGGCTCACAAGTAATGAATGAAGCAAGGAGGAATTATAAGATTCACACCAAGCTTACATTAATGGTGGAAAGTGCATGAGTCTAGACCTATAAACAACTTGAATACACCTAAAAACATGCAAGAAATAAGGACAATGGACATGGAAGAAACTCAATAATGCCATCATACACAAACTTTCTAAACATAATTCAGAGGCAAGAGATAGGTAAAGAAAATCTTTATTACTTCAAGAGATATTTCATACAAATTTTGATAGGGTCTTGCCTTATCAAATTAGAGTCTCCTACCCTTAAAAAATTAGAGAGTGTATATCCTCTTTCAAAATTTAGAGTCCTGCTTCCCATGGGGAATAAAAATGGGAGATATATGAGAATGAGGAAGAGAGAGAGGAGAAGCATGCAATAAAAATTCAATAAATGAGGTCTAATCACTTTGATGGAGTCCCAAACACATTTTTATTGATTGAATTAATCTTACCTCCCAATTAACCATTAATTAGCTCAAAATGATCTTTAAGTCCCCTGATTGGTCTAGAAACATCCTAAAAGATAAGAATTTATTGAAGGTGCTGAGTCATGATCTATTCTGTTGGGTGAATATTTTGTCATCTAGCTAACTGGTGAACAAAATAGGTCTCTTCAGCCATAGCATAGGGAGATTGGTTAGCCAGGTGTGTAGGTTTATTACATCAATAGGGGACAAATATCTCCTCTCATCAAGGGGAGGCTCCTTATAAATATGAGGAGCTATATACTATATATATATATATATATATATATATATATATATATATATATATATATATATATATATATATATATATATATATATATATATATGCAAAAAATAACACTCAGGGGTGGGACAACACCATCCATGTCTCTTTTTTTAGAGATGATGTTCAAAAATAGAGGAGAAAATCTTGGTGAAGACACTGAAGGCACTTCTCTCCTTTTAGAAGTGATCTTGCAGGGAATAGCAGGAGTTCTTTTAGGTAGTGACAAGTAACTGGTAACCAAAGGTGTAGTAACTAGCAGACTGAGGTGTAGCACAAAGTCTCCACCTCGACTGTGCAAGAGTGAGATACAAAAGACAATGAGGGCAAAAATTCATCCCAAGGTCCTTTACATAGAAAAAAAAACAAACACACACTGAAGACAACTATGACAACACAAAGTCTGAAAGTAACTGGCTTCAGGACATCTTCCTTATCACTTCCACTAGTTTTTCTTGTTAATTTGAATAAACAAGAATACACTTAGGAAATAGACATAAGAACAATATCCTAGAATGATACAAGCTATAACAACACAAAGTCTGAAAGTAACTTGCTTTCTGATTCAAACAAAGAAATATGATGAACAATCTGAGCTCAAAGTCTCAGTAATGCCTTTCAATTTGGGTAGAGTTTTTCTTCTGATAATAAAGAGATCTCCATTCAAACAAACAAAGAGTTTTAAATATATAGAGGCCAAGGAAGGCTTGGTACTTTGTTCCATGGAGCAGCCCATGCTGTGCATTCAATGCCTTGAATGCATTTTCAGTTTTGTCAAGGAGAGCCATGCTGGAATAGGGTGGTTGCCTTAACTATGGTGTGCTAATTCATCTAATATGTCTCTTCCTTAGTATGGACTTCCTGGTCCTTTTCCTAGTGTCTACATAGTTGTCCCTTTGCCTTTACTTCATGGAAGAAAAATAGGCCACGTCCTTGATTTGTCATGCTCAGAAGTTTGCTCGATCCATTGTTTCACCTACTGGAAATAACTCCCTTATAGATATTTCTGATCTTTTGTATTATTTTCTCTTCCTTGCAGTAATTAGGGCTCTCGAGCTCTCTTTTCAACTGATTGCTTGTTTTAATTTTCAAGTTCTATGCCATATTTAAATATTAACAGATATTCCATCACCTTAAATTTGATGCCTATGGGGAAGTCACTGGTCACCTGAACCATGTTGAACCTTTGATCCTTGAAGTCTCTTATTCATTTAAGTCTTTCAAAGCTTCTTTCTATGTCTTTATCAAGACTTTGGAACACTCCGAAGGGTAGGTGTCCCGTCAAGCTTTATAAATGGTCCTTTTTTTGAATATCAAGTACCTCTCACAAGGGTACCTACCCTTCGAGCTCAATCGGGCAGCCTTTGGGCTTTTGGTTCTTCGGTGGACTTTTATCCTTTATTTCCTTTGGCTTTGGTCACTTTGAAAGGAGAACAAGGATAGGTGGCACTTTCCAATAACCCCAATAGGTGCCACATGGTAGCTTCTTCCCTAAACAGGTGAGGACACTTGGTAGCATCTACTTAAACTATAGAAACTTTAGCTACCTTTTTGAGAGTCCCATGGAAGATGACACATGGTGGCTTCTACCGAGTTTTTAGAAATAATGTAAAAACATTCAAGACTCATTTGGATTCACATAGATGAAGACACTTGGCATGTTCCACTTATTTTTGTGACTTACTTGGGGCTCACCACAGTCCTTACCTAGTAGCTGCAAATGTCGATGCTTAGCAGCTTTCGCTGAGTTTTACTAGGGACATGTGGTAACTTTCGTAGCTTCTTAGAAATAAATTAAAAACTTTCTACTATTGCCACTTGGCACTTTCCATAGGATTCTATGAGAATCTTATTGAAAGAAGATTTGAAGCTTATGAGAAGCTTGAAATGTAGATGTTGACACTTGGCACGCTCTACTGAGTTACAATGAGACACGTGGCATGTTCTATTTACTTTTAACAATCACATGGATGGTGACACTTGGATCATTCTAATTAATTTTAGCCATTCACCTGAGGCCCACCATGGTCCTTACTCAATATAGAAAAATGAAAGGAAAGAACTATGGAATTTGACACTTGGAGGCTTTCGACAAGCTTTTTAAGGGACATGCGATGTCTTCTACTGTTTCTTGAAAATAAACTATAAACTGTCCTGATAGATGACACTTGGTAGCTTACGCTCGACTTTGAGACTTAGACAAAACCTATGTAAAATTAAAAACCCATGTGTTAAACCTTAAAATTATTGAATCTGTTAATTCACTGAACCAATCCAAAAATTGCCTAAGTGCTAGAAACTTGATCCTTCGAGGGAATTCACCTGTTAAAGCCTATGAACTTATTGAAGCTATTTCTTTCTTATAGAGTTTGTAGAAACCAACTTGTAGAGTCTATAGAAATTGAGTCTATAGAATCCCACTTGCAGAGTCCATGGAATTTTGAGAAGCTTAAAAAATGAGGAATTTGAATGCTCAGGACAAATTTTGAAAAGGGAAGAGATAATTTTGGTCTTGCAGGGCCCAAAATAGTTCATAGGTTATCCCAAAAATGAGTGACATTTTTTGGGGACAAAAGTTGGCTCTAGTTGGGGAACTTCCTTCAGTTGAAAAATTGGAATAGCTGAGGGGAGTAGAAACCAGAATCTCTAGTGTCTTGAAGTATGCCATTGGGCTATGGAGTCATGCTACCAAAAAGAAAGCCTCCAAAAAATGAAAACAAATGACACAAAGTAGAAACAAAGACTATACAAATATACATATGTACATATGAACTTATCTGATACTATAAGAGTTGAAGTGCTTTAGATGCTACCCATTGTGAGGAAGAGAAAAGGGTGTGCCATCGTGATACCTTGACAAGAAATTGTTTTCACCATTGAGATGATGAATAGTAAAAGGGATCCTCCACAGGGAGTTAAACTTTCCATGCATTCCCTTTGGTTCTCTCCTCTTATCCCACAAGAGGACTTGATCTCCAATCTAGAAATCACGATTCTTTGTTTTCTAGTTGAAGAGCTTCTTCACTAGACCTTGATGGGCAGCAATTCGATCCACCACCATGTTTCTCTACTCATCCAGCTCAGTCAGGCACATGATCCTCTTATCAATGGAGCTTTCATATGTCTAATCTTCAATTGCCTTAGCTAATTTCAATGCTGGCAATTCCAGGGTGATTGGTATCTTAGCATTGAGTCCATAAAGAAGTTGGAAAGGAGACATACCAATTGCCCTTTTTGGTGTAATCGTGTCTACCCATAGAGCATCAACCAGTGCTTTATGCCATGTTCTTTGGTTGTCATCTACTAGCTTCTTGATGATTGTCACCAATTTCTTGTTGCTTGATTTAGCTTATCCATCCCCTTATAGAAAGTAATCAAAAGAATGAGAGAGGGTGATCCCATAGTAGAAATAGAACTGAGTAATCTCCTAGGAAGTGAAACAAGCTGCATTGTCAGTAATAATTTTGGTTGGGACCCCAAACTCTAAAAGGATGTTCTCTTTAAGGAAATTACACACTACTTCTGAAGTAGCATGTTTGGTTGGAATTGCTTCCACCCACTTGGTGAAGTAGTTTGTGGTTGTAAGGACATAATCATGTCCAACACTAAAAGATGGGTTTATAGCACCAATGAAATCAATTCCCCATTGCTAGAATGGCTCCTCTATGACCATTGGCTTGAGAGGCAGGGCAACTAACTTGGGTCTCCCAACAAACTGCTGGCATAGTTCACATTTTCTTACCCACTTATATGCATCTTGAAAGAGATTTGGCCAGTAATACCTTGCTCACAAAATCTTATGGGTAGTCACAAGAGTAGAGAAATGTCCTCCATAGGCTGAATTATGGAAGGGCTTCAGAAGTTGGTTCTATTGCTCTTTGTCTACGTAGTGAAAGAATACTCCATCAAGGCTCCTTTTATATAGGCCATTATCCTAGAGGACAAAATTGGAAACTTTCAACTTGATGGTATTCCTTTCTTTATAAGATAGGTGAGCATGACACTCACCATAAGTAAAGAAATGAGCAATACCTGAATACCACTCATTCGTAGTGGAGACAAAGAAGACTGTTGGCGTGTCTTCTTCTTCTTTTGATTCTTTATGCTCTGTTCCCTCTGACTTGTTATGAGCAATTAATTGGCATAGGCCCTTTCCCCATACCATTTTCGTTGGCTTGATGGCTAGATCAAACTCCTAGATCTTTGCAATCCAATTGCCTCTTTTTGTCCCAAACTCCTGCTGAGTTAGTATGGATTTAACCATGGTATCAGGAACCAAGGTAGTAGTGTGTGAATTTAAGATGTAGAAGTGGAAATGCTTTACTACCTTCACCACTATATAATCATGCTTTTTCATGTTTGAGTAATTTAGCTCATGAGATTTGAGTGGACAACTCATGAAAAAAATAGGAGATTCCACACCTTCTTGGTTCTGTTGAACTAAAATTGCTGAAAGCATGTGTTCAGAAGCATAACTGTACATGGTGAAATCTTTGTTATAATTTGTACAAACTAGAATTAGGGTGTGGGAAATGGTAGTCTTGATATCCTCAAAGGCTAGCTTACCTTCTTCAGTCTAGCTGAAGGTGGCCTTTCCCTTCATCATGTTTACAATGTGTCTAGTCTTCTTAGCAAACTCAGGGATGAACCTTCATAGGAAATTCACCTTTCCAAAGAAAGAGCGAACAACAGTCTTACTTATGGGCAAGGTAAGCTCTTATATGGACTTGACTCTATCTAAGTCAATATTTATGCCTCCTTTGGACATAATGTGTTTGAGAAGTTTCCCCTTTGTTACTCCAAAAATTGACTTCTTGGGGTTTAAGGAAATGCCATTCTGGCGGCAACATTCCAACACTTGTTGAAAATGGTGCACATGATCTGGGTGATGCTTAGAAAAGATGATTAAGTCATTAAGATAAACTATGATGAACTTACCCATCTCATCCTTGAAATCAAGGTCCATGGCTCTTTGGAAGGTCGTGCTAGCATTTATCATGCCAAAAGGCATCTTTCTATAGGTGAACGTGCCCCAAGGTGTGGTGAACGTAGTCTTGTGCTGGTCTGCCTCATCAACTTGAACCTGATTGTATCTTGAGAAGCCATCTAGAATTGATAACATTTTAGAACTAGTCACTATTTGAAGTACTTGGTCCATGATAGGGAAAGGGTAGTTATCCTTCAAGGATGACTGATTCAAGTTCTTAAAATCTACACAAAGGCAAAATTTTCCATTCTTCTTCCTTACAGGCACTATATTTGCAATCCATGTGGAATGATGGATTGGGAAGATTATCCTAGCATTTAGCATTTTTTGTATCTTAGATAGAATGGTACCTAATATCTTCAGATTATATTGCCTAGACTTTTGCCTATAAGGTGTCAAATCAGCCTTGAGAGGAATGTCATGTCAAATTTCATCATGCATGAGTGACTTTAGGTTATCATAGGAGTAAGCTAAGACGCCCATGTACTGGTTGAGAAAAGTAGAAAACTTGAACCTCTCTTTAAGAGTACAGTATTTCCCAATGTTCACCATCTTGGGATCTTCCTTGGTACCTAGATTTACTCGATCAAACTCCTGAGAGGAGCTTGAATTCGTTTGTTGATGTTTGATGAATATGTCATGTTTGCCAAATAGTTTCTCAAGGGAAACTAGGCATTTGGGAATTTTATTCCCTTTAAACTGTAGGAACTCTCCATTCATGCTTGAACTTGATTTAGGGGTTGGTTCAAGCTTTTGAGGTTCACTGCCTTCAAAATGCAGTCGTTCAAAGCTGTCCTATTACTCTAGGAAGGCAATGACTTGGTTGTCATTGTTAAACACTTGCCAATAACTGGCATTATCAAGCACACTTGGTCGAAAGACCAGCTCAATAGTGTACCTAATATCTTTGAAGTCTAGGTGGGGGACCAAGAGAGTAGTTGAAATGGCCAGTGCATCAGCTTGATCATTGAATTCTCTAGGAATGGTAGAGATGCTGAAAGCATCAAAGCTCTCAATCTGATCCTAGACTAGATTGTAGTAGTGGTGCAATATCTCATTCTTGGTTTGATATAGGTTTCTCACTTGACAAACCACCAGTTCAACATCTCCTTTGGCATGGAGTTTGATACCTTAGTCTTGAGCAGCCCTTAATCCAAGCAAGAGGGATTCATACTCAGCTATGTTATTTGTGTTGTTAAACTACAACTTGTAGGATGAAGGAAAAATATCTCCTTGAGGAGATATCAACACAATCCTATCTCCTAAACTAGTAGAGGAGTAGCTGCCATCAAATTCAAGAATCCATACCTCGTTAGAAATTGCTTTTCCTTTGGATTCTTTTTCATTCAGAGGTGGAGATCTTTTCGCATTGTTATTTCACTCCACCAAGTTTCTTGTTGTTCTAGCTGAATGCATTTCCAGGTTGTCACTTGCAGGAGCTTTATCAGATGCCTCATGAAATTCATCCATGGATAGAAAGTAGTTACCCATGCTTAAAGACTCAAATATACTTTGAGCTTCAGGTGTCGAGGTCTAGGTAACCACATATTTCACTTCCTTCTTAGGGAGCAGCCTCTTCATAACACCCTTGACTAAAATATTTGCTTCAAATAGGTCCATGCTCAATTCACCTCCCACATCCTTGTAGAAGTTTCATCTAAGAAGGATGCCATATGAAGCTGGGATGTCAGCCACCAAGACAGTCATCTTGATTCTTTTATTTGGAATGGCTGTAAATGCAAATTGAGCATCCTTGATTTGTCCCAACAAAGGTACTTTCTTATTCTCCACGGAGAAGCATCTACCAAATGTCTTGGCCAATGTGAGACCAAGGGATTCTACAAATTTGGAAGGCATAACATTATTCGAAGCTCTGGAATCAATAATGTAGTTGTTCAGCTGATGTCTATTTATCATCAATGAGACATAGAAAGGTTTAGTCCTACCAGGAGTAGTAGGAGGAGCAATGACAAGGTTGTTCTTGGTAGGAGCATTCTTGGGGGAATCATGAGTCACCTTGGGAATTGTTTATCCTATAGAGATGGCTTAGTTTTTAATGCATTGAACCAATTTATCTAATTGCTTAGGATGGGACTGCGAAAATTCAAATTTAGACATTTGAATTTTGGTTTTATTTATATGGTCAATTATGTCAAATGTCTGGAATGAGCTAGGAGCAGAGGATGGGAGTTTATCCTTTTGATCTTTAAGAGGGGGAAAACTAGACTAAAAATTTAAAGTAGAAGGCACAGGGATATTTGAGGTACTTACCTTTCTCACAATCACTGGGTCCTTTGGCTAGAAAGGTAGAGTGGTTCCTCAGTAATTGAAATTACTAGTTGAGGTCACTCCTCTACTTTCTCCTTATCAACTGGTTGAGCTGATTGATTCTTGGACTAGGTGAATACAACATATGATCCCTCAGTTGCATTACCTTCACTTTTGGGTTCATCTTGATAATTTAGGAAACCAATATTGGAATCACCAGCTAATTCTTCTTCTTCCTCAATGAAGAGATTAACATCATCTTTAGGATTCGATCGAGGCTAGAATAAGAAATCTAATTTAGCTTCAAGATACCTAGCCACTGTGTTGGTTGGAGGTGCTTCAATGGCAAGGTTATTCTTCTAAGGGGGAGGAAGATGATTTGCTTGCCCTTGGTTCCTAGTAGCATGGCCTTGATATAAATGATTTGGGAATGTCCTCTTTGGTGCATCTCTGTATGGAGTAGAGGACATCCATTGTGCCATTTTCTTTTTGAGGGCCAACAATTCATTTGCTAGCTTCTACACCATTGGATCAGTGGTGGCTGAAGGGGAGTATTTAGAAGATGAAGAAGATTTACCTCTGTTTGGATCTCTCCTTATCTTTCCTACCAAGATAAGGTCATCTTCTACCTCAGTAGCCAAGTCTTAAGTAGCTTCAAGGTCTATGTGGCCAACATGCCTTAGCAAAAAACTCACTTTAGGTAGCTATGAGTTGATGAAGAAACATTTGAGGTTTTTAGGTGTATACTGAGCAATAGGAGGAATTCAATTCCTCAGCTTGTCAAGCTTTGCTATGAAATCCCTCATAGGTTCATGAGGTTCCTTCTTCATTTGTGTGAGCTAGGCCAGCAAAACATGTGCATATTTTGTAGTCTTAAACCTAGCTTCAAACTTGGCTTTCAGTGTGTCCCAGTTAGTCATTGATTGAGCTTGCAGATGGTAAAACCAGTCTATAGTAGCACCTTGTAGGGTTTCCATGAAAAGATTGACTGCTACGTCTTTAAATTCCATGCCTATCACACCATAGTGATGCTGAAGGCTGCAATGTGTTCATCAGGGTGAACTCTCTCGTCACCAAAGAATTTAGGGAAGTTATTTCTTGAAATGTGTGGTAGCTCATGTAGGGGTGGAGTTAGATTAAGTGGGCCAAGTGAGTTACCCCAAGGGCCTTGAACTACCATTATGGGATTATGAAAAAGAGGGATAACAAATTTGGGTGGTGTATGGATAGGCAAAGCCCTACTAACAGTAGAAAAAGAAGCTCTACCTTGTGTTGGTGTCCTGGTATGGGTAGGAGGAACACTCTTGGATCTTTAAACTTGAAGTTGTGGAGGGAACAAGTTGAAATTACCTTGTTGCACCAACTCAAAAATAAGATCAACAACACCTTGGGCTCTCTGGCTTCTAGTATAGTGTGGAGTTGCCAAATTGTAGAATAAAAATGGGAAAGAACTGACCCTACTTTAGCTTAAATATTGAGGCTTCAAACTGCACATTCTCTCCTAGTTAGCATGGGGTTGGAGGAAGATGGTAAGACTATAATGATAGTGGGTAAGACACAGAATGGAATCACCAGAGTCTATAATGGATAAGGGTAGAGACTACTTCAATTTGAAACTTGAGTCTTCAGACTACACATTCATCCCCAGTGGAGTCGCTAAAAACTATTAGGTGAATATTTTGTTGACCAGTTAATTAGTGAGCAAAATAGGTCTCTTTAGCCATAGCATAGGGAGATTGGTTGGCTAGGTGTGTAGGTTTACTACATCAATAGGGGACAAATCTCTCCTCTCATCAAGGGGAGGTTCCCTATAAATATGAGGAGCTATATACTATTTATATATGTAGAAAATAACACTCAGGGGTGGGACAACACCATCCATCTCTCTTTTTTTAGAGATGATGTTCATAAACAGAGGATAAAATCTTGGTGAAGACACTAAAGGCACTTCTCTTCTTTCAAAAGTGATCTTGCAGGGAATAATAAGAGTTCTTTTAGGTAGTGACAAGTAACTGGTAACCAAGGGCATAGTAACCAACAGACTAAGATGTAGCACAAAGTCTCTACCTCGACTGCCCAAGAGTGAGATATGAAGGATAATGAGGGAAAAAAGTCATCCCAAGGTCCTTTACATAGAAATAGAAAACAAATACACACTAAAGACAACTATGACAGCATAAAGTCTGAAAGTAACTGGCTTCAGGACATCTTCCTTATCACTTCCACTAGTTTTGCTTGCTAATTTGAATAAATAAGAATACACTCAGGAAATAGACATAAGAAAAATATCCTAGAATGATACAAGCTATCATAGCACAAAGTCTAAAGGTAACTTGCTTTTTGATTCAAACAAAGAAATATGATGAACAATCTAAGCTCAAAGTCTCAGCAATGCCTTTCAATGTGGGCAGAGTTTTGATTTTGATAATAAAGAGATCTCCCTTCAAACACACAAAGAGTTTTCAATATATAGAGGCCAAGGAAGGCTTAGCACTTTATTCCATAGAGCATCCCATGCTGTGCATTCAATGCCTTGAATGCATTTTTAGTTTTTTCAAGGAGAGCCATGCTGGAACAGGGAAGTTGCCTTAACTATGGCATGCTAATTCATCTAATATGTCTCTTCCTTAGTATGGATTGCTTGGTCCTTTTCCTGGTGTCTGCATATCTATCCCTTTACCTTTACTTCATGGAAGAAAAATAGGTTGTGTCCTTGATTTGGTGTGCTCAGAAGTCTGCTCGATCCACTGTTTCACCTAGTAGAAATAACTCCCCTGTAGATATTTTTGATCTTTTGTATTGTTTTCTCTTCCTTGCAGCAATTAGGGCTCTCAAGCTCTCTTTTCAACTAGTTTCTTATTTTAATTTTCAAGTTCCGTGCCATATTTAAATATTAAAATATTTTCTATCACCTTAAATTTGATGCCTGTGGGGACGTCACTGGTCACCGAAACCATGTTAAACCTTTGATCCTTGAAGGCTCCTATTCATCTAAGTCTTTCAAAGCTTCTTTTTGTGTCTTTATCAAGCCTTTGGAACACTCTGAAGGGAAGGTGTCCCTTCAAGCTTTATAAATAATCTTTTTTTTGAATATCAAGTACCTCCCGCAAGGGTACCTACCCTTCGGGCTCAACTGGGCAGCCTTCAGGCTTTTGGTTCTTTGGTGGACTTTTATCCTTTATTTCCTTTGACTTTAGTCACTTCAAAAGGGGAATGGGGACATGTGGCACTTTTTTCTAACCCCAATAGGTGCCACATGGTGGCTTCCACCCTAAACAAGTGAGGACACTTGGCAGTATCTGCTTAAACTATAGAAACTTTAGCTACCTTTTTGAGAGTCCCACAGAAGATGACACATGGCAGCTTTTGTTGAGTTTTTAGAAATAGTGTAGACACATTCAGGATTCATTTGGATTCACATGAATGCAGACACTTGGCACATTTTTCTTGTTTGTGTGACTTACCCAGGGCTCACCACAGTCCTTACCCAATAGCTACAGATGTCGACACTTGGCAGCTTCTGCCATGTTTTACCAGGGACACATGGCAACTTTTGTAGCTTCTTAGAAACAAATTACAAAATTTTTGTTGTTGCCACTTGGCACTTTCCATGGGATTATATGAGAAGCTTATTAAAGTAAGCTTTGAATCTTCTGAGAAGCTTGAAATGTGGATGCTGACACTTGGTGCACTCTGCTGAGTTACAATGGGACATGTGGCAAGTTCTGTTTACTTTTAATAATCACATGGATAGTGACACTTGGAGTGTTTTACTTAATTTTAGCCATTCACCTGATGCCCACCATAGTTCTTACTCAATATAGAAAAATGAAAGGAAGGAACTAAAAAATTTGACACTTAGAGGCTTTTGACAAGCTTTTCAAGGGACACATGGCATCTTCTGCCACTTCTTGAAACTAAACTATAAAGTGTCCCAACAGATGATACTTGGCAGCTTTCACTTGACTTTGAGACTTAGAAAAAACTTGTGTAAAATGAAAAACCCGCGTGTTGAACCTTGGAACTATTGAACCCATTAATTCATTGAACTAATTCAAAAATTACCTAAGTGCTAGAAACTTGCTCCTTTGAGGGAATTCACCTGTTAAATCCTACAAACTCGTTGAACCTATTTCTTTCCTGCAGAGTTCATAAAAGCCAACCTGCAGAGTCTGTAGAATCCTACTTGTAGAGTCCATGGAATTTTGAGAATCTTGAAAAATGAGGAATTTGAATGCTCAAGACAAATATCAAAAAGGGAAGAGACAATTTTGGTCTTGCAGGGCCCAAAATAGTGCATAGGTTGTCCCAAAAATGAGTGACATTTTTTGGGGACAACACATTCTAAAGGAACAATCTCTAAAGACTTTTGGAAATTTATTGAATGATCCACTTGTACTTTATACCCACCATATCTCTCTCTAGGATTTATACACCATCCTCCACTTACCTTTTATAGAAAGATAAAAATACTCATATCCATAGATCTGATTGATCCATGAATATGTATGTTTTAAGTGGCTACATGTTCCTGCTAAAAGTGGATGATATGACTATGTTGAAAGATAAGACACTTATTTCATAATCACAACTCTGACCCTACTCCAAATCCTAAACATAGGTCCATTATAGATGAAAACCAATTCTCTTATTGGTTTTACTATAGTTATAATTTTGATGAAGATCCATAAGTATTAGGTTCTTAATCATGAACCTGATGTAAAACTTACATCTACAGGATTTTGATAGGTCTAGTTAAGCTTTAATGGCATCCTTAAATTATGTAGTGTCTACCATGGTAACCTATATCGTATTTGATCTTGCATTTATGCATTTGCCTACCTAGGTGGTGAAATCTTTTGATCCAATGTGTCCATGTATATGGCACCTCTCTTGGTTTCTTATCATATTTTGAAAATATGACCATCATCACTCAAACATGTTACCTCATCTTATGGCCTCTATAACTTAAATAAAATTTTCTCCATCAATATCATCAAGAGTGTCTTGGATTTGACCTTCATTTTTACCATTAATATGATTTGCATTTGAGATCATGCCACTTGATGCCCTACATTGATCTTTGATCTTGGATTTTGAGAATATGACACCTGGTAGTCTCACATGATTCTTTTTCATCTTGTTATTAGTCTATATCTGGTTCATGTGTTTATGCCACATGTTAGCCTTGTGTGTAATCTAGGTTTTTTGACTTTGATCCACACCATCGATCTCTATTTTCATGATTAAATGTGCTCTATAGATCTATGATCTACTAGATCAAACATGGATTGTTGATTTCCATTTAATAATATGATTGAATACAGGCTATCGATCTACTTAGAATTCATTATGATTGAAACACTTGGCACCTTCACATTCATCCATAGTATCCATTTGAACTTTTGACCTTGAGCTCATTATTGATCATTAACTACATAATTAAATGTACACCATTGATTTACATTGACTTATTGACCTTGTTATCACTCACGTGTTGTTGATCTTCAGTAAAAACCTTTGAGATCATACCACTTGTCATCCTTGCATTCAAATTTAATCTTGTCAAGGTTTTTTTAATCCAAATGACTATTTCTTATGGTTTTAACTTGACATCCCTGGGCATGTCCCACACTACTAGATCATTTTTTAAGGTCTATATCTTGAGATATAAAACTCATCAAGACACCATATTTATAAGGGATGACCTTGGCATAAAATAAATCATTTTCATATAGTTCTTTATCTTTAGTTGATTTCCCAAGTATTCTTATCAAATACATAACTAAATTGACCTATTTATCCTTTCATGATGTGATATGATGATATGGTTCCTTAAAATCACCAAATTCACACTTTAAGCTTAATTAAAGTGTTTCAAAAGCTTACAAGTGATAAGTGATAAGATCATGAAGTCTATCTTCTCCCTTCTACCATTGGATCACTCTTCAGCTAGAAACCTGCTCAGCATCTCATCCTAGATCCAGGCAAATTTTTATATGTGGGCCAAATTTGGCCAACACTTCCAAGTATTTGAGGATGAATAAAATATCATCAAAATTCTTAATAGCATGGGGGTATTTTAAACCCAAATAATTAATGAGGTGGATAGAGACTACCCTGATACTGAGCTAGACAAAGACAAAATCCTCAATATTCATTTGAATCAGACCTTGAAAGGGATGATTTAATTGGAAATAAAATTTTATATTTTATACCCCACATTATAAATAAATAATCCTAATTTTGAGAACAAAAAATTCCATCTCATCAACCTTTACCCTATAAAAAATCCCTTAGACTATCAACATGGATCCTGACTAGACAAACTCTAAACTAGAGAAGTTGTACAAACTACTACTAAGGTATAAATATTTAATTTCCTAGGCCTATGGATACATCAAGGTTTTAGACCCAAAAGTTATTACTCATAAAATCCCACTCAAATTATGTTAAAAACCATTTAGATAGAGGAAGATAGTGATAAACCCAATCATGGAACTATTAATACATAAAGAGATCCATAAGTTACTCTCTGTTGGGATAATTTTCTTGATTTGCCACTCTACCTAAGTGGCCAACTTAATACCCATGAAAAATAAAAAAGGATAAATATGCATATGTGTAGACTTATAGAACTTAAATCAAGCCTCAAACTAAGATAATTACCTACTACCTTCCCTTAATTAATTAATCCAAATGGTGAGTGAATCCCAAATGATGTCCTTTCTAGACAACTTTTTGGGATATAACTAGGTCTTGGTTAAATTAAAAGACCGGGTCAAAACTATATTCACCACCAAATGGGTCATATTTTCTTACAAGTATATTCCCTTATGTTGATCAATATTGGGGTAACCTTTCAAAGAGTAATGAATTTTTCTTTTAAAGGACTAATTGATAAATGTATAATAATTTATATTGATGACTTGACTGTGTTTTAAAAATATAGGTTGGATCACAGATACCACTTAGGTAAAGTGTTTGATAGATGGATAAGGTATGAATTCTCCATAAATCGAAATAAGAGTGTGTTTATTGTCACCAAAGATAAGCTTCTTAGTTATATCATCACACAAGAAGGTGTTTTTATTAATCTAGAAAGAGTTGATGTGATTTCTAAATTACCTTTACCTAATAGCAAGAAATAATTAAAATAATTATTTGGGAAAATCAAATTTGTTTGTAAGATCATTTTGGGATTTACTAAAATTGTAAAACCCCTAAATGCTATGTTGAAATAAGACACGAAGGTGGAATAACAGTAGAATCAAAGAAATCTTTTTTCAGGATATCAAAGATGCTATTATGCAATCCCTAATGCTTATCATCCTAGAATACACATAATATTTATACATCTACCTCTTTTATTTTGAATACACCCTTATTGTATACCTCACCTAAAGATTGGATGGAGAGGAATATCCCATTTCTTTCATGAGCACCAATCTCAAAGATGTAGAACTGAGATATTTCACTCTAAACAAATATATCTATGCCCTAGTCAAAGCAATACAAAATTTAAGGCAATAAATTATTAAGAACAAAGTGTATGTAGTCATCTCAGACCTGACCATCAAGTAAATGTTGGGGCATACTTAATTAGGAAAATGTAGAGGCTGATGGATGACAAAGCTATAGGAGAATGAGATGGAGATCAAATCAACCAAATTGTTTAGAGGATAGGTTCTTACCTAGATGATAATTGAAATAGACCCAAGACTAATTATACACTAATTAGACCAAGAACTAGTGATACAAATAGAATAGTGTGCCCTAATCATGCATTTCTTACTCTATATAAATATACCTCCTAGACTTAACCATACACTAAAAAGAGATCTCTAGTTAAAGGCTACACAATATATGTTAAATAAGGGATTTTATTTAGAAAGAATCATGAAGAAGTCTACCTTAGATGCTTGTCACTAGATGAAGCCAAGGAAGTGATGGAAAGTTTTCATGAAAGATTAAGAGCTGGTCACCTTGCAACAAACTCTAATGACACACAAATTTCTTTAGGAAGGCTACTAATGACCTACTTTATTTAAATATGTTCATGCCTACATCCACATTTTTCATTAGTGTCAAACCTTTTACAAGAAGGAAACCCATGTGGTAATGCCACTTCATCCCATGGTGGAATTGGCACCATTTTCTCAATGGGGGTTAGATTTTATTAGAGTCATCAACCCTAACTCATTAAATGACCATAAGTTTATCCTCACAACCATAAATTATTGCAAAAGGTATTTTGAGGTAGTCACAATGAAGATAATCACTACTAATGAAGTCATCAAGTTCATGGAGAATACCATAACCGCCTAGTTTTGAGTCCCGATCTCCTTGGTATGTGATAATGGTTCTACCTTCCAACTTGTAGAGTTTATAGAATTGGCTTATGATAATGGTATCATGTTGAGGTTCTGATCCAATCATTATCCACAAGGAAATAGATTGGTGAAATCCACCAATAATAATTTAATAGACACCATCAAGAAGTCTACAAGATAAAACCCTTATGAATGACATTCATTAATAACATTTTATTTATGGGCTAACCACACTAGGTATAAATAAGTCCTCAAAATCTCTCATTTACTTTTAGTTTATGTATTTGAAGCAATCTGTCAGTAATGCTCAAACTACCAACTTATAAGTTCATGTAAAATATCATGGAACTAGATGATGAAGTAAATTCTAGGCTCTTAGATATCATTCAATTAAAATAAGCCTAAGATCAATCTATATTAAGCTTCATTAAACATTAAGGTACTATCAAATGATGGTTTGATAAAATGGATGAGATCAAGACGTTTGGGATCTTAGATATAGTATTAATGTGGGATAAGGCTCATGAAAACAAGGGCCAACACTTGAATTTTGATGCTCTCTAAATTATCCCCTATTAAATAGCTGAGATCCTAGGCTAGAATGTTTTTCACCTCAAAGACCTCAAGGGCAAAAACCTGTCACTACTAGTAAATGGATAGTTCTTGAAGCACTACTACTCAACTACTCCATCTAATGTAATTTTAGAATAACCTTGGTGAAATATAGTAATGTATATATTAGGTTAGCTTTTTTTAGTTATGTGTCTATTTTCCCTATTGTGTTATTTATTTATCTATTCTTTTGTCTCATTTATTTGGTAGTGTCTTTGAAGCATTCATATCCCTTAGATCTTGCCCCTAATTAGAATTAAGAAAGTGAGCCCCATTATGAGGGATCTCTAGAGAAGAAAAGTTAGTAGCCACTTCAAATGATGACTGAAGATCAAAATATCTTGGAGGTCAATGATTCTAAGAGAAACATGGGGATTGGAGAGACTCAAAATAGAAGAGTTCCTACTTATAGACAACCTTGTATTTGAATCAATTGGTTTTAGCCTAAGTGCATAGTCATGGAGAAAGGAGGTATACAAATGTAAATTAAATTTGAAAGTATATATATTCAGTGCATTAATTTTCATACCTCAACCATGGATGAAAAGGCTATGAGATCATTTACATGGGAGGAAACATTCTCATGCCTCCTTGGAAATAAATATGAAGGCCAAGATGTAGCCATAACATCCATGACAATCAAGGAATAGCCTAAAAGTGACTCATCTACTAGATACCACAAAAAAAAAAGCCACTTTCAAGTTGGATCTTCTAATTAGTTTGGTTTGTATGAATACCCAATCCTATCCTTCACCATAGTATAATGTATGGGTTAAGATATTTTATAAACCCTATCCCTTATGCTTTTGGTAATCTAGATGCAAACATGATGCAAAATTATAGTCCTAGTTTATTTACATTACATGAACTAAACATGGATAAATATTTATGGGATAATGTTTTCCAATGTAAAGGATAATATAAACACAAGTATATGTTTCTTTTTCCCTTCTAAAAATCCTAAATAAATAGGTGTCTGATTGGTTCGAGGATGCACTTGTTTGAACATTTCCTATGAATACTTTTTCTTTTTCCTTCTCTATCCCTTTCTATTTTCTTTTCCTATCCCTTGTTTGTTAGGTTTTGTTTTGTTTGGTTTATTTTATGTGTCATTGTTAGGTCTTTCCTACCCTATTTTTTCCCTATGGTCCCCTTGTTAATTAAATAAATGAAATAAAGGGTTGTTACAAGAGTAACGTATGTGGTAATCAAAGAGCCTAATTTAATTTTTTTTTGTATATTTTGTGTGAAACTATTGTGATCACATGATTCATTTCTTAAATTCTAAAGGTCAATGATTCATAGCATAACATGTGGATTTAGAACAACTATTTTCTTGTTTGAGTCCATCTAATGTATTAAAGGAAATATCTAAATAAAATTGCAGCATTGCTTCAATTTTAATTTGTCTTAAGTTGTCATGAATTTGTTGGTTTTATTTTACCTGTGGTTTGGTCCCCAACCCTCTATAGATGAATTAAAAAATATATTTTCAAAATAATTGAGCTAAAATGTAAAATATAAAATTTTCCTCAAAAGGGTGATCTTGGCAACCTCTACATAGGCTTTCCAACCTAGTTGGTAGTGGATCAAATCCTCTATGAGGGATCAAAGATATCTCTATCAGGGATATAAATGCTTGGATACTATAATATTAATACCCACACAACTTCCCCCCTCCCCCACACTAAATTTTAAAATTTATTTCCTTTAACAATTCTTAGCTTATACAAATCTGAATTATTGTGTGTGAATGTAAATGAAATGAATACATCACTTAATCACATAGATGATTTTAGAAAGATCATGGATTATTATATCATTTATTCCCATATACTTTAGTGCCTTTCAATTATGGTTTGTTCAAAGTGATAACTTGCAGCTAATGTTTTTTCTTCTTGTAAATCAAAAATTCTAGATTCTCAAAATGCTTAGGAGTATTTCCTAGCAGGAGTCACCATTTGTTGTTACTTGAAAAACATGCCCCATTTTCAAATTAAAAATGGGGAACCTATTTTTTATTTGGAGTCTAGTCTTATCCCCTTTTAGGAGTTCATTGTGGTTGTTGGTTTAAATCTTCCTTCCTGGGAGTCCATTCTACTAGATGTGAAGATTTAAAATCTAAATATGCTTCATCACTTTAACTAAGTCTGAACAATCAAATGTTTATCATAAATGCTTAGTATAATTCACATATTGGGGTCTTATTCTATTTGTTTGCTTATTCTATTTGTTTGCTTATGTTTCAAAACACATGTTTACAGCTTCCTTTTAGTCTATTTCACCTTAGGTTTATGCAAATTATCTAAATGTTTTAGAGTTTTATTTATCCTTTTCATAATTAATTTGATCCATTTGAATTATCATTTTGATATAAATGACTAAAAATTCATATAGTTTCATTCTTTTATTTAGTTAATTTTCATAAAAATGGATGAAATTGCCTTTTAAGTTTGTTTAAACATTAATTTTATACTTAGTCATTTCTAAGCTTTCACCTTTGCCATTTTTATTCAAATATTTAGTCATTCCTTTTTGAATAAAATATTAACTAACTTGAATTATTTTAATTTTGCTTGTAGGTGATGAAATCAATCTTGATTGCACATGGTGACTTTTCATGACTCCCAACATCCTGAACCTTATCCAAAGGCACTTTCAACACTTAGTCAATTTTACAAAAGGTTACCTGATTGCATGCATTAATCTACAAATATTTTTATACATGTTCAATATTCTTTCAAAGACTTAGTCAATTTTATGTGAAGTTTACCTTGTGGGTATCTATTGCAACAAATCTCTAGGTGAGTAGGTGAGTAGGTGAGAGGTGAGTATGATGTTTCCATGTAGTGAAATCTTATTTCCCCACTTGCCTAGAGATTTATGTGTATCCCAAAAAAAAATTTAGAACCCTAGGTAATAGGGTGATTAATATGGCACCATGTGGTGTAATCTCACTACTCTACAACCATGGGGTGGTTTGTGCAAGCCTAGTAGCATAATAGGGAAGCATGCGAGTGATATGTTTCTACATGGTGAAATATCACTTCAACATGGAATGAACAATCAACATACACTTAATGTTTTAACCGAGTAGTATAAATATTAGGGGGATTTATGTGGAAAGGATTTATCTTTTCATCTCAAGTTCTATGGTTGGGAAAAAATTAATCAAAATCAAATAAGTATTGAAAGAGGTGAAGATAAGAGTTTATACTTAAATTTTGTGAGTTTTTGATGTTGGTCTCCTAGAGTCAATCTCCTAGGGTATTAAAATCATTAGAATTTACTAGAGGTCAAGAACTAATCAATGATCACCACATGGAATTTGTCTATCCCAGATTTAAACTCCTAGGCTAACATAGTGATAAGAGGTGTTAGACTAGGAACCAATCAAAAGTTACCATGTGTCACATATAAGAACTACCAGACTAACTAGCCCTTGAAGGTGTTATTACTCAAAGATAGTCAATAAGTGTAATTTGGACCTATCAATCTTTAAGGGTAAAAAATCATAAAATTGGCTAAGTATTCTTGTATTTACCAGAGTGACATCATCCCAAGAGGTCATGAAGGCATTAGACTTGTTAGATCCTAGAGCCAATGGGTGCACACCACGTGGAGTTTGTCAATCCCAAATTTAAACTCAAGCTGACATAGTGATCAGAGTTGTCAAATTAAGAACTAACTAGGAAGTGCCATGTCAACCAGAGGTAGAATGGTTAGTCTCTTAGTCTTGATAAACATGTCAGATCTTGAGAGAGCCCAACCAAATCAAAATATTTCATGTGCCCCACATGTTAAAAATGCTTGGATCTAACCAATGAGCTCTTGCTTATGTTAGATGATTCAGTCTTACGCCCTGATAGAGATGCCAAACCCTAATGCAAAAAGGAAATCCCACATGACTTATTTTTAGAGTAGTCAATATCCCAAACTTGATAGAAATTTTAGAACCCAAGAGAGACCAATGTATCAAATCAAAACACATGACATAATTAGGATTTTTTATAGGTAGGCCCCTAAAACCCCTAAGAGGTTAGAATGAAGTACAAGTGGAACTATAGGGGCTAATCAAAGGATTCCATGCGTCCCTAACTGGGATCTCATCCTTCTCAAGGGTAAAATAATGAAGTGCTAGGCTATGCCTAGGTGTTAACCATTAACATGAAGACTAGTAGACAAGTGATAAGTGGCATGAAGTATAAACTCCTTGGAAATATTTAAAAATTATACGAAATCATTCCTACCATGAACAAGTAGAGATGATCTTTAGAGAGCCTCTCATGAAGCCTATCATAAGTTTGACCTCATAGTAGTTGCACTGTAGGCCAAAGAGGCAAGGTCTAAGTAGTTGGGGCCCGACTCATCTGTTCCCCCTTTGCATATCAATTAGATGGTCCCCATAGAAATTATTGAGGTGAGTGAAGGGGTTTTTCTATTTTTTCAATTATGCAATTATAACTACCAAGAATGGCCATCATGGCCCAGGATGGGAATCTCATGCTATTTGGAGGTGAATCTTATCCATAAATATGTAACTGTATTATGTTTTGATGTCAATAATTTTTAGCTCAAAAGTGATCTCAGAATAAAGCCAAGATTTCACCTACGATTTCCTTCATCCTTGTGGATTGTAATAAGTTAGGCATGATTGATACATTTTTATTAGAACTTGTTTTTAATGAATGCAAATTCAGCCTTTGTGAAATACATATTTTATTTGTCAAAGTATCCCACATTTAAGTTTTGAATAAATGTTAGTGCTCATATAATTGTTTTAATTCTATGTCATTTTATGAATGTAATGGTTATGACGTGTTTATCTATTATAACCATTTTATGAACTCCTTTCATTTTATTTACAATATTGATAAACTATGTGTTAGTCTGTAAGTTATCTTAGAATTTTATGTGTTATTTACTAAGGACTTCTAATTTTGATATTTAGTGAGGTTTCATAAATTAAGCATTATTCATTGCTTCCTCAGACTCTTCCTGTTGTACTCAACATACCCCCATTATTTTTTTGAATAGGGACCCACTTTATTCTAAAAGGTCTAGTCCTATTTTTAAAATTTTCTTTCATAAGAGCTTTATATGGTGTACCTAACTTCATTATTAGGTAAATGCAAATGGACATGTTTTGATTATTTATACAAACCTATTAATAAAATTTGGAAGTTTTACATATACACAAGTTTTTGAAACATGCATAATTTGTAAAGTCTCAAGCTTTGTAGAAATTGGTCTTCAAAACTTTTATTCAAAAATTGATCTTCGGTAATAGTCAATCCTTTGCACCTATGATAACCTTCATGAAAATGTTATTCAAAACTTTTTTTTACCAATTTTGATTTAACTTATATTCATAGGTTGAATTTTCACAATTTTGACATTTAATTTCATCACAAGTTTACTCTTCAACACTTTGGTCTTCAAAACTTTTTTGTTCAACAAAAGTCTTCAACATTTACATCTTTAGTGAAAAATGGTCATAATTTGGTCTTTAGAATTTGATATCTAGAATTTACTCTTTGGAATATGGTTTTTGATGAAAGTGTTCAGTGAAAATATTTGGCAAAATTAATTGAAGAAATCTTTTGGAATATGGTCTTCATAACTTTTGGTTCAGAAGGTCTCCACCATGTAGCATTTAGTCTTTAATAGAAGTTTTTGGTGAAAGTGTTTGGAATTTTTGGTTCATAACTTTACCAAAAAAAAAGGTAATCTCATAGGCTTTATAAAAAGATGCCCACTATAGGTCTTCAAAATTTTTGTTTGGAAGATGTGTTCACTTGAAAATAAATTAGCTAACTTGGTTTTAATGTAATATCTAACTCCTAACTACCAAAATCCTCTATGGCATGGATAAATTTAAGTGAAAAGTGTGATAAAATGACACTTGGAAAAATAAAATGATGTGGAATTATTCTAAATGTCTACAATGACTATGTGGCATTCCTACCAAAATGAAGTGGAAAAGTTCAAATTGAGCAATATAATAAACTTAGAGACATTGGACATTAATAGTGCATGAACTAGAATTGAATACCAGAATCTATATCAATGAATTGAAAAAAACATCATGCCCATTGATCACAAACAACTCTGAGATACATTACATCCTTGAGAATAAGCTATAGCTACCTGCATTTGAATTATGAAGTGCATTAGAATAACCAAACCACCAAATCAAAGAATCAAAACTTTGTTAGCTTAGTGACTTAATTATGGATTTTTCATCTAAAACATTCAAAGGAGCCTTTCTACCATCTAAATTTTTGATTGAAGACTCAAAAAAATATAAAGACACTTTTTTTTATTCAACAATATTCAATGATGAATATCTCATTTACTTAGCATTAAGGGACTTAATTCACTAGGTAGACACCCATAATTGTGAGGAGAACTTGACACCAACACTTATATAATTAGATATGGATTTACTCCCTTTCAAGTGACAAGGATTACATTTTGTAGTGGCCAACTCCAAAATTATGCCATACATAGACCTAGTTTGAGACCTATTTTGTGCTGGTAAAGTGAGTGGGGACACTTTCCTACATCACCTAGAGATGAAAACCATCATTACCTTCATCTGAGGAGATACATTCTAAAATATATATTCCTACCTATTATAGATGAAACATATGATATGCACATAGTTATTACAAGGAAAAAGAATAATTAAATTTAAAAAAAATTGAGAAAATGGATCATTCTTGGAGAGACCATCATCCTCAAAGAGAAGAAAATAGTACCTATAATCAAATTCTAGACGAGAGTCCACATTGGGATGGCTCTCTTGAAATAGTTATATGCCTACCCTAGCATTGAATTCATTCAACTTGAATGGGTTCCACTATTGGATTTACTAATGACCTCAGAGCTAACATTTTCTCTAGGATATGCAATCAACACTAAGTTATAAGTACAAGTTATATGCAAGGATAAAAGGCCTATTGGAGGCCACATTTATATGATGTCATACCTATTAGATGTTGTGATGGGCACAATATACATGCAAAATAATTCACTCTAGATCGTATCTCTAGATTTCATCAAGAACCTTATATGTAACTCTTAATATGTTATGAATATATACCTCTACACCAAAAACATAGCTCAAATTACAAAAGACATATACCTTTAAGTTTAAAGGGTTATTCATGAGTCATCATTACTTAGATAGCTAAGATCATATCTAACACATTTATTCCTAGAGGGGACTACTGGCTATTCCATAAATACACCATGATCATGGTTGTTGGCCATAAAACTACTTCCCTACATCTCCCTAATCATGTATCAGACAAATTAGCTAAGCAGGAGATAGCCTACCAACTATGGTGATCATGTATACACATAATATTTTCAAACTTTATCAATTACTGATGCTTTATATCTTACAAGAATCTATTGAGTCTCAATCTCTCTGAGTACACTCCCTATAGGGTGCACTAGGAAAGGGGTGGTCAGACCATTGGTGCCTTTTAATATTGTTGTTCCTTTTTTCCACTTGCTATCTACACACTTGTCTCTTAAAAACCATTCCACAAAGCTTTGCCTCCTATTTTTCAAACTCCTCTATTATTTTACCATGTTCATTATCCCTTTCCCTAACCTAAAACCATTTTTGGTAGTTTACATGACATAGTCAGCCACATCAACCTTATATCCCTATTAATAAAGCTTATTAAGGACTAGGTCAGCCCATGGCCGACCTAATCCAAAACCTATTTTTTTGTCAATTATGATACTAGGTCGATCGGGTCAAACTTGTCAGCCTAAAATTTTATAAGGGTATAGATTTAAATCCACCTATATAAACACATTCATTTATCCCTTTTTAGAGGAAAAATAAGAGTTAATCATCATTTGTACTTCTTTACAATATATTATTCTACCATTCTACTTGAGGAGTCTTATCATAAGGTTTCTACTTGGAGAAGAATCTTTTCTTATGGAGAAGTCTTGGATGCTTTGGCCTTTCTTAGTGATCCTCAAAAACCAAAACAACCTCTTGTAAAACACCTTTGGCTAAGGGAGAGATTGAGTCTCAACAAGTTCATCTTCAAGGTAAGTATCTCTAACTTTGCTCCTCTCTTTAGTAGATAGAAGTAGCATAAGTAATGGATTTTGGATATATTTATCTCTCCATAAGTCACATTTTTACCTAAAAATAGCTTAATTATGATTCTATTATGCATGTTTACTTTTATGTTTACTAACCCTACTTTCTACCAAAAGATTTGGTGAGCACTAGATTAGAATTTTTGCTTTACTTGTTATTAGTTTAGTGAATATGAAAACATAGGACCTAGTTAGGGTTACTGTATAGTTTTGATTGAATAAAGGATTTATAACCCTCCTTAGTGATATTATTTTTGGTAAGAGATCCCTTAGATATGTCTAGAGGATCCATCTTGGTTGTGACCCCAATTATCTAATGTATTCTCAATCAGTAGTGTAAGTAGAATTTATCTTCTCTGAGCTAGGATTGATTTATAGATCTATTAAATTTCCCATTACATACATTCTTATGAACCCAATGTGAAATATATATGTAATAAAAAATGCATCATGTCCATAAATCAATCCTGGATCAGATTGGATAGCGCACACCTACACTTTCAATTGGGGAACATACAAGTGTTAAATGGGAGCATGACCAATGTGAGGATTTGATAGACCTGATCATGGGATCACTTGTCACAACACACCATGTGAGATAGGTTTCCAAATACTATAGTCTAACATAATCATATAACAACCCTACAAGATTCCTATGATTTAATATTTCACTAATCTAATAACAAGAAAAGTAAATCTAATCTAGTGATAACCAAAGCTTGTAGCACAAAGTGGGGGGTTAGAAACAAAACAAATAAACATCTAAACTAAACATGTATAGAAGACATATACTCATGCCAATATATATGTAATCCTAATACATGGAATAGAAGAATACAAATGCACTATCTATCTACTCTTATAAAGGAGGAATAAAGTTAGGAATACTTACTTTTGAAGATGAACCCACCAAGCCCCAATATCCTCCTTGACTAAGGTGCTTCGTAAGAGACTGTCATGGTATGTAAGGATAACTAATATAAATCATCTCTAGGCTACACAATCTATCTAAGCATCCAAAATAATTATCCACAAGATGAGATCGGAGATCTAAAGAAAGTATTGAACCCTAAAGCTTTATTCCCCAAGTAGAATGGTCAATAGGTAGATGTTCATTCACACTTATTCACTTAATTATTTGATCTTATAAATGGTGGCAAATGACCTTATTGTTTGGAGGATGTAAACCGGAAGCACACAATTTGATTACTAATACCAAGCAACTTAATATGCGGAAATTAACCAGATTCACCAAGTAACTAGAATTCAGAATAACACATGATATGAGAGACAATACCAAATTGTATTAACACTTTATACAGAAAAGAATACAATAAAGAAGATGCCACTTCTTCTTCACCACCTTACAGAGGCTTCCCACACCTCAAGTGAACAGTAATTCTTCTCCCCAAAGCTCTCCCTCTCACAGGTCCCAACACCCAACTCAAATACAGAGTTGGTGTTCACCTCCCGTGCTCCACGCACACCACAAGTGCTCCACGCACTCCACAAGCACTCCACGTGCTCCACAAGTACTCAAGGTACTTCAAGTAGATCTCCCATGAATCTGCAACAACCTGCAATTCAACAGACCATACTTATGGAAGGAACTCCCTTGCCTTCCTCTCGCTCTATCCGAGTACACACCTGTACTCCAAGTAGATCCTGCCTGATACTGCTCCCTGTAGTGTTGCTGTCTGTATGACCTTGCACACCTGCAAATCAAGCAATGGTTCTAATCACCTGTGAACCTCGACCTTGCACACACATACACCTGCAGATCAACGATCTTACTTACCATGTAGATCTCCTATATAGGCCATGCAACTGTGACCAAGATCCTACACTCTTGAAGAACCCAGCTGGCTCTCCAATCCAGCACCAACACACCTGGTACTGTGGCACTAGGAGGAACGCACCATAGCTCTACCTCACACACAGAAGGAGCTTATAATTATGCTCTCTTACTCCCTAGCACACTTTTCCAATACAACCATGAGTCTATTATATAGATCTCATCCAAACAATGATTAGACATCTAATTACAATAATTAGATCCGCAGCTATGAGTCTAAAATTAGCACTCATCATGCAAACACTTGGTTCGTTAGCTAACTACCCGTAAATAGCTCGCAGTCGAACCACACAAGTGACCGACGCCGGTCCCTGTCCGCCTGGAGGTGACCGACGTCGGCCGATATATGACCGACGTCGGTTGCTTCTCTGTGCTATCCCGCCGACGTCGGCTGATCAGACCGACCCCAACTTCTTCTGCAACTCAGCAACCTTCAGCAACCTCCTCTCCTGTTTGCATCAGTGAAGCTTTTAGCTCCACAATCCTAACAATCTCCCACTTGGAGATAAATAGCTGCACTGTACCTGTACCTGTACTCCGTCTAATCTGTTTCCTGGTTTGTATCCCTCTTCAAGCTCCCACCTGAAGACAACCCACCACACATCCTGTGGTGTACCACCTGTCATCCGAGTAACCTGCCACATCCGAACCTACAAATACATGTAGTGAAGTCCTGACCCTGCATAGCAACACCTGCTGCCGGTCCCTCTCAGAAAACCTGAGAATCCACTTCCCTGAATTGGCTCCTAACTCTCTGACAGCTCCCACTTCATGGGAATACTCAGGTCTATACCAGACCTCATGTGATTTCGGACACTGTACCTGTCCAGCCCTTAGTGTGCTCCGGCTCTGCATCCTAAACCTCACCAACACCTGATTCACATCAGCTCCCACTCGAGACAAAATCAACCTGTGATCTCCATGCCTCCCATGTCAAAGAACTCCGCTGCTCCAAACTCCTCCTGACATGCCACTGAACTAATCTTACCCTTAGCTCAGCAAAACCCTGTATGTACACCCCTGCTAGCTAGCAAATATACCATCCACATACAGCAACAGAATGATGTTGCAATCACCATCCCCCTGGTAAGTCAAATCACAGTAGATACCTGACACTGACTGAAGCCATGCTCCGTCCTCCACCTGTCAAACCTGGTACCACTATTCTGCAGCTCCACAAGACCATATAACCTGGTCTTCCGTCTCACGTATCCGTTCTCTCTATTCTTCAACTAAGGTATCCATTCGTCTCTGTGCTTTCATACCTGCTGGCATCCCTACCAAAACACACCTGTCTGGTTCTCCTCCAAGGAATCACATCCTCATCCATGCCAAGCTCACACCTGTTTCCTGGATCCTTCCTGCTCTACAATCAGCAACATGTATAAAGAAGAGGAACAACGAATTTGAGGGCCTACTTACGCCTTCAGTCCTCCGTATGGGTGTTTGAGACTCCTTGACAACATGCTGTCCACCCAAAATTCGTTACAGTGACCGACCTCGGTCACTCCACAGTCTGCATCCGACCGACGTCGGTTCCATGCATCTGTACCTGACTACCAACCTGCCTGCGCTGGTGTCCCTGCTACCGACGTCGGTCCTTCTAACCGACATCGGTCTTACATACTGCCGACGTCGGTCCCATGACCGACATCGGTCTTACCCTGCCCGACATTGTCGGCTTCGGTCTGCACATGACCGACATCGGCACCTGTCTGTTCGATGCCGGTTCCTCCTGACCGACATCGGTACCTATGTTCGCCTGTGAGTGATGACTTTTTACCCGCGAGCTTCTTTGAATCAAAATACATGTCCAAACTGCCCTGCTCAGAAGTATCCAGCCACATCCACTGGGTTCTGTCCACCATCTCCTCCATAAACACCAAGGCTTTCCAGTTCTTAAGCCTGTCAAATATATCTGTCTTCCGCTTAAGAACATGCATCTCCTTCCTGCTCATGTGACCAAGCCTACGAAGCCACGTCTCCGCAATAAAAGAAGAATCAGTAATATAAACAAGTAGATAAAGGATACCTGTTTTCTTACCACCAGCTAATTCAAGTGCATCCGCTGTGAGAGTTCTTGTGCATCTCTCATCACCCAATCTTTCTGAAGAAATTAGCCATATCTCCAAACCTGGGACCTGCATGACCTTCATCAACACCTGTGTGTTGGCCGCCTGCAATTTCAGCTTCACTTCCCCTTTGCCAATTCTTTGGCAAGGCTTACCAGCTCCTCTACCTGGAACTGCATGGAAAGAGGCAACCGAATCTTTTATCCAAGATTCAACTTTATCCAAGAAACCTGCAAACACATCCTGTGCAACAACACCTGCTACATCTGTATCTTCAGTTTCTTCATGTTGATCTGCTACCAACCAACAATAATCTTTTACCTGCTCTTTCTTTCCATAGGACCGTGAGTGACCATCTGTGCTTTTCAACTCCTCCATTCTTAGCTTACTTTGATCTGCCGTTGCTCTACTCCCACTCGATCAGAAACCCCTGAGAGTGACCTGTAACCAAACACAAAACCTGCTTCCTCCAACCTCAGCTCAGATACCACCTGTTGGTATCAAGCTCAAGAACCTACAACCAAGGCTCTGATACCACTTGTTGGGAGGATGTAAACCGGAAGCACACAATTTGATTACTAATACCAAGCAACTTAATATGCGGAAATTAACCAGATTCACCAAGTAACTAGAATTCAGAATAACACATGATATGAGAGACAATACCAAATTGTATTAACACTTTATACAGAAAAGAATACAATAAAGAAGATGCCACTTCTTCTTCACCACCTTACAGAGGCTTCCCACACCTCAAGTGAACAGTAATTCTTCTCCCCAAAGCTCTCCCTCTCACAGGTCCCAACACCCAACTCAAATACAGAGTTGGTGTTCACCTCCCGTGCTCCACGCACACCACAAGTGCTCCACGCACTCCACAAGCACTCCACGTGCTCCACAAGTACTCAAGGTACTTCAAGTAGATCTCCCATGAATCTGCAACAACCTGCAATTCAACAGACCATACTTATGGAAGGAACTCCCTTGCCTTCCTCTCGCTCTATCCGAGTACACACCTGTACTCCAAGTAGATCCTGCCTGATACTGCTCCCTGTAGTGTTGCTGTCTGTATGACCTTGCACACCTACAAATCAAGCAATGGTTCTAATCACCTGTGAACCTCGACCTTGCACACACATACACCTGCAGATCAACGATCTTACTTACCATGTAGATCTCCTATATAGGCCATGCAACTGTGACCAAGATCCTACACTCTTGAAGAACCCAGTTGGCTCTCCAATCCAGCACCAACACACCTGGTACTGTGGCACTAGGAGGAACGCACCATAGCTCTACCTCACACACAGAAGGAGCTTATAATTATGCTCTCTTACTCCCTAGCACACTTTTCCAATACAACCATGAGTCTATTATATAGATCTCATCCAAACAATGATTAGACATCTAATTACAATAATTAGATCCGCAGCTATGAGTCTAAAATTAGCACTCATCATGCAAACACTTGGTTCGTTAGCTAACTACCCGTAAATAGCTCGCAGTCGAACCACACAGGCAACCGACGCCGGTCCCTGTCCGCCTGGAGGTGACCGACGTCGGCCGATATATGACCGACGTCGGTTGCTTCTCTGTGTTATCCCGCCGACGTCGGCTGATCAGACCGACCCCAACTTCTTCTGCAACTCAGCAACCTTCAGCAACCTCCTCTCCTGTTTGCATCAGTGAAGCTTTTAGCTCCACAATCCTAACACTTATATATATAGTAACATCTTACCCTAAAATCATTTAGACATGTCAGTTTTATTAGGTCGATTGGGTCGACCTAACACATTTTTAGGCTAAATCAATAGCTATGTGCTAGGTCAACTAGAAGGCTAACATATAAAAAGAGAGAAAAAGTCCCTAAATTACACTAGGTTGACCAAGTCAACCTAGTTTGTTGAATAAGAAACCTAAAAATGTACTAGGTCAACCATGGTGGTTGACCTAGTTTGCTAAATAGGAAGAAGGGAGATAAATCAAGGAAAAGAGGGATAAAGTATGTAAAATGATAGGAATGGTTAGGAAAGAGATAAATAATCTTAGGTTTCATAGTTTTAGGATAAAAATGTGTGGATGGAAAGTGGAAAAAGGAATAACAATCTTATGAAGCACCAATGGTCTGCCCACCCCTTTCGTGGTATACCCCTTAAGACATGCACTTAGAGAGATTGAGACTTGACAAGTTCCTACAAGATAAAAAGTGTCAGTAATCAATAAAATTTTGAAAATATTATGTGTGTACATATGTCCCAACCAAATCTCATCATGTGTCATGTAAGTGCAACATGGGATGGTGCTTCGGAAGAGAACATGATAACACACAACACTGATGCTAAGTATGGTGTAGTAAGCGGTAAATAAGATAAATGAAAGAACTATATTGAAAAACACATACCTTTAACTTACCTTAGTACTGTAGCTAAAGAAGTAGACTACAAAAAATGAAGGTGTTTAATGTATAGTACACTAGGTGAACCTATAGAAGTTAGTGCAGAAAATAGAGAGCCAAAAATTGAATTGTGTAAAAGATAGGCATATAGTGGTTAGAGTGCGATTTTAGGAAAGTTTGGAAATTAGAATTGTTAAGGTATGTTTAGAATATTAAAGGAAATAAAGGACAAAATTATGGCAAATGAATGACAAAAGGATGAAAATGAATGACAAAAGGTTGGAAATAAATGACAAATAATATGAAATTAATGATATTGGAAAAAAGGATAAATGATAAGTAAAATATGAATGGAAAAAATAAATATAGAACATACTAAATCACATCAACAAGTATGTAAAATAGGATTGATAAATGAAATATCAATTCAAGACAAAGTGAACAAATATATGGAAGAAGGTAAAAAGTAAGCTCATGTAAGATAGGCATGAAAGAATCAAACATAAAGAAAAATATGAAAGAATGAAAATGAAATGTAATTGAATATGGGAGACAAATATGAAGGAATACATAGAGAGAAACATATAAGTCATGTAAAAATGGGTGCAAACTCAACTTTCCACCATAGAAGGGTAGTTCAATAATGATAAATGAAAGAAAAGAGTGATCCATAATTACTCAAACATGTTGTTTTAATCTAAGGATAGATAAAATTGAAAAAAGAAATGCTAGAATATTTTTAAGAGGTAAATAATAAGGAAATAAAGAAGAGGGAAAACATATTTAGAATCACAAGTTGCCTATCAAGGGGGAAAATGAAATGGGTGGAGGGGATAATGAAGGAAAAACCAAAGTAGAGGAACTCTTTATCGAAGTCAAAACACTCAAATTAATTTTGTCAAAACAAGAGGAATTTAAACCTTAAGATCTATGAATAACTTATCTTAGCCACACAAGTATTAAGTAAACAAATGGAGTGTATAGATCATCCCATGAAGGCTATATGCATGAAAAGTAAAATGGACCTACCTCCCCACGATGTGTTCCCTATTCTTCAGGACCCCTTACAAAATTGATGGTATACTATAAATATTGGGTACTTGTGTGAGAAATTAGGTATCACCATAGGGTTTTTTTTTAATTCCTCTATTCTAATCTACTGGCCTACCACACCTCAAAGGACTTTGGCTCTATATGAAGCCGACTAGTGGAGTTTGAGCTTCAATTGGAGATAGGAGATGTGCTTGTAATTGCATATTTTGGTGTGAATTTGAATTTTTAAATTTTGCATGTTTCCTTTTAAATATCATTGCCTTTTGTTTTCAAATTATTTGTATTTTAACTTTATTTTGATGTATTTTTATATTCCTCCTCCATATGGATTTGGAAAACCAAACATGGGTGATAAAGATGACTTTCATTTGAAAACTTGGGACAAGGATGTTAAGAGAGATAAACTTCAAAGAGCATTAGGTCTAAGAGTATTGTAAATCTAGGTGAAATAAAAGTGCTATCTTGACTTTGACCTTGTTTTATCCAATGTGGAATGAAAGAAAGGGGAAATCAAGAGGAATGACACATGGAACAATTTGACTTACTTCAAATCATAAAAAATGTGAAAAAGGGAAAAAAGGGATACAATGACAACAAAGGTGTGTTTCCTTATCATAAGAATGTGGGAAATATAGGAAAACATTCTAACATATATTTTTATAAAGATTTCATCTAGCAAAAGAAGAAAAAACTAAAGTTGAGAACAAGGATCAATAACATGAAAAGATGGTATTTTTATGAGGAGTGCCAGGTCCTATCCATGACTTACAAAGTAAATCATAAAAGAGAAACCCATGAGGGGTGCCAAAACAAAATTGACAAGTAAAAAAAGTGAGAAAAACATAAGTAAAATATGGTAATTTTGTGAGGGGTGTCGGGTCTTATCTGATCTTACAAAGCAACTCACAAAAGAGAAACCCATAAGGGTGCCAAAAGATAAATGTCAAAATAAAAAGAAGACTATGGTATATCAAGAAACAAATGCTAAAGAAAGAGACAAAAATGATCATAAAGCTATTAAATCAAAGAATGACATAAAAAGATGAAAAATAATATATATATATATATATATATATATATATATATATATATATATATATATAACGGAAAAAATGAAAGCAAATGCCAAATGTAATGTGTATGAAAACCAAAGAACATAAAGGAAAATGATGATGCTTAGGAAGGTGAAACTAAAAGAAGAAAATGCATAAAAATAAAGAAACATGCGACAAAAATAACAAGTAAAATCTATGTTAACATCTGTATCAAAATATTATTATGTGAAATTCAAGTCTATAAGTCTCAGAAGGTTTATTGAAGCTGAATTTGTTTGCTATTATGCATTATAGAATGAGAGTGGGCATCAAAAAATTTCCCAAAGGGTAAGTAAATGTAGGGATGGGAATTGAAATATGCCCCAAAAACTGAATGGATATGTGGATGGGAATCATAAGATACCCCAAAATCTAAAGGGACATGTGGATGGGCATTGCAAAATGCCCCAACATGTGAGTTGGAGTGAGGTGATATTGAACCATTAGAATGATTTTCATTGGGTTGGTAGGTGCATTTATAAATAGATAAATGTATTAGTTTGTTAGATTTGAAGGAGATTTAATATGACAAATAATGTGTAGGATAGGTATAAAAAGGTAAAGGAGGACCATAGATGATATGATTTAGAGTAGGCATTTGAACTAGTTACTATTTTACTTCATGTGACTTAAGAGGTTGAGGTTCAATGGATGCCACAATATGTTTAAAGTTGTTCATGTTAGATATCATTTCCTGACTGGTGTATGAAGAAGGATCTATTATGGTTTGAATAAAATTAGAAGATGAGGTGTAGATATGAGATGATTTTTATTGTTCATTAGGAAGTTGATGTTGATGTGATTTTGGTTCTTGAGATTGATTTAGAGAATCTTGAAGATAGTCTTCATAACATTGTTTGGTAAGAATATCAAGATTAAAATATGGACCAAGCAAGGAAGAAATAATAAATTAGTGAAGATCACGATAAGACTCATGAGAATGACCTATATTCGCATGCCACCAACAAAATTTATCTGGATTGTACCATTTTGGAGGAGCTTTGGAAGGATCAAAGCTCATGGGTTTATAGGGTGTCATTTTTGTCATAAGTTGTTCTAGACTCAAGGAAGGGTGGGTTGGGTTAAAATTGGTTGAATTAGATGCTCTATTTTGAGGTTGGGGAGGCTTGGATAAATCAATGTTACGAGAACATGATTGGAAAGGTGCTTTAGTATTTTTTTGAGGTGTTTCAAATTGAGTCATAAGAAAGTCTTGTCTTTTTGTTTGGTCTAAGGCTTCTTCTAAAGTTTTTGGTGAAAAAATTTAAACTTTATATTGAAGAGAAGGTTTAAGATTAGTGAAAAATAGTTTTAGAAGAGTGTCATCATTCATGTTATGGTCCACTTTATGAGCAAGAGACTTCCATCATTTGATGAAATTATGAGAAGATTCATTAGGAAGTTGTTTGGCATTGATGAAATGGCTAAGGTAGTTTTCAGGAAGGTCATCATGTTATAATTCATTCACTAGAGCATTGACTAAATCCTCTAGTTGTAAGATAGAATTTCTAAGAAGATGGTTGTACCATTCAAGTGCATCACCAACAAAGGTTTTGGATAAGAGCTTGGTGGTAATAAAGGTGTTAGTTTGGACCCATTCCTTATAGAGATTACCAAAAGACTTCAAAAAGATAGTAGGATCCTTATTCATGTTATATGTGATAGTTAGAGAAATGTTTCCAATATCTATGGATGAAATGAATGGGGATAAAGGTTGATTTTGAAGATGTTGAAGTATTTTGTTATTCATTGGAGGTTGAGGGATGATATTACCATTGGCATCTCTAAGAGAAGGAGGGAAAAAAATTTGATTTGGTTGAGACATGATGACTTGAGATGGTTGAATAATCATGTTACACAAGTGTTGTTGCATGTTAATAATTTGAGATTTATTAGTTGTTTGCATGATGTTCATTTATTGTATGACTCATGTAATAAGTTGAGTTGTATCAATAGGTGGATTGATGTTTTTAGGAGGGGTATTAGTGTTGATAGGATTCCCAACATTGGTATTGGGAAGAGGATTGTTAGTGTTTATGGGAGGAGGATTATTTTTAGGTGGAGGATTGCCAACATTAATGTTAATTATCTTAAGTGTGGCAGAAGAAGAAGGAAGCTTAGTCAAGCCACCATTCTTGTGAGGAGTGTAAATAGTATTATCATCAAGATTCTTGAATGTTTGGGAACCATCTAGATTGTCAATTTGAGTAGTATTATTTGGTGAAAGAATCTAAAAATTGGTATTGGTAAGAGGATTATGATGAAGGATCTCAACTACATTACATTGTGTAGTGAGTGGTTTAGGCTTATGAGAAGGGGAAGGAAGAAATTGGATAGTTTCATCAGAGGTAATGAAATGAGTGAGGTTATTATCCAAGTACTTAATAATGTAATGTTATTGACTAAGGGAAGGCTAAAAATATGTCATCATGATGAAATAAGACTAGATAACCACATAAAGAGAATAAAAATTGACAAAAATTAGTATAGGGTTGACTCGATCAACCTAGCACAAAAATAGGGACTACAAAACTGTACAAGGTTAACTGGGTTGATCTAGTATAGTATACAAAGATTGGTAGAAAAGGTAAAAGAGATGAAAATAGTATAGGGTTGACTAGGTTGACCTATTACAGTGGATAAAGGCTGAAAAAGATACTAGGTCTATAGGGTCAACCTAGTACAACAAACAAGTTCCTTGTTTTATTTATATCTTTAGTTCTACTTATCCATTTTTTAAACCATAAAATGTGTTTGATTCATGATGATGTAGGGAAGATGAGAAATTTGATATCAAGTTGTGAATTAAAATAAGAAAATTTTAAAGTAATTAAAAATAATAATTACTAAAGGGAAACAAATAGTTAATTAAATTAATGTTGGCTAATCTAATTGATGCACACAAAACAAAATCTTGCACTAACACTAGCTAATACAAGATTTTGCACATAAAATTGATCAAATAGTAAGAAAATAAATGGAAATTAAATATAGTTAATTGGTCAACCTATAATGTTGATTAGCTTATTAAGAATGATTTTAAATGTGAAAGGGGGATTGGCTATAAGTAAGGTACTAGATAACAATCTATGGATAGTTTTAGGTAGATTTAGGATGAAATGTACTATAGTGGTAATGATATAGGCTTGGTATTGAGGCCTACACCCTCACTTCACACATTTTAGAAATAATTTTAATGGGTGATTAGCCAAAATATACCATTAACCATGTTGTATACTTGATCAGAGCATCATGTCGACTTCCACCTTGGTGATGAAATCTAAGTAGGTAGACCTGGGTAGTCAAATTTTTAAATTCTTGTTGATGTTATGTGCTTTGGCCATGTGTGTAAAATATAAATAGTTAAGCTAAGTGATTAATTGAAAACCACCTAATTAGACTATGTGAATTATTTTAAGCATGTAAGCAACTAAAAAGAAAGTGTGAGACTAATTACTAGCATATATAGGTTAATTCTAACTATTAAATAAGGTATATTATAGAAACTATATGCACAATTCTACAAAAATGGGTCAATATTATACTATGGAAGCATGGTCTAAAAATGAACTAGGCTGGCCAAGTTGACCTAGTTATTCAGACATCACACAAAACACAAAACTAGGTCCACAAGGTTGACCTAGTTGACTATACAGGGGCAGTTTTAAAGATTGCAAACTATGAAAGGAAATATATAAAATAAAAAATATAGAGAAATGGAAACTAACCTTGATGGATCATAGATGAAAATGAATAAGATTTTTGATCAATAACCTTGGAGAAAACTAGCAAAAACTTGCAAACTGGGTCAAGCTGATCGATCAAGCTATACAAGAACCTACTAAAAAAGTGCTAAAAATGCACTAGGTTGAATTAGTAAGTTGAACTGGGAGTTTGAAAATTCACTAGGTTGAGTTGGTCGACCTAATAGGCTAATCTGGAAGTCAAGAAAACTGAAACCTATATTGGGTTGAGTTGGTTGATATAGTTGTCTGTTCTTCAAAACCTATGCAGAGAGAAAAAAAACTAGGTTGATATAATTGATTTAGTATGTAAAAAATATGATAAAAATGGTGATCAAAATAAAATGAAAGAAAGTGAAAGAAATCTTGCAAGGTTTTGATTCACATTAGGTTCACTAGAATGTATGTAATCAAAAATGCATCATGTCCATAAATCAATCCTGGATCGGATGGGATAAAGCACACATACACTTTCGATTAGGGAACATACAATTTTTAAGCAGGAGCATAACTAATGTGAGGATTTGCTAGACCTGATTCAGGGATAACTTTCCACAACACACCATGTGAGATAGGGTTCCAAAGCTTATATTCTAATGCAATCACATAACAACCCTAAAAGAGTCCTATGATTTAATATTTCACTAATCTAATAACAAGAAAAGTAAATCTAATCTAGTGTGCACCAAATTTTGTGCCACAAAGTGGGGGGTTAGAAACAAAATGAATAAAAAACTAAACTAAACATGTATAAAAGACATACACTCACATCAATGTATATAGAATCCTAATACATGGAAGATAAGAATACAAATATACTATCTATCTACTCTTACAAAGGAGGAATAAAGTTAGGAATACTTACCTTTGAAGATGAACCTATCGAGCCTCAAGCTCCCCCTTGGCCAAGGTGATTTGCAAGAGATTATTGTGGTATGTAAGGATAACTAAGATAAATCAGCTCTAGGCTACACAACCTATCCAAACATCTAAAAGCCTTATCCAAAAGATGATATCAGAGATACAAAGAAAGTATTGAACCCTAAAGCTTTATTCCCCAAGTAGAATGGTCAATAGGTAGATGTTTTTTTGCACTTATTTACTTAATTATTCACTCTTATAAATGGTGGTAAATGACCTTGTATATATAGTGGTATCTTACCCTAAAATCATTCGAACATGTCAGCTATACTAGGTCGATCGGGTTAACCTAACACATTTTTGGGCTAACTCATTAGGTTTATGTTAGGTTAATTAGAAGGATAATAAACCAAAAGAGAGAAAAAGTCCCTAAACTACATTAGGTTAACTAGGTTGACCTAGTTTGTTGAATAGGAAGCTTGAAAATGCACTAGGTCAGCCATGATGGTCGACCTAGTATGATAAATAAGAAGAAGGGGGATAAATCAAGGAAGAGAGGGATAAAGCATGGAAAATGATAAGAATGGTTAGATAAGAGAGAAATAATCTTAGGGTTCATGGTTTTAGGAGACAAGTGTGTGGATGGAAAGTGGTAAAAGGAACAATAATCTTATGAAGCATCGATGGTCTACCGACCCCTTTCCTGATGAACCCTTTAAGGCATGTACTCAGAAAGGTTGAGACTTGATAGGGTCCTATAAGATATAAAGTGTCTGTAGTCAATAATTTTTTAAAAATATTATGTGTATATAAAATCTAACCCTTAAAAGTTTTTTTTCATGCTTTCATTTCTATCATATTTTTTATATTGTATTGAACTAGTTGGTATAGTTCTAAATTTTGTGCACAAGTTTAGCATATAATCACATCAAAAGGAATTTGTTCTTTCTGTATAGGTCTTCATCAAATATAGGTTGCTAAATCAAATATGTTGACACTATAATCTTCTTTAGTTTTAGATAATAAACTATGTTAAATAATTTGACTTAGTATCTCAATCAACATCTTGATCAACAAACTAGGTTGAATAGGTCAACTTAATATCTCAATCAACAAACTAGGTTGAAAATGTCAACTTATTCATCTTATCCTTCTTCAACACATAGGGTTTTGTAGATTTGGGTTGAAATAATTGACTTAGTTTGTAGAGTTTGTAAGCAACATTCAAGGCACTTCATCATAAAATTTTTAATCCTAATCATCTTCTAACCCACCAAGGTTCCTCTCTCTCAGTCATTTTAGTACTTCATTATAGTTTTGATTTATGCAAGTTAGCAGTAGTCAAAACTATAACCCTATAACAAACTAAGTTGACTTAGTCAACTTAGTTCTCTAGCATGTCTTCTATATAAAAGACTAAGTCAACTTGGTCAACTCTATTATTAAAGACTTTTACTTTTGTAGAACACTAGTGACCCAGTCAAATTCATTTTGTATTATTTGAATACAGTGTCACTGAATGACTTTGTACCATTCTAATTTTGGAAATTAAAAAATTATTTTCTAGTAATTAATTTACACTTTCATTTTTAGTTATTTTCATTCTTATAGTAGATCACATAGTCTAAATAGGCGGTTTTTCAAATTACCATTTAGTTATACTATTTTTATCTTTTTTCACACACTACCAAATCACATAATATTCAAAATAAATTTAACACTTATCTTCCCAAGGCTTACCTACTTGGATTTAATCATCAAGGTGGAAGCCTACTTGGTTTTTTGGTTGAGTATAAACATATGGTCAGTGGTATAAATTAAAAAAGCCACTGCCACCCTTATCTCTATGAGATTGTGAAGTGAGGGGGTAGGCCCTAATACCAAGCTTGTACCATTACCAACACATATCCCTGTCAACCTAAATATCTTGAAACCATCTATAGATTACTTTTTAGTTCCCTATTTTCATCCAACTTCCCTATCACACTTAAAATAACACTTTATTATAATCTAATAACACTCATGATGACCACTTAGTTAGCACTTACTTTTTAGTTGAATTTTTTCTCTCTGATCATTGTGTATATATTGTAAAAAACTTGCATTGGCCAACATTATTGCAAGGTTTTGTGTTATGTGGCCCAATTGGATCACTTACATTGATCCAATTATTTATGTGTTTTCTTTCATTTCTTGTATCATTTATATTGAAACATTCTAATCTATTTCAAAAAATTGTTGTCTTGGTTGATATAGTCTCTTATAGACTATCTTTCCTTTATCCAACAATACATAGTTGACCTTATTGACTCTATACTCTTTTGCCTTTTGTTCAATAGTACACAGTCGACCTTGGCAACTCTATAATATTTTGCCTTTTATCCAGTAATATATAGTTGACCCAGTCAATTTTGTACTCTTTTTATCCCCTTATATGTAATTGTTGTCCTTCCTTCTCTATCTGGTCAATCTAGTTTGGCTGACTTCCTTATCTGAGTAGATGACTTAGTTTTCTATCCCTAATTTCTATTTATTTTTGTTTAACATTCTATCCATTTCCTCAAAACATCATGAAATCTCTTATTAGAATCTTCTTGGATAACTTAAATCCATTTAGACACTATATGGGGTATTATTTTCTCCCTTTCTTCACCTCCCAAGAGAACCATCACTCTTAGAGTACCTATTCCCCTCCATTTATGGATCATGGTTCAAATCAAGCCTCAAGATGAAGGAGGTGGATCTGATCCTTTTTGTACCTATCAAGAAAATTCTCATCTTCAAACTTTTCAACATAATGTGGGAGCAATTGACACAAGTATATCCAACAATACCAATGGTAATCCACCTTTCAATAACCCTCCCCCTAGTACCAATTTGGAGAGTCTTCCTACAAACACCAACCCACCAATTGATATGACTCAACTTCTTGCACAAGTCATACAATAAATGAATATAATGTGAACTTCTAACACCTCTCAAATAATCCAATTAAAAAATTATTTTATCAATATGGGTAATTAACCTCCACTTTTAAATTCTCAAGTTAATCCAAATTTTATTCTTTCACCTCTCAGAGATGCCTCAGGAAATGTTATTTAGCAACCTATCATGAATAAAAAAATTCTTCAAAATATCCAAAATGAGCGTTTATATCATTTTAATGTGTCCATTGATATTGGTAATAGCTCTCTAGCTATCAAGTATGACGGTACTAAAGACCCTGCATCATTTCTCAAAGCATTCAACAATCTCTATAAAGAATGGATCTAGACTAATACTTTTCCCATAATTAAACTTCTAGTTAAAACCTTCATTATCAATGTATTATAATGGTACAAATAACTTCCCAAAAATTCCATTTGGCAACTTGAATATTTAGTCAATCCTCTAGTTAAATATTTTCAACATAATGATCTTCCTAAAAACTACTTTAGCCTTTTCATCAATGCTAAGCAATCTCCCACCGAATCAACTCATGATTTTATAAAACAATGGAATTCTCTGGCCCATAAATCTAATAATAACATGATTGATGATAATTTTTTCAAACTATATATAAGTACTTTAACTCCTTTACTTCAATATAAGATTCAAACTTTTTCCCCTCAAATGCTTAACAAAGCTCTTGACCAAGCCAAATGTCAAGATTTACTCATGAAGCAATTTGAACCTAATACCAAATTCTTTAAGGGATGTTTTCAATGTTTACCAATGACATCACTATAAATACTCCTAAAACCAAACCAAGAATTTCCAAAGTTGACACTCACCCATCTTCTCACATTTCACTAATTGCGCAACAAATGAAACAATTCTTAGTGCCCTCTAAACCCGTTACTTATCTAAATAATCCTCCTAAATGGTATGACCCTAATCAATTTTGTTGGTTCCATGCTAAAATTTGTCATTCACATGAAACTTTTAGAGGTATTGATAAATTTTTTGTCTCCTATATGCTTGATGATTCCTTAAATCATGAATCCATGATCCAAATCCATCATCAAGAGTAAAACACCTCTTCTCAAAAATGAAAAGTTCCCAAAGATCCATTTTTTAATAAGAAAAAATCTTTTCCCACATATAATAATTAGTAAGCTACCAAGGATGTTTTTATTATTTATTCTAAATATGAATAATATTACAATAATTCTCAATATTTTAATGCATCCAATGTCAAATATCTTCATAAACCATCTCACAAATATACTATCACCAAACTTAAGAAACCATATTTGGAAGAGAAACTTCTCAAATATACTACAACCACTCATTTAGTTTTAGATGCTCATGAGGAACCACCTCCTTATTTTGAACCCCCAACCACTTCCATTAGTTAAAAATCTACCTTACCTTCTAAACCTTTTACTAGTTCTTCTTCTAAATATCATTGGAACTTTCTCAAAGAACTTAACTCCATGCCTTACAAGATTCCACTTATGGGGTTAGTTCACACCTCTCCTTATCATCTCAAGTTCCTCATGCAATAATTACAAGAAATTGAAGATCCATATTCTATAGATGAAGAAAGACCCTCTATTGAGCTACAACCTACCAATGTGCATACTATTGAATCCATTTGTCCTTCTTCCAGACTATCCATTAAATTTCTTGAATAGGATGTGATTAATTATGAGATCCTTTTTCACATTGATGATCCACCCCTATTCATTAAAATAACCATTAATACTACCCTTATCCATAAATTTTTAATTGATTAAGGGTCTGGTATTAATGTGACATCTTTGTGGCTCATCTAACAACTTAGCTATAATAAGGATCATCTCAAGAAAACCTACCTAACCTATCATGGATTTGATAAAACTAATCAAAAGCCACTAAGTAGTATATGGATTCCCCTAACAATCAGACCTAAAATTGTTTGAACTAAAATTATGGCCCTTGATTTTCCCCTACCATATAATATACTCTCAACTGACTTTGGACTCATAGAATGAGGGCCATCACCTCTATTGGTAGCCAATGCACCAAGTTCCTACATAATGGAAAATGGTATAAACATGAGGCAAATCCCAACCCTCAGAGTATTTAACTTCCCAATCCTAAATCTCAATATCACATTCCTACCATCAACAGTGCTCCCTTAACTAAATTCATCAACATTAATCCATATTTATAGGTCACTATTGCTGATTCAAATGATGATGAACCTAATGACTTGAAAACATACTTGTAATACTACTAAGTTACCTCCCTATATTTTGGAGTGGGTTCCTCCCTCTTTATTACCTTGTGATCACACTATTCCTCTCATTGATGATATCACTAATTTTCCCCTCCATACAATGCCCAAGACATTTATTATCTAGAAGATGCCTTCACCTAAAATGATTATGGAGTGGCCAAATTATTCCAAGATCCATTAATCATGTCTCCATGTAAATTCAATAATCTTAGAATTTACCCTTATGAAACTCCTCCTAAATCTCAAGCATGTACCATTTCTCCAACCTATGATGATAACTACATCATGGCCCAATCTCAATCTTGAGACTTGGATGTTCAACATTATTAGATAAATTTAGCCCAAATACATGCTTTCAGCCATGATGTTCACACCATTTTCATATATTTTGAATTAGCTCCTAAAGGTCATGTACATCTAGTTAATTCTCTACTTCTTGATACTCCCTAGGTGGTTAAATAAATCATACCTTCTATACATTCAAAAATCCTTGAATATTATTTACCACCTATGGATCCCATCATTGCATCCAATTGTTCCCCTATTAAAGAAACTAACACTACCCCAATCTCATTCAATCAACCTAATCCTTCTACTCCCAAGATTACATTGGATGCCAAGGCCACAAAATGATAGTTAGATACATTCTAAATATGATCATTATGGTAATAAAATTCTTGATCTTGAAGTAGATGTCAAGTATTATGGTCCTCTTACCACTCTACCTAGTGATGGATCCATTATTGAATTTCTTCATGGTTGAGAACCTCAACTCCCTTGACAACATCAGAAACTCAAGAATTTCAAAAACAAATCCCCTTGTTTAACAACTTCATCACTGGATTTAACCCTCAAGCAAATCTGATTTCTTATTTACCTAATGCACCATATAATTTATAAGATGTAAATGCTATGCTTATTAAAGAAACTACTCACACCAAATATGGTACTCCATCATGCCCTCAACCAATCATAGTTTCTCATAAACTCACACCTATTAAACATGATAACTTTAGCTTGTTTTTTGATAAATATCATGAGATATTTTCTTGGTATTGACCCTAGCATTATGGTTCACAATATCATCACTTAACCTAATGCCAAACCCATGTGCCAAGAGCAAGGGAAATTTCCACCCAAAGTTTCCACCTTATGCCATAACAAAATTATCAAACTTCTTGATGTTAAATTTATCATACCTATGGACTATTATGAATGGTTTATAACATAGTCTCTATTTAGAAGAAGGTCACTATGGTCATTCACATTTTCATTTATTTCCATAATCTTAATCTTGTTTGTCCCAAGGATAATTCCCCTCTACCTTAAATAGATGCCATTATCGATTCCATAGCTGGTTATGGAATTTTATCTCTTATGGATGGTTTATTGGGCTATAAACAAATTCACATTTAGCTCATAGACTAACACAAGACAAATTTCACCATAGAATGGGGAACCCCCTTTAGCCTCAAAGATGTTAGAGTCACCTATCAATGGGAAATGACTCATATCTTTCATGGTATTATTTACAAGATTGTAGATACCTATGTGGATGATCTCATTGTTATATCCAAATGTTGTAAATCTCATCTTTCTAATCTTTCCATCATATTTGATCACCTTATTAAATATGAAGTTAGACTAAATCTTACAAATGTGTTTTCGATGTCACATTTAGAAAACTATTAGGATTCTTAGTTTCCTTTTACAACATTGATGTTGACCTTGCTAAGATTAATTCTATCATCAACATGCCCATCCCTCACTCTATTCTAGACATTCACATTTACCTCACTAAACTTGGGTTAATTAGATGCTTCAATATTGAAATGGATTACCATATCTATTCAATCAATTACCTTCTTAAGAAAGTTAATGCCTTAGAATGGATGGATCCCTATCAAAAAACATTTGATAATATGAATGAATCATTAGCTCACCCACCTACTCTTTGTCCCCCTTCAAACAATCAACCATTGATCTTGTATACCTCTTCCACACCTATATCAATTGGGGTAATTCTTTCCCACAAAGATGATACTAAAAAGGGAATATGCATTCTACTATATCAGCCGAGGCCTCATTGATTATGACAAATGTTAAACCAAAGTTGAACATGATTACCTCACCATATATTTTTACATTAAAAACTTTGACATTATATGATTTATCAAACCACTTATGTTATCATCCATTTCAACCCTCTTCATCACTTATCCAAATCCTTTCTTCCTAGAGATATAATTTACAAGTGGATAGTCTTCTCATGTAATTTGATCTTTGAATTCTAACCCAAGAATATATTAAAGGATAAATTATTATGGATCAACTTGTTGTATCTCCTGTGCCAGCTACCAAACACCTTCAAGATAGTCTTCCTGATGACAATATTATATACATTAAAGGCCTTAATGAAGTCATATCCCTTATATATTAATTTCACAATTTCACTACTAACCTAGAAGCAAGTAATCTTGACAAATGTACTATCTTCCCTGATAATACTAAACCAAAATTAGTTATTAAAGAACTTCCTAAAATTAATTTTGATCTACATAAATATACTTGGACCCTTCATTTTCATGGTAATAAATGCCTTTAGAGAGCTAGGGAAATTTATATCCTCATGATCCCTCTTGGAAAAATCATCCGTTTAGTATTTCTCATTACATTTTATGTCACTAAAAACATGGTAGAATATGAAGCTTTAATCTTAGGTATACGAGCAACCCTTGATATAAGTATGCAATATATGCATGATTTAGGTGATTCCCAACTCATTTTCCACCAATTTAATGGTTATTTCAAATGAAAAATAAATAATCTCATTTATTATCATCAAATTAAAACTAATCTCACCAAATATTTCATTTCTTTCACCATCAAGCGTATCCCTCAAGATCAAAATTCCATTTCTGATTCCCTTGCTTCTTTAGCATCTCTTTTTCACCTACACCAAGTTATTACTGACCCCTATTTTCTTATCCAAATAATAAAATCCCCATATTATCTTCAACCATAATATTCAATCATCTACCACATTGAGGTCATCACCATTTGATAAAGCCCATGGTATAAACATATTATTCAATTTCTTGAACACCAAACTTATCCTCCAAACATCAATTTTCATGAAAAGAATAACATTCAAAAACAAGAATTTAAATATGTATTTAGATGCAACATCCTATAATATCACAATACTAAAGCTACATTGCTCCATTGTATTATGAAAGAAGAGGTTCTTCCTCTTATATAACAAGCACATGGGGGTATTTGTGGTGGCCACTATAGTGGACATGCTACTACCTATAAATGCTTATGTATGGGATACATTTGGTCCACTCTTGAGAAGGATGCCATTGAATTTGATTAAAAATTCACTCCTTGCTAGCTTCATGATAATCTAATTCATTCACCTCTAGTAGAGATTAAAATATTAGACTCTCCTTGGCCATTCTCCATGTGGGGATTATGTCTCATAGGAAAATTAACTTGATCTCAAGATGGGCATGTCTTTATAATCATAGTTGTAAAATATTTTACCAAATGAGTTGAGGATATGCCCCTCATTAATGTCATTAGTACCACCATTTACAAATTAATCCTTAATTAAATCATTTTTTATTTTGGTTTCCATCATACTATAATTTTTGATAATGGTGGTAACTTTAAAAATAAAGATGTCCAACATCTCTATGCTAAATTTAAAATAAATCACAAATTTTCCACACCCTACCATTCGTAATGTAATATCTAATCAGAGGCCACCAAAAAAATTATTAATAAAATTATCCAAAATACAATTCTTGAAACCTGCATGGATTGGCACCTTCATCTCTATCCTATCATTTGGGCCTATCGCACTAGCATACACACTGCCATTGGGGCAACATCATTTTCTCTAGTTTATGATTCTAAATCAGTCCTATTAGAATTTTAGCTTTTCCCTCTCCATATATCTATTCATGGTATCATACATGATGAATAATTACATTAAACTCACCTTCAAGTGCTTGATCTCCTTGATGAACATCATCTTTATGCTTTGTAACATAATCGATAATACAAGGCCCGTATTACCAAAAAACATAACAAATGAGTTAAAGTTCACATGTTTAATGTTGGTCATCTTGTCCTTAAATTAGACTACACTAATGATAAATAAGGTAACTACACCCAAAAATGGTGGGTACCTTATTTAGTTAAAGACATTAGTGGTCCTAGAACCTATTGCCTTCAAATCAATAAAGGCCATATTTTCAAAGAGTCCACCAACACGTAATTACTCTAGAAGTATTTTACCTAAATCCTTCCCTTATTTTTAGAATTTATACATTATATCCTTATAACACTTTTTATAGGATACTTAAATGGGTCTTACCCTTTGCAGTAGTTCTCTCTTTTCACAAACCTTAGTCCTTCCTTTATGTCTTTTGGTTCTCTTTTTCTCATGAGTTGCATTGTAAAACCATGGATAGGACCCAATCTTCCTTATGATTTATTTTTTTCCTCATTTTTTTCTTGTTTTAAAATACTTTTTACACCCTCATGGGTTTTTATTTTGTGATTGATAGTCTAAGACCATGGATAGGACCTAAAATTCCTCATAAAATCACCATCTTTTTAGTATTCTTGTCTAGAATGTGTTTTACAATGGCTATAAGTTTTTGATCTTTGTCCTCAGCTTTAGATTTTATGTAGTTGATAGATTAAATTTGCACAACAATATATGTTAGTATATTTTTCTCCATTTCTCTCATTCTTATGGTAAGTAATCACACTTTTCTATCATTGTATACCTTTTTTGTGCCTTTTCACATTTTTTGTGGTTTAAAGTAATTCAAATTGTTTCATGTCTCATTCCTATTGAATCCCCCTCTTTTCACTCCACATTAGATAAAACAAGGTTGAAGTAAAGATATGAATTTTATTTCACTTGAATTTATGAGATTCTTAGACACCATGATCTCTAAGTTATCTCTCTTAGCAACCAAGTCCCAAGTATTCAAATGAAAGTTATCTTTAACACCCATATTTGGTTTTCCAAATATGTATAGAGGAGGAATAGAAAAAACCATCAAGAAAGTTAAATGCTAAATAATTTGAAAAAAAAGGTAATGATATATAAAAGGAAACATATAAATTTAAAAAGTCAAAATCACACCAAAATATGTGATTATAAGCACATCACCTATCGAGAAGTGTTGTCATTAATGTCAAGGTTAAAGTCATTTGATGTCAAGGTTAATGTCATTGATGTCAAGGTGCATATGTTGAAGATTCATGGTGAGTGTTATATGAGATATGAGCCATGTGACAAGAGATACTTTGAAATAAACATAATTATTCTTCTAAGGTTGATGTTAAGATTCAGGTCAAGGTATTAAGTACTAGTCTTCAAGCTAGAAGGTGTCTTGAAAAGCCTAGTCGTAACACACATAGTCATGTCATGAGCATGTGTATGGTGAGAATGAATAGGTATGTACATAGGTATGGCACTATTTTATTAGAATTTAATGCATGTAATCAAGGTTTAGAAACATAAATGAGTGTTTCAAGGTCAATTTTCAAGCTTTAAGTGCTTGAGAAGCCTAGTCATGACACTGGTCATTACATGAAGAGGCCTTTTGAGAAGGTATGAGCTTGGTGGCCTAGTGAGATGGATGAAAATAGGCATAATAGGTTGTACTAGGTTTTTTTTATTATCATGATTATGAGGTATTTTAACACTCATGAGAGTCTAAAATTGAGCATACAAGGGTAGGACCTACAAACCTAGTATGCAACTAGACCACCTCTAGACCCTACTTGGCCTAATGAGTCATCATGATATGTTGTCAAGGCATATGAAGGATTTTTGAATTTTTTTAAGCATGTGATATGTTGTGTAATCATGTAAGTGAGGTGGAAAGCACATGGAAAGATGCATGCAAGTTAGTTTTAAGGCCTAATGTGGTTTGCAAGTCAAGGTCCAAGCAAGCAAAGAGAAAGAGTAATCCTAATGGGGTATCAGGATGAGTTTCCAAGAAAAGTATGAGTATGTGAGAATTTTTAGTGGTGTTATAGATTTTCCTAGGTGTGTTGACCAAGTCTGAGGTCAAATTTTTTAATAAAAGGCATGAAAAATGGTTTTGAGGTCTCCCAAGTGCACATAATGAAGGGTTTTCAACCTAAGAAGGAATTTAAAGTGTTCATTAGAACATGAAACCTTTGCATGGGAAACTTACCTATTTAATATAGATGGGTAAGGGTCCTATATAATATCTATAGGAATTATTTTTGGAAATGAGGGACAATCCTTTATGAATAATCATTAACACCAGAAATAGTGTTAACCCTAACAATGACTCGATATGAAAGAATTTATTATAAAGTGATTAGAATAGATTGGTATGTCTAGTTTTGTGATTAGAAATTATATTAAACTCTCCCAGGAATCTCCAAGTGTGATTGTTTAGACAAGTGAGTGAGTAAAACCTACAGGAAAGGTCTTGTTTCTTAGAGATCTATTGTAGCAATCAGAATTGACCAAGTCAAAGTTACTAAATGGATGATTGAAAAAGCTTGAGATTTATATTTGATGTCCATAGTGTTTTTTAATTAGGTTATAGACCACATGTTTACTTAACTATTCATCCAAGTTGACCAGTTACTAACAGACCTAATGGTGCAAATAGTGAGAAAACTAGGCAGAAGTGAGAAGTTGATTAGGGATGTGTTATCATGGATTAGCAATGTTTTGGGTGAATATTTTGTCATCAAATAATTGAAGACAAAATGGTTATATTAGCCATAGTGTAATGAGATAAATCTCTCTTCTCAGTAAGGGGAGGTTCCCTATAAACTATCACAAACTTAATTTAAACTAAATATTAACTCAGGGGTGAGATCATATCATCCATTTCTCTTTTTTTAGAAATGATTTTTATAAAGTAAAGGAAAAATTTCTCGATATTAATTGAATTCATAAGAAACCTAGGAGAGCACAAAGGCTATCATTGCTTCTCTTATTGATTTATAAAATATATCATAGTAGAATGAGGTATAGCCCAAAGTATTCACCAAAAACTACAACAAAGTATATGATCACAAAAGATAAAATTAGTTCAAAGACTTTCCAATATCCTTTGTTCTAAGACACTAAAACACAAACTAAAGATAATTATAGTAGTACAAAGTCTTCATAATCAACTTCAAAACATCTCCCAAATTATTTTCACTCACTCTATTTATTTAATCAAATAGATAAGATTGTATTAGGAAAAGGACATAAGAACAATTTCCTACACAACACAAGTTATTTCAATACAAAGTTTGAAAGGTCACTTACTTTATCATTCACTTGATAAAATTTGATTTATAATCTGAGTTCAAAGTCTCAAAATGCCTTTCAATTTTGGTAGAGTTTTGCTTCCAATAACTCAAAGATCTAAAAAAAACAAAAGAGGCCCTCTTTATTTATAGGGAGAGACCTTAAGGAAATTTTAGGAAAAACCTAATTACTTTGACCTAGTCAAATATAGGAGTACTTTTTGACTTACATGTAATTACATATGAAAAAAGTAAATGTAAAAATGTTCAAAGTAATTGCAAAAGTACATCTAAAAAGTGGAAATTAAAACCAAGGGAAAAATAGTTTCAATTTTTATCCCCATCTTTCTTCATTTGAGCATCGTACATAGTGAAAGTTGCTAGCATCCCGATACTGTCTGGACTAACAGTGTTCTTGAAAATCATCTTAGCTCTAACTATGGCATCTCTTACTGCTGTGACTTATTTTGTATGACTAGTTAACCTAGTTTTCAAATTATCTAGAGTTAACTGATTATCCATAATATTGTCCTTAGAGACTATTGAAAATGCCTTATCTTCAAATTCTTTCTAGAACTTACCTTGAATCATTTATTTTGCTGAAAGGAATTGGTTATCTTGTGATGTAAGTTTGCAAGGTATCTCCTCCAATTTATGAAAAAGACTGACATCATTTTTTTCACCAAGTTTCCTTGAAGATTCAAGGTCACTGATCAACTCTTTAAGCACTTGACTCCTATATGTCAATGCCTCTTTAGTTTTAGTGTACGTCTCTATCGGCAATGACACCAATTGATATTAGAGTGATTATTTTTAGTTTCCTCATATCCACCCATTTATCAACATACTTTTCTATGCTTTCAATATCCTAAGAAATAATATTAATGAGATCATCAAGTTCTTCTCTTATTTTTCTCATTTTGTCTGTCTTCTCAGATAACTCTGTGAGTAAGGAAACTCTTTGTGCACGCATCTTGTCCAAGTACTCTTCAAGTAATTTTCCTTTAAGATATGTCTTTTCCACTTTCTAAATAATGGGGTCTTCTATGGAAATGGCCTCAAGAGTTAATATTTATGGAGTGAAAGTAATTCTCCTTACTACTGCAGTCAATTATTCCACCATTGCTTTGTAGTGATCTTTCTTTTATTTCCCTCTATCAAATTTTTAAATCAGGATGTCCATGGCTAACTCAATATCACTCTTGGCACTTTCATCAGTTATCTTACCTAATTCAACTCTAGAGATAGAGTAATCATTTATATCAAAATTTTCAATGGTTGCATCCTCTGGAGGTCTTGCAATTTCTAAAAATTTGTGTCCCTCATCCCCAATCATTTTTGAAAGAATCCTGGGCTTCTTTGGGGCCTTCGCTTTTACTGGCACTAGTTTATTGAAATCAAAGTCATTTGGAGAGATGGCTTATTTCTTCCTTTTGGGTGTATAAGCTGATGACCATGGTGGGATCACAAAAGTAATTACATTATGATCTATCTCTATTATTGGCATCACTGGAGCTACACTTACACAGGTAGTGGAACCAATAGGTGGATTATTAGTAAAAATTGCACTTTTTACTGAGTGATAAAAATTAGAACTATCTTCAATATCAAAAGATAGGGATGATAAACTGGGAATTGACCTTGAGGAATGAAGAATATCTTTAAAAGTGCTTTGAGGGTTGTCAAAAATTATTTTGGAAGGAGAGGGTGATCCAGAAGAGGGAACATTAATTGGGGAAATAGGTGAAGAAACTGCAACAGGTGTGTCCGGTGGGGAAGAAGAGATTCCTATTTCTTGTTGCACATTCTCTTGTGGACACAAAATTTCCTCTTTTTGTTGATTTGTAGGCCTATCATCAGTCTCCATCTATTTCGTTGCTAGTTTTTTAACACTTTATTTCTCAACTTCCACATCTTCTATTTTTGACTCTTTTTCCATAACTTTTGACTTCTTCATCACAAATATGATCTTAGGATTATGTGGCTTGGAAGAAGAAGGAACATCACTTTTGTTCTTTATCTTATTTTTTGCTTTTCTTCTTATTTCCTCTTGAAATTTAGCTTCTGAACCTGAGGTGAATTTTTTCAAATTAATTCTTTTATTTGCTAACCAATTATTGGTGTTTGCCAATATAGGTTCAAATCTTTTCCTCAATGAAGTTATCTCTTTTTGTGACCATTGGATTGGAGGAAGAGGGGTATTGTCAATCTGTTCAATATTGTATCTATCATTATTCAAATCTCCATCATCCACTAAATTCTTAGGAATACCAACAAGTCCCAGATATTCAATCTGCTCAAGAGATAACCTACTGTAGTCCATTTCCTTGACATCTTCAACTGTTCTCAAATCTACCCAAACATCTTCAATCATAGGTTCATGAAATTGGGTTTTTCTCCTAATTATGTCCTTTACACCCTTGTAATAAAAAATGGTCTTATTTTGAATTGATTCAAATTTATGAGTTGCATTTCATTTTCCATGACTCTAGCCTTTCCAACAGTTAACACTGAAAACCTACCAATTTCAATAGGGAACCTGAAACTAGACTTCTTGAGTTCCATATATTTATTATGCACAATGATCATTTGTCTTCATAGTTCCATTAAGACCAATTTGTCTAAGGGGAATCTCGGGAGCATATAAGGATGACTTTGGAAAAATCCAGCCCTCAGGTATGAGAAAGAAGAAAATTGTAAGAACATACATCCAAAATCATTTACAACTATCCAGGCCTCATCTGACACTCTTCTTTGTTTTAATTAAGGATAAAAAAGACACAAAAATACTACAAAGAAAGCATCATTTACTCTCTTGAAATGATGAATAAAACCCTTCAATTCTAATTGAGAGTAGTATTGATACACTAGGGTTACTCTTATATCTCCTTTTGATGTTAAACCTAGAAAGATTCTCATTGAATCTATAATATACACCAGATAAGAAGTCATGTAGAATTTGAAGGTAGTGGATACCTTCATCAATTGCTCATGCAAAGCATTGCTGACTTGTTCTCCTTAGAATATGATTTGTTTACCTTAGAGTATTATCTTGATGAAGGGCTACATCCATTCATGAAACTATGAGGAAGAGGGCAAACCTCGTACCCTGATGAGAAGAGTTATCAGATCACCAACTTTTTTTGTAAAGTCACTTCTTGGAAAAATCCATTGCCACCTTGAAAAGATTTCCCTTGGAGTATTGAGCCATTTATTGTTGATTATCCTCTTCACTTTTTTAGGATCTTTGTCATATTCTTTTTTTGCTTCAACAAAATCAAGCTTTATCACTTCTATAGTAGGAGGGCACATGAACACTTTATCAATGAATTCATGATCTAGTCTAATTATCACATTGCCACTAGCATCTAACACAACCCTAGTATCCTTATTATAGAACTAAGCACATTGAAGAACAAATTCTATGTTGTGAGCTACTACAGGAAAAGAAGATACCAAATGAATATTACTTTTGATTATCTTCTTCATTTTAGAACTGGGATTACTTGACTTAGTTCTTTCCACAAACTCAGCCATGTCCAAATGACCAATCTCTGTATCTCTAATGTCATCAACATTAGAAGTAACTGAGGTGATTGGAAAAACACCTTGATATTTATAATTCATTGCTTTCGACTTCTTCAGAGAAAACTCAATCATCTGAAAGGGATTTAACCAAAAGGATGTTGATGAAGAAGGATCCACAAAGGAAATTTCAACAAAATCCATGATCATGAAATTAGGGGAAATACTAGCAATCTAGGAAAACTGCATGTCGATGATCATGACTATGGGGATGCACTTAAAAGGTCTAAAGTGCAAGCAGGCCAAAAAACTAGAGGAAAGTGGGCTCAAAAAATCAAAATTAAAAATATCCCAGAGTTAGGAAATTCAAGAGGAAGCTTGAATTAGTAGAAAAAATTGCCACCCTTGCATATGGGGGAAAATTTGCATTTTGATTCGGTGGCAAAAATCACCACCCTTGCAAATGTCAGAGGAAAGCCATGCATTGGCAACAAAAAGTGCTACTGATGCATGGAGAAAAGAAAAAAAAATGCAAGAGCAGAAAAAATGCCACCTATGCATTAAGAAAATGAAAACATGCAAGAGTGGAAAAAAATTCTGCCTATGCATGGAAAAAATGAGAAAAATGCAAGAGTGGCAAAAAATGCCGCCTATGCATGGAGAAAAGGAAAAATTTTTAACACTTTAAAAATGATTAAAATTGACATTTTGATCAGATAAAGATTACAATGAGTTTCAAAATTTTTGAGAAATCATGATGAGGGAGTGTTGTAAACTTTCTTAGGATGTTAGTTAACTTCACTTGAGATTAAGAGAATCTTGTCTCGAATGACGAACTTAGAGCATAGATCACGAAATGGACAAGTTTCATAGGAGTTGTCCAAAAAATGAGCATAACTGATTTTGGGAACAACAAGATGAATACAAGTGCATGGATAATTTTTAAAATACTTTTAAAACATATTCATGTTGGATATTTTTTTTGAGGTCAGTGTATATGATGAAAATGTTGCTTATAAGTTGATCTATCTAGCTCACATGAGATAGTGAGGTACAAAGTTATGAGATTTATCTACAAGAACAATATTGAAATTTTACCATGTTATATTTATATCTAAGAATTTTATAATGATATCATAATATAATCCAAATTTATTTTAAGTTTTTGAAATTGATCATACAGGTGTTCAAGGGCATTTTCACCATGACTATGTGTCAAGGCAAACTGACAATTTTGGGTAAGCAAGTTACAATGATGAGTTTGAAGATCTATGCCATAAATGGAAGAATATAATGTACATGGTGTTTATATTTTAGAATTTTATTTTTTATCCATTATTTTTATAAGGTTTGGTACTTATTGAAATAAGTGAAAATGTTGAAGCCAAAATGGCTTGTCTGGCTGAGTGAGGTCTGAGAAAGAGAAGGTCAACAAATTGGTCTGCAAGACAAATAATTGCCAATGGAGATTATGATTATTTTATTAAAAGTTGTTATAAGTATGTTTTAGGATTATTTTAATTAATTTTAATTAAATAAGTGTTTTATTTTAGGTTTCAGTAGTTCAAGTTTCCATGACTATGTTTTGAGGCTAGTTGGCAGTTCAGAGTGAGCATTTTGTAGAGAAGGGATTGAGTCCTTTTGCCCTAAGTTATGAATTCCAAATAAAATGGTGATGAAACTAAGGTAATATATCTTATGAATATGTGATTTTTTGTAAAAATTGTGATCTATATTCATTATTTCAAGGCATACTTTCTATGTAAGCACATGCCTAATTGGGAATAGTACTAATAGTGTGTTTCAAGTAGTGATTGGACTTGAAAGGTGTTTTGGATCCTATATGTGATTAAAATAGGTAAATTTTAGTGTAATATGATATCATACTTATATTTAAAGTTTTTTAATGTGTTCCAAGGAATACAAAGTGTAATATGTCTTAGAATAGACCTAATGGGATTAGGTCTCCATGAAACCTAAAGATGAGATAAGGCCTAATTGAAATAGGTCAGACCTAAAAGGACTCAAATAACATTTTATCCATGTTTATGATATGTCCTAATATCTATTATATGTCTAAAATAAGAGGGTGTGGATGTTTTTTTGACCAAGAAGGATATGAATATGAGACTTGTATAAATACAACGCAAGTTTAGACCTATTGGTGAGTGTAGGGTGCAAATGGATAGAATAACATATTTATAAGTAGAATAAGGTATTATAAACCATAATATGAGTGTATATGATATATTATGAATATTTTATAGAGGTTTTGTGCTTGAAAATCAAGGTCATGTAACCTAATCAAGTCTATAAGAGGAATAGTTGAGAGTAGAAGCCTATACGACATTTTGATAGGGATAGAAGAGAGAGACGAGCTAAAGAAGAAGATCATCATATTTTGCATGAGAAATAAAGTTTTATAAATGTGATAAAGGGTTTTAGGTGGATGATTTGGTTCTGATTCATCTAGGGGGTTTGTGCCTCCTTGCAAGTGGGTCCTTGCTAAATCCTAGCTGAGTTGGTGCTTAACTAGTTCAGGTTGGTACTCCATGTGAAGTTGGTGTTGACCATTTTGACCACAAGTCAAAATGGGACAATCCATTATAGAAAAAAAATGATATATAGGTCTATTAATATGTTATAGGGTGTTTTATAGTTCATTTTATGTCTTATTAGCCTTGGTCATGGTCTAATTTAGTCTTTGTCATTTCATGTCATTTAGGAGTCATTTTATAGAACTAAATGCAAGTGGCATGGTTTTAAAAGAAATTAAATAATAAATTTACCTCATGTCAGTAAATATCATATTAATTTTCAATAATGTCATTACTAATAGAAAATTATAGGTGTTAATTGAAAATCAAGAAAATAAGTGCAAAAGAGTGAGTTTAAAAGGTTGTATGGCATATGGGAGAGAGTGGAACGTGGTATAATATTTTGGTATGTTTATTAAAATTAATTTGAATCATTTTCATGCTTGACATACTTTTTAAGTGCCAAAATTGAGCTAAAACCATTCTATCTCTCCATCACTCCATTATGCACATGAAACTGGTCAACATGTTTTTGGTTGGTATGACCAGTGGGAGGACTCTCAGATTAAATTATCTTGGTGGTGGATATTAAAATTATTAATATTAAATTTCATGTTTTTATTTCAAGGAATGGTGGCTTATACTTTATGAACCATCTTTAATAAGTTGACTATGTTTTTTTGTTTGTTGTTTCCCACACCATGTAGATTTTTCTCATGTTTGGTCAAGTCCATACAAATAAGTTATTTAATTTTATTATATATGATTTTTAATCTCTCATATAATTTTTTCCATTCTTTTTTTCATGTATGGAAATGATTTCATGGGCCAAATAGCTCAAATTGCAAGAAGGTGTCACCAAGTGAGGTTGCAGTCAAGTTTCACCACTTATAGAAGGTTTATTTCTCTAAAGTGGTTTAAATGAAATGTGTGGTGTTTTTTATCATGACTCAAATGTATCCTTTCCCTCCTCTCCTTCCAATTTTAATCTCAAAAACCAACATCATGGAGTTGTAGTCAAAAGCATATCACATAGTCAACTCCTTATAGACATCCACATATAGTCTTGATGTTTTTAGCTCTAAGAATAGTTATAAGGATGTTATTAATAGTATTATGTTGTTTAATAACCAATTATATCATTAAAAAAAAAACTATACATCTCTAATTCCATGTAATGGACTGTGACAGTTAATTCTCTTATATGCACAGTCATATGCCATTGGTGTGCACTCTCAGGAGAATGACACATTGGAGTGGAGGTGTTTAAACTTATTTAAAGTACTAAAAGGTTGAGAGGATAGATTTAATAATCTAGAAAAGGTATAATATTGGTTGTAAGGATCACACACCATGCACATTGACCATTTCACCTTCACTGCCTTGTAACCTGAGATGTCCATCTACATGTGACCATATACAGAGACTTGAATCATGGTCATAAGGATGTCCTAACACGTTTTTAGGCCTTCATAAGGTTGTAATAAGAATTATATGCCTTGATAAACCAATATAAGGTCATATAATATGCACAATCAATGGTCTTACCTTCACTGCCTTATATGTTATTATGTGTGCCTTTACAAGCTACCACAAAGACCCGAGTATGGTCATGGAGGAGTTTAACATGTTATAAGGTTACCATGAAGATTTTTTATGTTATATATAATTTTTTAGTCATGATAAAATCATTAAAAGATAAATCAAGTTTAATAAATCAACTTACATTTTGAAGGGATTGTGTCTAGGGATAAGTTCCCTAAAACACCAAAACAAAGCCCTCACCAGTTTTATGTATGCCATATGATAATGTTGCATGGATTTTGATAATTTTTTGATGAATATATATCCTATAGCCTAATAATATGGGTATAACCTTTCAAAATAAAGAGAGTGTGTGACTAGGTGAAAGAAGTGTTTGAAAGCCTCCAATATTGATATTTGTTCACTGAAGTTTGTCAGTGTTGTTTAAAAGTTTTGAACCTCAAAAGGACTTCAGTTTTCAAGCTGAAAATGTAAGGCATATATCCATGTTGGAATGATAATATTTATTTTATAAACACACATGTGTTTCAAAGAGAATTAACAAGGGTTAGGACACTAGGTTTTTTGGCCTAATAGGCACACCTACAGGTGTACTTTGGTTTTAAAAGGCCACCTACAACTGACTATAGGTATATAAAGTATCATCACAAAAACATAGACATGAAATCCAAATGAATAGAGATAAACAAATTTTAAAAATTATTCCAAATGTATCTAAGGATTTGTGACATAGGTTCCAAGAGGTTGAAACATCATCTACAGGCTTCTTTTTGCCTCAACATAGTCAACTATAGTTGACTGTACTGAACAATAAGCAAAATTATGGTGTTTTTATGTTGGCACAGCTTGATTTTGAGTTAAATAAATATAATTGGATTTAAAATTGTCAATAACACTCCAATAAGGTCTTTCAACACTATATCTAAGGTCCAATCATGCAAATCAATACATGTAGGTGTCACTCCCTAGGCAGGACAATATAGTCATAGTTGACTGTAACTAAGCATGATAAGGATAAATGAAGGCACCTTAACTTGTTAATGGAACATGAGTATTAATAATGGTTAAATATAAAAAAATTTATAATGACCATCCATGACATTATTTTATCATAGAATCAAAACAAGGAAAGGATTTCAAGATAACCTACATTCACATCTCTAAAACCCTGCACATAGTCAAGGTTCAAAAGGGTCTATTTTAGGTTTTGAGGAAATTAAGGGAGATATTAGGAGATATAGATATTAAAAATGTTACATAAGGTCTCCATCACTTGGATAAACTCCTCATATTACCCTTTGGTTTGAGATAATAGGGTAAGTGTCCTCTATTTTGTCTCCAATAGAGGGCACTCCCTGGGGGTGCAAACCTATAAGTTTTAGAGAAAGGAGATGACAAGGTGAGCTAGGGATAGATGAAACCTTGTAATATGTTTTTATAAGTTGTATAAAATCTATACCAATATTAAATACCAATAATAATGGATAAAAACATATTAGAGTGTTCAAAACCTACAAGGATGCAGGTAGACCTACTTGGTCTAAGAGTCTAGGCCTAAAAACCTCAAGGGGTTTGCTACCACTTATAAAATTAAAGGAACATTAAAAAAATTGGAAAATCTTTATGGGGATTTATAAGGAGTTTTAAGCTATTATAAGGTAGATAAAACCACATGAAATCCATTTCTTAGATCAGACCAATTTAGGGTGTGTAAAATGAATGAGAAGAGCTCAAGTAGGCAACTTGGAGAGCTCATATCTACATGGATACTTTACATGGAGACTGAAGAGGATAAGATAAGCTGAATATGGTATTGATAAATCATTATATGGGATTGGTTCATGAGTTAAACATCACAGCTATATAAATAATCACTAAAGGTTAAAGTTGTTCTAAATACTCTCAAACCCTTGCCAAAGACCCAATTGGGAAAATGAGGAAGGAGATGCATATATATGGCATATAATTGATTGGGAAATGGTTTTAGGTTGTATATTAATCTCTAGGGTAGCTTCCCCCCATCTTATTGAGTTATACCATACCTATACAAATAAGGTAAAAAAGGGATTTTCTTGACATTTTTGTGTATTGTGCAGGTACAAGAGAATTTCAAGACGTGAAATAACCTTTGGGAGAGATATTAGGACTTAATATATCCTATCATATCCATTTAATATATTTTAATATTTCCTAAATTATTTTATAAGTGCCTTCACTTTAGCTAGTCTAGGATGGCATAGTGAGCAAGCTAGTGAGAGAGTGAAAAATTCAAGTGGATGGCCTTTTAAGGTCCACCTAAGGAATATAAGGACATGAGGTGTCATAAAAGGTGTCATACACTCCATTTTATGGATCATATTGGAACACTAAAGACAAATTTGGTTCCAAGTATGAGAGGTGGATGAAAGAGGAGTTATTTAGACTATAGGTAGTGATAACTCATCTCTAGAAGAATCTTGATGATTAGGAATGCAACCAATTCATCTTGGATCATGTAAAAAACCCCTTCCCATAAATTTAATCATCACATTTGTCCCTAGTCAGATATGGGACGTTCCAAAAGGGCCAAATGATGAAGGTAGTTTTTTGAGCAAGTAAAAGGAGTTCTACACCACATTTCAAGATGTTTCATGTTTTGAGGGACATTTGTCCAAGAAGACCTTGAATGTTATATTCCATATAATTATCTCGTACATGTGTAAATTATTTTATTATCATGACACAAATCTTAGTGACTCTTAAACTTCATTCTCTCCTCCTCTCTCTCTAATTCTATAAGTAGTAGCCATTTTAGCTCTTATAGACTAATACCACACCATGTATGGCAAATCCCTACAAGAATTACATTGTATTTTGATTTTGAACAATTAATTTAAGTATATTTTTTAGTTCATGAGCATTTTTTTAATTTTTTAAAGTAATTTATGGTGGAGTTAGCGATAATCTTCTATCCTTGCTTGCTTTATTCTTTCATGTTTATACAAGAGTTCCTATTCTAACATGTCAGGTACAGTGTAGATAGTGTGTTAGGATCATTTTAAGTGTATACTTATCCTTAGAGTGTGAAATATACCCTCTGATTCACTTACCTTGTGTTACCTCATGCATATCACCTCTATGTTGAAATACTTATGTTAGAACTTTCTAAGACTTAGAAGCTAGTTTGTATGCCTTGTTTCTTAGTGAAAGAAGTATGATGCTCATGTGGAATAATATTAGGGTGTCACCCACTTATATTAGTTTAATTTCATGAAATTTTCTAAATCTTTTACCCACAATCAAATAGATATTAAGGTGATAATCATTTCAAGGTATATTTAGGGAGCTAGCCCTTAAACTTAGAGGTCTACTTCTACCTATGCACACACACACACACATACCTATAAGTATTCCAATGTTTCCCAAATATGGAGGAGGCTTTAACACCCTATTTTAGGGTGAAATATTTTGTGACAATCATTATGGTATTCTTTGTGGGACCATTGTCTTCAAGATAACTTGTCAAGGTGAATGCTTGTCTTGACATTATCAACTACAAATTGGTGTGTTACTCAACATTTGGAAACTCCATTCAAGGTATAATCTAGTTCAAGGCCATTGTTTTTTCATATTTTTTTCTCCCATGCTTCATGGTTCTTACTAGGTCATAATCTAGTAGAGTGTTCAACCTTATCAATCCACCTATTCAGCCTGAACTTCCTCTTGAAGTTCAATACCCTCATCCTAATATGCCTTTTGAGGATCAAGAAGATTTTGCTAGTCAAAGAATTGAAGAAGTTAAATAAATTGAAGATATTAAAGAATACATGGCTATATAACATGCCTCTCTTTCCTTCAATTCTAAAAATCCAATTCATCTTCAAGCATATAATGACATTCATAAATTGAATATATTAAAGAAGACATGGCTATATAACATGCCTCTCTTTCCTTCAATTCTAAAAATCCAATTCATCTTCAAGCATATAATGGCATTCTCCTAATGCAATAAAAAGTGTGCCTACATTCAATGGTGAGAGTCATGTTACACCTAGTGAACACATCAGGGATATCTCTAAGTTTTGTAGTTTCCATAATGTCATTGAAGAGAATATTTCCATTAGACTCCTTTCCATGTCCCTTAGAGGGAAAGCTCTTAATTGGTGTAGGACCTTTCCCGATGGATGCATCACATCATGGGATGAATTTTAAATGTTATTGACTTCAAGGTTTGAATATAAAAGTGACCATACTTCTCTTATACATCAGCTTAATGTGATTAAAATTAGCCCCAAGGAAATAATTCATGACTTAAATGAGATGTTTTAAAAGACTTGGTATAGATTTCTTCCTCCCATGATACCACCTTCTAGTTTTGTGTTACACACATACTTGAGAGCCATTGGTACTGATATTACTATCATGTTTCAATCTATGGGTGGTTTCACTCTTCTCAATGCATATGAGATTGTTATTAGAGATAAGAATGGAATAATTTAAGTAGGAAAGTTACCTCCTAATGTGTTGATGCCTTTTATTCCTAAAAATTATTCTAATACTCTAAATGTGGCTCAAATTACTAATGCTAATACCAAGCCTAATATTGTTCCTAAGAAGGCATATAATATCATAGATAAGGATACATATATTTAATAATTATAAGATAAGGTTGGGAAATAAATTTATCATAAAAATACATATCCTTATCAACAACAATATGGAAAATAATTTGGGAGAATAAGAGGTCAAGGTAAACTTAACTTCAACAAGCCTGCCAATGTGTACAACCCCAATTATACTACCAATGCAAGGGATATGGTACCGGTGCATATCAAATTGGTGCAAGGAAATGATTGGAAATAAGGAAAATTTATGGATTAAAATGGGAATGGAGAGAAATATATTTTTGCTTAAGGGTGAGTCACTCCTCTCTTATCATCTAAAAATGAGGTCGTGATTCAAGCAAATGAGAATTGGTAGCCTCATAGAGAGAGTTTCACCAACTTCTTGGTGGAAGACATTTTTGTACTCAATTAAGGAACCTTTTTTGAAGACAATATGATTTACATGAGGAAGGATATATGAGGTGAAAATATCATTCCTACAAGTTATTCTAATCTTCCTCCAAGGAAATAAAGCATGGCTACAATCATGGTAGCTCCAAACATACCTATACCTCCTTCAAGTCAAAATATGGTATGGTATGATCAAGGTGTCTCAATTATTCAAGTTCCAAGAAATAAATTTCCTCCAAGGACTTAAGATAAGGTGAGTAATACTACCCTAAACATAGTGGATTCTTTGAAAAGTGAAAAAATATCTATCTCCTTATGGGATGTCCTTCACATGCCTGGACAAAAAGAGCTTTTACAAAAGTAGTTGTCCACTATTCCTACTAGTCCTTCACCTTCAAGTCAAATACATGGTCATGTTTCTCTTAAAAATTCCCCTAATACCATTTTTTAACCATATACTAGGGATGAGAAACCTTCACCATTCTACCTCACTCTCATAATGGGTGACAAATTGGTACACAATTGCATAGTTGATAGTTGATCCTCTATTTCAGTCATGCCCAAAGTTGTAGCTAATAAGTTCAGATTAAAATATGAAACTCATAGAAAATGAGTGATTTAAATATATGGTATACCTAATAAGATAATAGGGTTGATAAAAAACTTGAAGGTCTTCTTTCATGATTATCCTAGCTTTCCTATCTTCCAAGATGTCATTATAGTTGGTATTCCTACTCATTTTGCAATCTACCTTTCAAGAAACTTTACAACCAAGATAAGTGGCTACTTCTAAATTGATTGGTCCTTTTTGGACTTTAAGAAAAGTATTGGAACCAAGGTGACCATAAAAACTTAGCCTCTTGTAAGGTTTCATATTGAACCCTACATTGAAACATGCTCTAACTTGAATTGTGTGATCAATGAAAAGGAGTCCAATGTGGATTATGGTGCTTCAAATATTGAGGGAATGTATGACTTTTTCCTTGATAAATATGGTAATATAACTTATGATCATGATTCTTATGCATACTTTGAGAAAACTAACCTTGGTAATTATATCATCCATGAAGAACCATTTGGAGGAGTTGAGGTAAGTGTCAAACATTACTTTTCACAAGCAACTGAGAGTAACTATTTGATTCATGTACATGATGAGGATGGATTGAAGAATATGATCTATCAACATGAAGAGAATAATGATGTATTTTTTCCTTCTATTAACGAAGCTTCCCTTGATGATAAAACTCATGAAGAAGAGGAGGATGATTTATTCATAATATTTAAAGCCATATGTCAAGAGTTTGACTAGTTGAGTAATGTTCCTTATCCTCCCAAGAAATGTATATATGATGTGTTTTATAATGAGACTAATGAGTAGGATCTTAAGTTTTCTATCAAGCATGAAATTAAGGGCCAAGTTGTTAAGAAAGAGGAACATCAAACTTTTGTCCAAAATTCTACAATCTTAGAGGGATCTCATGAGGTCAAGGTAGATTTTATTGTGCTTCAAGGATAGTCAAAACCCCCACCTAAGGTAGAACAATTTACAAAGGTGTTGGAACATGGTGAAGAAAATATTGATGCTCCCAAACATCAAATACATTCTATTAAATAATATAGAGAGGTTGGGGAAACTATCATACATCCCAATCTATAGTTTGAAGAAGGTTTATCAAAGATGATAGTGATAAATAAAATTTCAGATCCAATAAAGCCTTTTGGAGAGAAAATAAGAACACTCACATAGGTTCCAAATAGTCCATTTTTAGACCTAAGAATATCCAAAGGTGATAGGCTTCTTGATAATACACATATCCAAGTGATTGATGATGAACATGCTTCTCATGTTAGACCACCTTCATAGAGTGATAAAGATGCAAGGAGAACTATCTTCGAGCTTGGTTGAGGTATGATCATCTGGGTCACCTCAAGAGTGAGGTTTTGTAAATAATATAATAGGTGCATGTGTCTTTCTTTCAGTTGTGTTGTGTTCCATAAGTGTTCTAGTGAACACATGCATGTTTATTTTGAGTGTGTCTTATTTTGTGTCTTTTACTTATGTTTTGTGTGGTTTCAAAGGTAATTAGTGTGTCAGAATAGTGTACATGTGACTACATATCTCAATGGATAGGATTAGGTAACTGGTCTTGGCATAACAAACATATCACCCTTAGTAAATCACTAAGAATGTTGACCATTTTGACCACAAGTCAAAATGGGTTAAACCCCTATAGCTAAAAACTTGCTATAGGGGTCTATAAATATGTTATAGGGTGTGTTTTAATTCATTAGATGTCATTTAATGTCATATTAGCCTTGGTCATGGTCTAATTTGGTCTTTGTGTCATTCGATGTCATTTAGGGGTCATTTTAGAGCATAAAATGCGAATGGTACATTTTTCCAATCAAGATAAGTGTTCTAAACTCCTCCTCAAAATCCCTCATGTTAGTCCCTATTATATTCCTTGTCAAGAATGCCATTACTAGTAGAAACTTGTAGGTATTAACTAAAATGAAGAAAATAATTACAAAAGAGGGAGTTTCAAAGATTGTAAAGCCTATGGGAGAGAATATCATGTGGGAGAATATTTTGGTATGGATATTCAACTTCTTTGGACTCATTTACACACTTTACATGATTTTAAAGTGCCAAAATTGATCTAAAACCATTCTATCTCTCTATTACTCCATTATGCACATGAAACTGGTCAATAGGTTTTTGGTTGGTATGACTAGTGGGAGGACTCCCAAGTAAAATGCTATTGGTGGTGGATATTAAAATTATTCATGTTTTGAGTTCAAGGAATGGTGTCTTATACTTTATGAACCATATTTAATAAGTTGACTATGTTTTTCTACCTATTATTTCCCACACCCTATAGGTTTTGCTTTTGTTTTAGCAATTCCATTTAACTCAATTATTTAATTTGATTATAGATGATTTTTACTCTCTCCTCTCATGTTTACCATGATTGGTTTCATGTTTGGAAATGATTTTATGGGCCAAATAGTTAAAATTGTAGGAAGGTATCACCAAGTAAGGTTACAGTCAATATTCACCACTTACAAAAGGTTTATTTCTCTTTAGTGGTTTCAATGAAATGTGTGGTGTTTTTTGTCATTCCTAAAATGTCTATTTACCCTTATATACTTCTAAGTTCAATATCTGAAACCAACATCATGGAGTTTTAGTTAAAATCATAACACATAGTCAAATCCCTATAGACATCCACATATAGTCCTGATGTTTTGAGGTATGAGCATAGTTATGAGGATGTTATGAAGATTATTATGTTTTTGAACACCCCCTTTTATAATTAACAAAAAAACTATACCTCTCTAATTCCATGTAATGTATTGTGACAATCAATTCTCTTATATACATAGACATATGCCATTAGTGTGCACTCTTAGGAGAATGACATATTGGAATGAAGGTGTTTAAACTTTTTTCAAGTCTTTAAAGGTTTAGAGGATCCATTTGAGCATCTATATAGGGTATAATATTGGTTTTAAGGGTCACACACCATGCACATTGACTATTTGACCTCACTACCCTGTAACCTGAGATGTTCATCTATAGGTGACCATACACAAAGACTTGAAGCATGATCATAAGGATGTACTAATATGTTTTGAGGCCTTAATTAGGTTGTAAGAAGAAGAATATGCCTTGAAAACCTAGTATAAGGTCATATAATATGCACAACCCACAATCTTACCTTCATTACCTTATATGTTGTTGTGTGTGCCTTTATAGGCTACCACAGAGACTTGAGTATGCTCATTAATATGTTATAAGGTTACAATGAAAGTTTTACAGGTTGGAGATAGTTTTTTAGTCATGATCAAAGAATTGAAAGAGCAATTAGGTTCAATAAATCAACTTTCATTTTGAAGGGATTGTGTTTAGGGATAAGTTCCCTAAAACACTAAAATAGAGCTCTCACCACTTTTGTAGATGCCATATAACAATGTTGCATGGATTTTGATCAAGTTTTGATGCATTTATCCAGTATCAATATCCTATGGGTATAACCTTGTATAAGAAAGAGGGTGTGTGACTAGGGGAAAGAAGTGTTTGAAAGCCTCAAATATTTATATTTATTCACTGAAGTTTGGCAGTGTTGTCTACATGTTTTAAACCTCAAAAAGGCTTCACTTCCCAAGGTGGAAATGTAAGGCATATATCCATGTTTTAATTGTCATATTGAGTTGATAAACACACTTGTGTTTCAAATATTTTTAACAAGGGTTGGGGGACTAGGTTTTTTAGCCTAATATGCACACCTATAGGCATACTTTGGTTCAAAAAGGCCACCTATAGCTAATTGTAGGTATATACAGTCTCATCACACAAACCAAGACATGAAATCCTAATGAATAAAGAAACATACAAGTTATAAATTCTTAAAAAGGGATAAAATGATATATGGTATAGGTTCCAAGAGGTTTAAATATCATCTACAGGCTTCTTTTTGCCTCAACATAGTCAATTGTAGTTGACTATAGTGGATAGTAAGCAAAGTATGGTATTTTAATGTTGGCCTAGCTTGATTTTGAGGTAAATGAATCTAAGTGGATGTTAAATGGTAAATAAAACTCCAATAATGTCTTTTAAAATTGTATCCAAGTTTTGACCATGTAAATCAATACCTATAGGTGTCACTCCCTAGGTAGGACAATACATTCATAGTTGACTGTAACTAAGAATGACAAGGAAAAGTGAAGGCACCTTAATTTGTCAATAAAACATGAGTATTAAGCATGGTTAAATATCCATAAAATGATAATGATCATCCATGACATTATCTTAGCATAAAATCAAAGCAAGGAAAGGATTTCAAGATAACCTACAGTCACATCTCTAAAAGCCTACACACAATTAAGGTTCAAAAGGGTATATTTTAGGTTTTGAGGGAGTTAAGGGGGATATTGATGATATATATATATATAATATATATATATATATATATATATATATATATATATATATATGTGAAAAATGGTTCACAAGGTATACATAACTTAGATAAACTCCTCATATTACCCTTTGGTCTGAGATAATAGTGGAAGTTCCCCTCTATTTTATCTCAGACAGAGGGCACTCCCTAGGGGTCCAAACCTACAATTTTTGGATAAAGGATATGAAAATGTGAGTTAGGAATAAATTAAACCATGTAAAATGGTGTGATATGTTTTATAAAATCTATAAAAACAAGAAATACTAGGCATAGTGGATAGAAACATGTTAGGGTGTTCAAAACCTACAAGGATGCAAGCATACCTACTTGGTCTAGTCTAGGCCTAGAACCCTCAAGGGGTATGATACCACTTATATAATTAAAGGAAAATTAAAACCCATTGAAATTTTTTTATGGGTAGTTATAATGAGTTTTTAAGTTATTGGAAGGTAGATAAAACCACATGAAATCCATGTCTTGGCTCAAACCAATTCAGGGTGTGTAGAATGCATGAGAAGAGCTCAAGTAGGCAACTTGGAGAGCTCATATCTACATGGATACTTTGAATTGAGACTAAATAAGATAGGAAAAGTTGAATATGGTCCTGATAAATCATTTTTTAGGATTGGTTCATGATTTGAATGCCACAATTGTATAAACAATCACTAAAGTTTAAAACTATTCTAAACCCTCTCAAACCCTTTCCAAAGGACCCAATTGGGAAAATGAGGAAGGAGATGAATATATATGGCATATAATTACTTGGTAAATTGTTGGACATTTCAAAGGACTCTCTATGGCTTCCCCTCATCCTACTAAGTTGTACCCTACCTATATGAATAGGGTAGAAAGGGGGTTTTATTGATAGTTTTATGTATTGTGTAGGCACAAGAGAGTTTCAAGAGGTTAAATCAACTTTGGGAGAGATATTGGGAATTAATATATCATATAATATCCATTTATTTTAGTATAATATTTACTAAGTGCTTTTGAAAGTGCCTTCACTTCAGCTAATCCAAGATGGCATAGTGAACAAGCTAGTGAGAGTGAAAAAATTAAAAAGATGGAATTTAAGGTCTATTAAGGAATCTAAGGCCATGAGGTGTCCTAATAGGTGTCATAAAATACCTTTTATGGATAAAATTGTAAAACTAAAGACAAATTTGGTGCCAAATATGAGAAGTGGATGAAAGAGGAGTTATTTTGACTATAGGTAGTGATAATTGATCTATAGAAGAATCTTGATGATTAGGGATGAAACTAATGCATTTTGGAGAATGTATAAAACCACTCCTCCTTAGTTCAATCATCACATATATCCCTAGTTAGCTATGGGACATTCCAAAAGGGAAAAATGATGAAGGCAATTTTTTGAGTAAGCAAAAGGAGTTCTACACCACATTTCAATATGTTTCATGTTTTTAGGGACATTTGTCTAAGAAGACCTTGCATGGTCTATTCCATATTATTCTATCCTACATGTGTGAATCATTTTATATGAATGACACATGTATTATTGACTCTTGAATTGAATTATCTTCTCTTCTCTCCCTAATTCTATAAGTAGTAGCCATTTTGGCTCTTGTAGACTAATACCACACCATGTATGGCAAAGACATGCTAGAATGAGATTGTATTTTGCCTTTAAAAAATTAATCAAGGTCTAGTTTTGAGTTCATGAATATTTTTTTACGTTTGTAAAGTGATGTATGGTAGATTTAGTGATAATATTTTATCCTTGCTTGCCTAATTCTTTCATGTTTATGCAAGAGTTCCTATTTTAATATGTCAGATATAGTGTATCTAGTGTGTTAGGCTCCTTTAAAGTGTATAATTATCCTTAGAGTGTTCAATCTACCCTCTGGCTCACTTACATTATGTTTCCTCATGCATATCACCTTTATGTTGAAACACTTATGTTAGAAACTTATAAGACTTAGATGCTAGTCTGTATGCCTTCTTTCTTAGTGAAAGAAGTATGATGGTCATGTGGAAATAATCTTGGTGTATCACCCTCTTAGAGTAGTTCCATTTCATGGAAATTTATAAATCTTTTCCCCATACTCAAATAGTTAGTTAGGTGATAAGCATGTCAATGTATATTTAGGGAGTTAGCCCTTAAACTTAGAGGTCTACTTCTACCTATATACTTATAAGTATTCCCATATTTCCAAAATATGGAAGACACTTGAACAACCTCTTATAGGGTGAAAGATATGGTGAAAATAGTTGGTGCTTTAATAAATTGGATTTTTTTTAATAGGATTGTAGTCCATTTATAGATATCAGTGGGTTTTCTTCCCCTTGAGTATTTTCCACATATGTGATGTGTTCTTGTGTTTCATGCTCTTATGGATTGGTGTTTATGCTTACTAGATATATATGCTTATTTGATTAGTTATTAATTGCTTATGTGAATTTTATAAATGAGTTTTTGAAGAATGATTCACCCCGAATCTTAGTCATGTTGATTCCAACATTTGGTATCAGAGCCTAGTCCTTTGAAGCAAGTATAAAAGCCTAAAGGAGATCTTAAAAGCAAGGATGGGTAGTCAACAAGCTTAAAGTGGTTTATATCCTAGTAAGGCTCCATTGATCAATAGATCTAATTATGCCTTTTATAACATTAGGATTAATATATATTTGATTTCTCAAGGTCATGATATTTGGTAGCTAGTTGTGTATGGCTATAGTGCTCCTCCTATTCCTCCAACTAATGCAACATGTAAGAAGGCTAGTGAAAACCACTCCAAGGCAATGAATTCCATTCTTTGTGGCCTATCATAGGTAGATCTTGTGAAGGTGATTAACTATGTATCATCTAAATAAATAAGGTAAAAATTAAATACTATCTATGAAGGAGACACTAGGGTGAATATGGTTGAGTTGCAAACCCACCAGAGACATTTTGAAAGTCTGAAGATGAGTAAAGATGAAACCATTACATCCTACCTATTGAAGGTTGATGAATTTATCAATGTCATTATAGGATTAGGATAAGAAGTGAAAGAATCAAAATTGGTTCAAATGGTATTGAGGTCACTAACTCTTAAGTTTTATTCTATGTATCTATAGTAGAGGAGATGCAAGATTTGGAAAAAATAGAGATAGATGAGCTTCATGGCATCTTGACTGCCTATGAGATGAGAACCAATAAAGGAATACCTTCAAAAAAATAAGTAGCTTTCAAAGTTGAGAAGAAGTCAAAATACAATAAGGTCAAGGATGGATAATGTTTAGATGTTGATGATGATCAACTAATAGCCATGTTTGTAATAAAATTGAGGTTTGGCTTAGGTAAGTATAAGGGTAAGTTGTTCTTCAAAATTTTCAACTGTGGCAATCTTGGTCACTTTTCATCCAATTATCCTCATAAGGATAAGACTAAACATGATGAATAACATAATGAACATCATGGAGATGATAAGAAGGCCTATAAGCTTGACAAAAATAAGGAGTTCAAGATGTATGAAGGTAAGAAAGGATCCTTTAAGAACAAGATAAGATTCTACACAAAAGAAGATAACTCATTTTATTTAAGTGACTCAAGTACATCTGATAGTGATGATGGTAGTAATGAACTTGAACATGAAAATAATTAAACCTTATTCATAGCCATAAAATCAGACAATGAGGTTTTCTTAAATGGGAAAGGCTTTATGGTTGATTTAGAATCAAATGAAGAGAAGCTAAAGTGAACCTTTAGGTACAATTGGTGAGTGCCCTAGAGAAATTAAATTTTCAAAGAATAAATAATCACAAGCTAAGATCATTAGTTAAGGACTATGAGGATTAGATTGGCTTATTTGAGGAAAGACTCAATAACACCTCCAAGGAGTATGATGAGATCATCAATCATATTGAAGCACAAAGATAGTTAATGCAAACCTAAAGGCTAGAGAGGAAACATGCATCAAGTATGAAACCAAAGTGGAATCCTTGAAAGCCAAGTTGGATGAAGCATCTAGCAAGGTGAAGACCTTTGTGAAGATTGAAAAGATCACTGAGATTCTAGATGACATCTTAAGTAGTTAGAAGTTTTCAAGTGATACAATAGGTCTTAGTTTCAAAGAAGATCAAAAGGAGGCAACTCAAGTCAATGAAAAGGCTATTGAAGACAAGTAGGTCAACATGAAATGACCTATGAAAATATCCTAATTCTATGAGGTATGCTAATTCATTCAATGGTTAATATTTTATATGTAGTCAATTTGGTCATAAAACAAGAGAGTGTACAAGAACCTCCAAGAATGAGTACTCATGGGATTATGGAAGGAATCATAGTTCACATCAGTCAAATGGTATGTATAAGTTAGTTTACTACAGTTGTCATAATGTAGGAAATATTGTAAGATTCAATCCTAATAGAGTTAGAAGGTCATCAAGTCAAAATAGGAAGTTTGAAGCTCTTAGAATACAAGAGAGAAGGAAAATGAATGTGTGGAAACCAAATATAGTAAAGATGAGTCATGATCAGTCTATAAGATTAAATGT